>NW_020769515.1:405711-484566 GCF_900518735.1 Pseudonaja textilis | reverse complement strand
TCTTTTTATGGAAAAATACAAGACAGAACCAATGTAAAATAGTCACAGACATGATCTGACCCAAATCCTTTTCCAATAAAACAAACATAAACCAAAGGGAACAGAAACCTTTTAATGATTCTTATGAATCCCTGGTTAAAAGGCTGCTGCAAACTAACTTTGATAAGCACAAGCCTCACCAAAACTCTCCGAGGCTGCCAAGAATAACAGATAAGAAATATTTTACAACACAAGAGTCTTCAAATACCAACTTAAAATACTGCAATGTCCAGGAGGCTGGAGTTTCAAAATGTTTTTGCTTCCTACAAAGAACATCTGATTCACAGCTGGCTTTTATCTTCTTGAAGCAGGGGCCATTACCTTGCAGCCTTACTCCCGAGTCTCCCATGCTGCTGCAGCTGCTCTTTCCTACGAGCAGCCCTGCTCGCATGTGCACTTGGCACAGGCTCCTCAGGAGCCTCCTTATCGCTGCTGCCAGCCCCCACAATCTCTGAAGGCAGCAGTCCACTCCCTAATGGTCCTGGCCCCTCATCTGAGTCCTCGCTCTCCTCAGCCGTCTGCACCTGCTGCCGGCTAACCACAAGACAAGACCCTATCTCATCTTTGAGTCCCCTCAAGGGGGCTGCAATTCAGCTTATGCCTGGATTCTTTGCCATTCTCCCCTGGTCCTCTATCCTCTATACAGCCCAAATTCTACTTTACTATCTTACATACACATATGATAACATATAATTTTATCCTTGGGAGAAGGTGGCGTTATCTCAATGGCACAAATGTGGCCAAAGAAAACATAGTTAGAAACTTCACTAGATACAAGCAAGGAAAAGTTCTTGAAAACTGCATTGCAAGTGGAGGTGATGTTAGACTCTGAAAGTGCAAAATAACATCATGAAGAGAATTATAAGTTTGTGACTGAAAAAAATCAAGGCTTGGTAATATTTGTGGGTAGCCAATAAGGAAGTACTGAGGAAAATGGGACAAAGAACCTGAATCTCAGAGGTCCACATCTTTGAAGGAGATTGGTGCAGTCATGCTGGCTGGGGAATTCTAGAAGTTGAAGTCCACCCATCTTCATGTTGCCAAGGTTGAGAAACACTGCCTGAGAATAAGTGACACTTACATTTTTACTGTTTTCATGTGGCACATTGAACCATAAAAATAGTCGGCTAGATCTTAAATTTCCATCCAAGTCCAGAATACTATCTAATCCCAGATAATTGGCCCAATCCAGAAAATTGTGGTTCAGTTAATCCAGGGGTGGGATTCTACTGGTTTGCACCTCTTCACTAGAACCAGTTGTTAACTTTCTAAGCAGTTCGGAGAACCAGTTGTTAGAATAAATCTCCTTTTGTTTTTTTCCACTTTATAGGCCCAATCCTGTAAGGAAGGCATTCCTTACATTTTGGTATTGTTACAAAAACTGCATCTCGGTTAACCCTTATTACATTCTTGGCAGGACTAGACTTCCTGTCTCCGAAGCTTCTCTGGAGTTTTTTTTTTCCTCCTTTGCTAGTACTTTGCTTGTGTGGAGCCCAAAATTGACACATGTGTAGCTATTTCACTTGAAAAACCAACAGCTTGACTTTCTTAAAGGGGAAGGATTGTTTTAAGCTTTTTACATTGCTTTTTACATTGCTGGGAGGAAATACTCCCCTGTTGGAGTTAGCACTTTGAAGAAATAATTGAATAAGGAAACAGAGCTACTGTAAAGAAGCTATTAATGACAAGGAACCAAGATGAGTGACATTCAGCAAGGGTTCTTGGCTAGCAAGAAAGATTGACATTCAAACGTGAGTTTACATACCCTTTCTGAGTTTTGTTCTAAAACTGGTTTTTGGTGAAGTTTAATTCTGTGCTTGGTGGTGTTTAATCCTGTGTTTATTTATGGGATAATTTTCCCTATTCAACTTTGTTTGGAAGGAAAAAGGTTAATTCTCTGTTCCTGAAAAGAAGCAGGGTTGAGAAATCTGGCTAGTTCCTGTGTCTATTTGTTCTGGTAATTGGTTTAATAAGCAATAGCTACTGTTGTGATTTAATTATTTGTATTGAAAAAAGTGACTTGTGACCATTTTTCACACTTACGACCATTGCAGCATCCTCACAGTCATGAGAGGCCAGGTGAGGAGAAGTGCCCCTCGATGTGAGTGATGCTGAATTGGCCATGCCCACCCAGTCACATGACCACCAAGCCATGCCCACCAACTAAGCCATGCCCACAGAACTGGTTTTTAAAAAATTTGAATCTCACCCCTGGGCAGCAACCCCTGCGACTAAGCAAGCTAGGCAAGTGGGGTGGGAGGGAATCTTGCTAGGTCACGAGAGCCACATGGGAGGCCCCCACAGCAAAGCAAGCTAGGCGAGTGCGGGGGGGGGGACCTTGCTCATTCATCTAGGGAGATCATGGTGAAAGGCAGACAGCGATGGCAGGTGGGTGAAGGCAGACTGCAAGCAGCAATGGCGCATGGCTGAGATAAGGTGGGGAGGGGCGGGCGGGGTTAGAATGCTGTCAGCTTGTCATGCGTGCACACTGACTGGGCAGGGAGTGCAGAAGCAGGTGGAGAGGGGCGGGGCCAGCCAGGGGCCCATTTTACAGGTTCTCCAAACTACCCGGAACGGTAACAACTGGTTCTACCGAACTGGTCTGAACTGGTAGAATTCTATCCCTGTGTCAAAGGGAAGTAAACCAAAGATATTAAACTTCTTAAAAGCATTTTTATATAGCTAAAACTATAAAATATTCATAAGAAAGAATAGAAATCCTGGTTTTTAAAAATTCTTGGTAGGGTGCCATGAGAGGAGGAAGAAACTTGTTAAAAATGTGAATGAGAATTGGGATAGTTGAAGGAAGTCTAGAATCAGTGTTTTATTTCTGGAACACTAGTTGTTCCTGTCAGGTTTCAGACACATTGTCAGGGTTCCAATGGATGCCCTAATTAATTTGTTAATTAACTAATTAATATCTCAAGGGAAACTAAGCATGTATGGTGTTCCTACTCTCTGAGTATGAAGAATTCACCCAAATGCAGTAATGCAGAACTTCTAAAGAAGTGCATCTTATGACATTGTTAGGAATATGAATCACCTAACAGCTATTTGGGTTAGAAATATATAAACCAGGATAAACATTTTAGTACTATATCTTTAAGGGAATGCAAGAGCATGCAATTGGGTGTGGTTTCTCAAACAGCCATAAGATGGAGCCAGAAACCTGGGTTGTTTAGTCTGAGTCTCAGAAGAGAGTATGTCTGAGTATCACTGTTTCCTTCTGTTGGAAAGTATTGCCGTTGCTCCATTTCTTCTAATTGACTGATATTACTGGATTTAATGTAAGTCTGATACTGAACTGTTTTTTGACACTGGAATTTGATATTTGGATTATCCCTGAATTGAAAAACTGACTGATTTACCTGTGAATGATTTTTGGACTGCCTATTTTGAACTTTGCTTAAACTTTCTGGAAGTAAAAACCTACATTTACTGTACAGTGTATCTGTGTACTGTGTGTGTATTATTCAAACACTTCTCTCAAATACGTCTCCCTGTATGCACTCATTCTCCTAATGGGGAATTACCTCAACAGACATGATATTGAATAGAAAGGAAAAAAAAGTGGCATTCACATGTTATTTTCAAATTACCAAATAGCTCCTGGGCAGAAATTCTGTATCAAACTGTTAACAGGCTCTCTTCCTTCATAATTCCAGTGTATAGGAGAACAGCAAGAAGAGCTGGGAGGCAGAGCTAAGCATGTCATCAGTTTAGAGTCAATAACCCTAACCCTAACCCTAACCCACCCTGAAATACCTCACATGCACTTAACAAGCCTCACATTCGATTAATGAATGTGTGGGCAAAAGGAGGGAGTGATCCCGTTTAAGGTATGAGATTCACTCCCACAAATCCTTTGGTTACGAATGGAATGGGCAGGATCCATTCCATTCATAACCTGAGGTCTACCTGTACCAGCAACCATGATTCCTCTGTTTTATTGGTATCGGAGGAAATTGTCACTTTAATTGGCAAGAGTAGAATCTGAAATTCCTGCCATATGAGAACAATAAGAGAGCAGAGGCAGAAAGACAGGGTTCTTAAGAAGAGTTTTCGAACCATGTGGAGCCATTCTGAGTATTTTCTTGCCAAATACTGGTGTAGGATTTTTGCACCCTGTATTGATAAGCACAATCCTGGGACTCTAGAAGTTATGGGACTTGTAATCTTGATTCATCAAGGCTTCCCTTCTTTGGGGAAGCCTGCTCTAGTACATATTAGAGAAGGAAACTTTACCACTGCCCTGGATTTCATGGTCAAATTTTCCACATTTCCTAGTCAGAAAAGTGCAAAGAGGAGAGACCATCCTTAGGAAATATTTCAGAATTTCGGTATCAGGGTCCTTGGGGCCTGGGAAAAGTTTTAATGAATTTGGTGGCCCCACATGCTCAAATGATCCAAGACAACATAAAAGCATTTGAGAACCAGCAGTTCTGGAGATCTCTGGGAATCAACACATTTAATTCAAAAAGGGGCAACAAATGTTTTTGTCTGAAATTATCTGAAAATGGTATGGGGTTCTCTCCAAGGTCTCCAAGATTTCCAAGGTCCTTCCAACTCTTGTTCTGTTTGTTGTCTGTTTGGTTTGGTTTTAGTGCTCCCCAGGTGTTTTGGATTGATTGGGGTTTATTTCTCTTCCAGGTCCTTGCACTGCATTTGGCCAGTTGCTCTCTCTCTCTAGGATGAGTAACTGCAGCAGTCGTGCCCTGACCCTGCTGTCTAGTGTTTTTGGAGCATGCGGGCTGCTCCTGGTGGGCATTGCAGTCAGTACTGATTATTGGCTGCTCATGGAGGAAGGGATTGTATTTCCGCAAAACCAGACCATGGAAATAGTCATGGCACTCCATGTTGGCCTCTGGAGGGTTTGCTTCTTTGCAGGTAAGGGTCTGAGGACTCTCCTCCAATGCTGCTTTCATTTATGAATCTTAGGACCATATCTTAGTATCTCCATCTTAGAAACTCAGGACTAAACCAGACTCAAGCTTCCTGATTTCCTAAATTCCTCTATATTCTTCAGATCATATCACATGCAAGCAATCAGAGCCACTCATGAATAATGAGAATTGGTAACTTTATTGTCTATGTTACAAGAATCTCACCAGACTGCTTGTCTTGGGAACAACCAGATAAGGCTTTGCGGATCTTGAGGGAGGTCTAGCTTATGCTGCTTGTGGCTGCAGAAAAACTCCGAGCTAAGACCCTTGCTTGATCCCTCCTTCCTGCCTAGCTGGTAATTTCGCAACAGATCAATGTTTGATAGCTAGAGTAGCAAAATAATGCCTTGAGTGAAGGACAAAATTGATATTTGGGTAAATTCTAGTCAACTTAATTCTGGTTGACTACATGCAAAGTTGAAATCACTGGGCAATGTGGAAACTCAAGAAACTGTGTTCTTCCCAGAAGGTCTGGAGTGGTCTGCAGCTCAGCTCTTGACAAGGTTCTCCAGAGAGCTGTCATTCACCTAGATTTGGCTAAAAAGTTGGCTCTGAATTCCAAGCTATGTTAATCAGGCTGGGGTTAGAGTTAGAATTGACCTTAGGAGTATGTTATCTCCAAGTGAAGAGAATTCATTAAAGGTCGTGGATTGAGAAGGTCTGCCTGTCTTCTTTTCATTGAACAGTGCTAGAAATATTGCAAATATTGCATTTACAAATACCGCATTTGTTTAAATTACGCAATTCAACTATCCACCCATGCACATTTAGCTATCTTGTCTTTCCTATGCAATGAAATTGCCCTTTATTCCTGCCCCTAAGCCAGGGTTTGTTACCATTTTGTGCTATAGATCCCTTTGACAGTCTGGTGAAAGCTGCAGACCCCTCTCCAAAAAATACATTTAAATCGGCATCTCTCAATCTCAGCAACTTTAAGATGCCTGAATCCCCAGAATTCCCCAGCCAACTGGCTAAAAAATTGTGAGAGTTGAACTCCACACATCTTAACAGATTGAGATTGAGAAACACTGATTTAGACACATAAAATAACATGCCTAGCGGTAGTCTTTGACTTACAACCATTTGTTTAGTGACCGTTCAAAGTTACAGTGGCACTGAAAAAAGTGACTTGTGACCAGTTTTCACACTTGCAACCATTGCAGCCCATGGTCACATGATCATGTGTATTTATGACAGTTGCAAGGTCCTGTGGTCACGTCATCACCATTTGTAACCTTCCCAGCCTGCTTCCAATAAGAGGTCAATGGGGGAAGCGAAATTCACTTAACGGCTGCATGATTCTCTTAACAATTGCAGTGATTTGCTTAACGATTGTGGCAAAAAAGGTTGTAAAATGGGGCAAAACTCACTTAACTGCCTTGATCAGCAATGGAATTTTGGGGATCAATTGTGGATGTAATCGAGAGCTACCTATACTAGGAACTCTGTGACCCATTGGATCATCCTTTCAGAAGTATTTCCTTACCAGATTCTTCAGAATTTTTAAGAATGACAGAAAATTTCTAAGGCACTGCCTTTATTAAGGAAATGCATTCAGAGATGTGTCTGTCTTGAAAAAAACCCTGTTGAACTGTATAGCACAATCAAACATCAGCACAGAAAATGTTTTGTGACATTTTGTATTACACCATAAACTGTTTTATGATGATTTTTGTGTCATAAAATGTTGTATAAAATTCACCAAATTTCATTTGAATGGGAGTCATGGGTCCCAGATTTTGCACACATTCTGTAAGTTAGCCCATTTGAATTACTATGGTTCAAAAATGGTTGCCTTATGAGGCACTGTTTTGCCCAGTTAAAGGTTACAGGAATGAGAGCTTTAGTATATATGTGTGTGGACATGCACACATGCACACACATACCCCAGTAATTTAAAGCAATTTGATGGTACATAATCAATGTTATTGGTAATGACAATATGCCTTTATTACATCTAAGGTGGGGTGTGTGGAACAGTGTAGTAAAGAGGTGCACATAAAAGAGACGTTTCTTTATTTGTTTTCTTATTAGATTGTAATCCTGGAGCCCAAAGTCCTGTGCCCTTTAGTTCCTCCTCCTCTTTTGCTCCACAACAATATTCCTATCAGATGGTGGGGCCACTGAAAAAGAGTGAGTGGCCCAATGTCACCCACTGAACTTCCATGGTTGGAAGTAGAACTTGAATCTGAGTCTCCAGTGCTGGTTCAACATCTGAACTACTAGATCTCATGAACAGAGCAGTGTGTATGCATACCTGATGCTCCTTTGGAATGTGGGACTTTGGCTACTTGTTCCTTTACTAAGGAGCCCTTCTTTTTTTTTTAAAAAAAATTATTCTTTAAAAACAAAAAATACAAAAATCTCATTTCCATTAACAGTTATTGTGTCATTGTATATACATGTTTCTTATTTTGTGACTATACATTATTTTTATCCTTATCCTTCACCCATTCGTACCACCTCTCCCATGTTGCATAGTATTCTCTATCCTCTTTGCCTTTCAGTTCCATAGTGAATTTATCTAGTTCAGCACAGTCCATTATTTTTTTAATCAAACTTCATCTGGTGGTATTTTATCACTCTTCCAATTTTGTGCTAACGTGATTCTTGCTGCAGTTAAGATGTGTACAATAAGGTATCTTTTATCTTTTCTCAAATTCCCTTTAATCATACCTAATAAAAATGTTTCGGGTTCCAATTTCAATTTATATTTTGTAATCTCAAAAAGCCATCTCTGTATTTTCTTCCAGTATTTTTTGGCCTCTATACATTGCCACCACATATGGAAAAATGTTCCTTTCTTTTGTTTGCACTTCCAGCATTCTGGTTTCAAGGTTGGATATATTTTCGCCAGTCGTGCTGGCACTAAGTGCCATCTACAAAACATTTTATATTGGTTTTCTTTGAATGCTGTTGACAAAGTCAGCTTCCAGTTCTCGGTCCAAGTCTTTTCCCACTCATCCAAATTTATATTATGACCCACATTCCTCGCCCAGGCAATCATTGGTCCCTTAACAATTTCCTCCTCTAGTTCTACCTCCAGTAAATAATTATATGTTTGTGTTATAAATTTTATATACTTGCCTGTCAAGATTTGGTCCAATTTTTGTAAATCTTTATCCCAAGATCCTTTACATCTTTCTTAAATTTAGTTTGAATTTGCAAATATACCCACCAGTCTAATATTATCCCTTGTCTTTTTAGTTTATCCAGTGTTTTTAATTCCCCCGTTCATCTACCAATTCTTTATATCTAATCATTTTTTTAATGTCCCTTGTATTTGGATATAATATAGCTTCCATAGGTGAGATCCAGTTTGGTCTTTTCAAATGCTTTTTTTTAATTTTCTCCCATGTTTGTAAAAGTGAGTCCCTTATCAAATGTCTATGGAAATAGGAGTGGATCTTATTCTTTTTACCCTTAGAAAGGCATGCCACCCAATTTGGAGGTCATGACCTTCTGTCGCCAAAATTCTTTTATTTTTTAAGTTTATCCACTCCTTAACCCATAGTAAAATTGCTGCTTGATAATATGTTTCCCATTTTGGGAGTCCAAGGCTGCCTCTGGTTCTACTATCTTGTAACGTTTTCAATTTTATTCGTGCTTTTTTCCCCATCCATATAAATTTCATTACCGTCCTATCTAATTCCTGAAAAAAATTCTTATCCAATTTTATAGGTATTATTTGAAAATAGTATAATAGTTTCAGTAGTATGTTCATTTTTATGGCTGCTATTCGGCCTAATGGTGATAGTTGTAATTTTCCCCAATTGGCCAGGTCTTTCTTTATCTGTAAAAGTAATTTCATATAATTATCCTCTTTTATGGAAGAGCATCTTCCTGTTAACCAAATTCCTAGATATTTAAGTTTTTTGACACTTTGTAATCCCAATTTCCTTTCCAATTCTTTTTTTTTTACTTTCTATCAAGTTTTTGGTTATTACTTTTGTTTTATCTTTATTAATTTTTAGTCCTGCTACCACCCCATATTCTTCTAATTCTTGAATTAGATAGGTCCCTGACTCCATTGGATCTTCCACAAAAACACTAAGTCATCTGCAAACGCCTGTACTTTATATTCTTCTTTTTTGCTCTTCAGTCCAATTATCTCCTTTCTTTGTCTAATCTGATTTAAAAGCACTTCGATGGTCAAGATAAAAAGCAGAGGCGACATTGGACATCCCTGCCTAACATCTTTCATAATAAAGTTTTCAGTAATCTCCCCATTTATAATTACCCTAGCTTTTTGGTTCGAATAAATTGTGCCAATCATTTTCTTGAATTTAGAACCAAATCCTATATTTTCGACCTGTTGGATCAAGAACTGCCAGCTGAGATTGTCGAAGGCCTTCTGAGCATCCAAGAAAATCAACGCTGCCTGCTTTTCTGGGTGGGCCTCATAGTATTCTAATACATTTAATACTATCCTTGTATTGTTCCTTATCTGTCTAGAAGGTAGAAAGCTGTTCTGGTCAATATGAATAAGTTCATTTAATATAATTTTTAATCTTTCCGACATTGTTGCAAATATTTTACAGTCCATGTTCAGGAGTGAGATTGGTCTATAATTTTTAATCTGTTTGTGATCTAAATCTTCTTTAGGGATTAGTGAAATATTCGCTTCTCTCCATGAATTGGGTAATTTGGCAAAGTCTAATACCTCATTGTATACATCTAACATCACTGGTTCAAGACATTCTTTCTGCCTTTCAACCGCCCTTTTCAATTCCATCACTGTTATTTCTTTATTTAATATCTCTTTCTGTTCCTCTCTAATTTCTGGGAGACCTTTCCTTTTCAAATATTGTTCTATATTCTCAGGGTTTATTCCATCCTCCCTATATAGTTGTTCAAAATATTTTTGTACTATTTTCTTTTTCTCAGTCATTCGATATTCTAATTTTCCATCATCATCCTCCAATTCTTGTATCAACCTTCTTTCTCTTTCTAATCTTGATTTATGGGCTAACCACCTCCCTGGTTTATTTGCATGTTCAAAAAAATTCTGTTTTGCCCTTTTCACCTCTTTAACTCTCTCTTCTTGATTTATAATGTTCAATTTATGCCTAGTAAGAATCATCTCTCTCCTCATTTTTTCATCTTGTGGGGTTTTTTTGTAATCTACTTTCTAGGTCTTTAATCTCCTGTAATTTATTCTGATTTTGCCATCTTTCCTTATTCCTTTTCGCTGTATATGCTGTTACCAGCCCCCTCAAGACTGCCTTTGCTGTATCCCATATATTCTGTAATGATGTTTGCTCCACTGTATTTTCCTTAAAAAAAGTTCCATTTTTTTCTTAATTTTCTCTACAAAATCTTTCTCCTTTAAAATTTGGGGGTTAAGTATCCACCTTCTACTCTTCCTTTTCCTTCCTTTCCAAATTATTTTTAATGGGTTATGATCATTTCTCATAGTCTCTATCATATCTAGTTGGTTTCCTAGTTCTGCATTCATCCACGCCATGACTAATCTAGACTGCAATTTGTGTGGGTTAGAGTAGAACGTGAATTCTTTTTTCCCCAAATTTATTCTCATCCACTTATTGCAAAAAAAAGTTTGTTTGTTTTTTCCAATGTTCAGAAATCTTTAATGTCCCCTTGGCTTTAATTTTCAAAATTAGTTACCTGCTGATGCCAAAGCGGGTTTTTCTGATTTCCATCTGCTATCACCGTAAGGAAGGAGAGTGAGAAAAAACAAACTTTCCCTTTTAACTTTCATCTGCCGCTTTTTCCAATCTTCTTTGGGAACGATGTATCTTTCATGAAGTTTAAATTCCAGGGTATTTAAATGTTACTTATTATCCCAGTCAGTCGAAAACTTTCACTTCTCAGCTTCCTCCTGCACATTCTTATCCGGATGAAAGCTTCTTTGTGGCGGCCATTGCTGACTGCTGCTCCACCATTTTCGGAAAAGGGAGTTAAGCCAGCTGAGGAGGGGGGTTGCGATTCTCCTGGACCCCTGCTGGATCTCCCCTGTCTTCAGTTACCTCTACAGGGTAACTATTAGCCCCCAAATCCGGCTGGGTCAGGGGCACTCCAGTGGCGAGCGCAGCAGAAACCGCGCACGATCGCAGATTCCTGCCGCCGCCGAAGCCTTGCAAACCGGAGTCGTTCTTCTTGGCTTTCTGTCTCTAGCTCCTCTCTACCGCTGCTTTCTTCTTCTGTTCCTCCAATCTGCTCAGAGAAAACTTGCGCCTTGTCTAAGTTATCTATCCTGATCCTCTTTTCCTGCCATGTTACCAACAAGCCTTCTGGAATTAACCATCAAAACATTATGTTCTTCTGGATGAGTTGTGTTGCCAAAAACTTATAGTCTTTTCTCTGTTTGCGCACCTTCTTGGGAACCTGCTTCAGAGTTTGCACTTTTTTATCTTTATTAACCAACGATTCATCTCACATTATCTTGTATATTATGTCACATACTTGTTTCCTGGCAAATCGCATGTGGACTTCCCTGGGTAACCTGTTACGTCGAACATAACTCGTTTGAACTCTATAGGCCTCATCGATTTTTAGCAGGATCTCTCGGGTCTCCCTTTGTAAAGCTGGTGCAAGTAATTCTGCCATAAGCACATTCAGATCTTCATCTCTACTTTCAATGATATTTTGAAACCTCAAGTAATAGGCAGTGTGGTCCATCTCTAGGTGTATAATCTGTTCTTCTAATCTTTTGTTTATTGTCATCATCCTGTTGTCCATTAGTTCCAGTTTCTTTTCATTTTGTACTGTTCTAAGTTCCACCTCTTCTAGTTTCTGCTCATTCTTTTGCATTGTTTGCTGTATAGTATCAACTTTGTCTTCTAATTTATTAATATTGCCTTTCAATTCCATATGATTTTGCGAAATATTCTCTTGCATTTTTATCTGTTGTTCTTGCATTTTAAGCATGGTTTCTTGAATGGTCATTAACGAAGCCTGTATTGTTTGCATTTTGGCTACAGTTTGTTTTTCTGCCCCTGACATTCCCTCAATTGCCTTTTGACCTGCCGGTGATGTAATTGTCAATGTTGGACTGGATGTTGTCTTCTTTGCCATTTCCAGGCTGATGTCATGGCACTTGTCTTATTTTCAAGCTCTATTTATTTCTACCTATTTTATTATCTCCTTTACAATATATTTTAAACTAATCTCTTACTTTCAATTCATTCCTTCTTCTTTTCAAATCTCTTTATTATAATTATATAGAATTAGCACAACTTATTATCCCTTTCTCTGTCTCAAAGTCAATATCACTATATATCTAACAATATCCTACTCAGACAAAGCCCTCCTGCCTTTCCTTATGCACAAAGTATTAAATTTATTCTTTTTTCCTTTTATCTATAATAAAAGGGGGAATCTAATTTCCATTTATATATAATCACCTAGATATACACTCCCCTTAATCTCTTAATATTGTAATCAAAACTTATTTATCACTATGTTTCCTTAATTCAATACACAATACTTAATCAAAGTAATTATAACCTCAAATATCACCCCAATAGAGAAGGAAAGACAAAAAGGCCCCCTTTTTAGTTTCTTAATTCACTTTTAACTTAGAGCAGTAATCCAGTAGTCAGGTATTTGTCAATTGAAAGATCTATATCTGTATCTCTATATATCTTACTCAAGCACCTCTTTTCTATTTCTTTCTATACAAAATGTATTGTAGTTTCTCCTTTATACAATAAAAATAGGGTCAAGGTTTAGTGTCAGCTTTAAAATTCAGCTGCCACATTTTTTAAAGAGAGTTGGAGGAGTTGAAAAGTTCAAGGTTATTCTGTATGTTGTATTAAGAAATTCCAGTGGCAGTTAATTGGTTCTCATGATTTATGAAGTGTAGAAGTGGGAGGAGAGAAGGTGGATTCTGTGTAACGCACGAACATAATTTCACTTGGGGAATGCCAGATCTGTTTCTAAATAAATCAGTTGGAGAGAAATGTCTCAGAGTGATTGATATCATGGATACTTTCTGGATGCCTTACATTTATTTCCCAAGTCAAACTTTTATTTTTTGAAGGGGCTTGGCTGATACCCCGGTGTACTTTTTCCTGAGATGGAGAATTATCAACAATCAGCCGAAGTTGGAGATATGCAGGGGGGAGAGAGTATGGGGGGCCTCCCTCCGGAACATTAATTGAATCTGCAAGCCTTTGTTTGGAGGAGGTGATGGGTACTTTCAGAATGACAGAAGAGGAAAGAGGTTTGGGAGCTATACCGAAGCGTTTCAACTCAAGAAGTTGTTATAACCCAGAGGTAACCCAGCTGGTTGAAGAGAAATCTTTCTCCAGCCCCAGGCATATTGCTATTCTGTCAGATTAGAGGGAGGAGACTATACAGATGCCAGTTGGAGGAAGCCAGAAAGATGCATCAACTGACAGAGGTATGTTGCAGCCTCCGAGGCAATCCCCTCATTTTCCAGAGGGAATTTTGCCCCCTGCTGAGAGTATCCCTCCAGGGTGGGGATTTTATCCAGGCCAGGGGTGGATTCAATGCCAATGGCAGCCAGCACTAACCCAGCCCTGGTCTGAAGGGAGGTTGCCCAGACAACAGACAGCAGACACTTCCCCTCCACCCGACCAGGGAACCAGGCCACACCCATCTTCCTCCTGGCAACCACAAATGCAGCCCCAACCATCAGCGAGGCCACAGGGACCCCTATTCCAGAGAGGCACCACCCAGCCAGGATACAGGGGGCCTACCCAGCCTACATACGCCACCAGGCCGTTTCCTTTCATTCCAGTACAACCTGCAGGGGCCTGGCCTGTGCCACCTCTGCAACCACGACCCAGGCCGGACCAAATACCCTTTAAGGCCATATTCGATGACCACCATGAACATTTCAATTACTTCCTCACTCGAATCCAATCCCATACAGAACAATTTGGAGATCAATACACCACAGAGCGCGTTTTGGTTACGGCCATAACAAATGGGATGAATGAAGGGGATGCTTCAGACTGGGTGGCCGAACTACACAACGAACAAGCCCCCGAATTACGCGATGTAAACGGATTTAGCCCCCTCTGTGTAGATGGGAGCAACGGACCACCAGACTGCCACCATGTCCCCGAGAACCTGACCTGCGAAGACGACCCAATGGTGAGTGATCCCATCATACCTTTTACAGTCAAGGTCAAGTTAGTGGTATCAAACAGGGGGAGGCTGGGGAGTTAGAAGCTGTCATTGATAATGGGTGTTGTAGATGTCTTATTGTACTCCCCATCATTGAACAATTGGGCATAAAGACTAACCCGCTAAAATGCCCAGTTTTGAGCAAGTCGGTGGAACCTTAATTGGGTGGGGCAGCCACTCAGATGACAGAATTGATCATGATAGAATTAGCGCCCCATCGCGAACTCATACACTTCATAGTGTCCCCCAAGATGTCAGAATCAATCATACTGGGACTTGCTTGGCTATACAAATGGACCCCGATGATCAAATGGGAGGATGGATTCAGAAAAATCCTCATTGGACCAGGCCCATTGCCCCGTCTTCCACCCACTACAAAGCTACTGGTCAGCTTGAACCCAGAGCCTGAGTCAGCATCCAGAGCATCCCACCTTCTCCCAGATAACTCCCAGGTACCTGACCAATACAAAGACTTGGCTGAAGCATTCAGTGAAGAAGAGTGTAATGTTTTACTTCCCCATCGAGCCACTGATTGCACCATGGAATTAGAGCCCAGGGCAACATTACCAAAACCAAAGATGTTTTCCATGACGCCTGCTGAAATGACTGAATTAAGGAAATACATCGACAGCAATTTGGAATGAGGTTTTATTGAGCCTGCCAAATCAAGACTAGCTGCCCCTGTGTTGTTCAAGGAGAAGAAAGATGGCGGGTTGAGATTGTGTGTTGACTTTAGAGGCGTGAATGCCATATGCGTCAAAAACATGTACCCTCACCCCCTTATGAAGGACTTATTGAACCACCTGTCGAAGGGCAAAGTATTCACCAAGTTAGATCTCAGAGAAGTTCACTACTGGGTCCACATCAAAGAAGATCAGTGGAAAACTGCTTTTAACTGCCCTCTGGGTAACTTCCAATTCAAAGTCATGCCTTTCAGACTTCAGGGGGCTCCTACAGTGTTTATGCAGCTCATCAATGAGGTGCTACACCCACACCTTTACCAGGGGGTTCTTGTGTGCCCTGGTGACATCCTTATCTTCAGCAAAACCATGGAAGAACATGTTCAATTGGTCCAACAAGTTCTAGAAAAACTTCTGGCCGCCAAATTATATGTGAAATTCTCAAAATGTGAATTCCACAAAGAATCCTTGGACTACTTAGTCTACCGAATATCCAACCTGGGTATTGAAATGGACCCCGGAAAGGTGAAAGCAGTGCTGGACTGGCAACCCCCCAGAACCCGAAAACAACTTCAATGTTTCTTGGGGTTTGCCAACTTCTATAGACAATTTATTCCGTCCTTTGCTGAAGTTGGCCTCCCGTTGATGGAGCTATTAAAAACGGGCCCATCGCCCACCAAACCGAAGCCAAGTCAACCCCTGGCTTGGACTATGGACAAAACACCTCTTTGCAGCTGAGCCCATCCTCCAGCACCCAGACACGACCAAGCCTTTTATTGTCCAAACGGATGCAAGTGATGTAGCAGTGGCAGCTATTTTGCTGCAAAAGGACTCTCAAGGCCGACTGATGCCTTGCGCTTATGTGTCCAAAAAGCTGACAGACACAAAACAAAGGTGGGCGGTCTGGGAGAAAGAAGCATACACCATACGATGAGCTTTGTTGACTTGGAGGCATTTTCTAGAAGGGGCGCCAGAAACCTTTGAGGTATGGACTGATCATAAGAACCTCGAGGCTCTAAAGACCCCTAGGAGATTATCACCCAAACAAGTCCTCTGGGCCCAATATTTCAAGCGATTCAACTTTAACATTAAATATATCCCTGGAGGGAAAAAATATACTGGCAGATGCTCTGTCCAGAAAACCTCAGTTTGACAGCCACTGAGAGGAAATAGTACAAGCCTTAATTTCAGAAGCTGAATCAGCAGGCCACATGACCACTGGAGCCCAAGCCAACAGCAAACCCAAACACCTGGAAGATAAACTGACTACAGAATTGAAAATGGCTCTATTGGCCGATCCTTGGTTCCTGAACCATCAAACCAAGTGGACAATGAATGATGAACTAGCTTGGAAAAGGACTAAGCTTTATGTACCCACAACCCTAAGACTGCTGGTATGCATAGCCACGACTCCTGGCTGGGAGGCCACTTCAGATTACTAAAAACCCTACATTTACTGAGAAGACAGTTCTGGTGGCCAAAAATGAAACCTGATGTTGAGGACTATGTAAAAAGTTGCTCAATTTGTGCCACAATGAAACACAGAACTGGAAAAAACCCTGGCCTCCTGCAACAAGTTGCTGAACCAACCCAACCTCAGGAAGAGATCGCAATGGACTTTATTGTTGAATTACCTAAGAGTGAAGGGAATATGATCATTTGGACTATAATTGACTTATTCTCTAAACAGGCCCATTTTATAGCCTGCAAAGGACTTCCATCTTTGAAAAAACTTGTAAAGCTGTTCGTGAAACATATCTATAGACTACATGGAGTACCTCGTAGAATAATATCAGACAGAGGGGTACAGTTTACCACAAAATTTTGGAGGGAATTTCTGAAATCCATTGGTTCCTCTCAAGGGTTATCCTCAGCTTTCCATCCTGCTTGTAACGGAGCAGTGGAGAGGGCTAACGCTATGATTGAACAATACATTAGATGCTATGTAAATTATCAACAAGAAAATTGGGCTGAGTTATTACCTTCTGCAGAGGTTGCTTACAATAATGCAGTACATAGCAGCACGGGATTGACTCCAATCCAAATCAACACTGGAATGGATTTTGTCCCAATGCCAGAGTTACCTAGAAAAACCTCCCTCATCCATGTCCCTGACAGAATGGATGAACTCATTAAAGAAAGGATGGGAAGATACAAAAACAGCTTTGACCGAAGCTGGAGAAAATTATAAAAAACAGGCGGATAAACATAGATCCCTTCAACCGCCTTTTAAAGTAGGGGACAAAGTATATCTGTCGACCAAGTATCTTAGGTTGAAACTGCCCAGTAAGAAGCTGGGTCCAAAATTCTTGGGTCCATTCCCAGTTTCAAAGATAATCAATCCGGTCACTGTCCAATTAAGTCTTCCTCAAATATTGGGGAAAATTCATCCAGTATTCCATTGTAGTTTAATAAAACCAGCTACTACATCAATGATAAGACCACTGCCAATCGCTCCCCCTAAACCATTAATGATACAGGGGGAAACATGAAATTCAAAAAATTCTCAATTCTAGATTATACCATGGCCGATTGCAATATTTGGTCTAATGGAAAGGATACCCTCTCTCGGATTCTCATTTGGTAAAGAGTTGGGATGTTCATGCTGATCAATTGGTTAACCAATTCCATGAGGATTTTCCCCACAAACTGAAGGGTCCTCGTGGGGGGGGAGAGGGGGTTAAGGACAATGTGTTAACCCCTGTATCTGGTTTTTTCCCCCTTTCTTTTAGGAGGAGGAGTTTTCAAGGGGGGGACGCCTGTCAGCTTTAAAATTCAGCTGCCACATTTTTTTAAGAGAGTTGGAGGATTTGAAAAGTTCAAGGTTATTCTGTAAGTCGTATTAAGAAATTTCAGTGGCAGTTAATTAGTTCTCATGATTTATGAAGTGTAGAAGTGGGAGGAGAGAAGGTGGATTCTGTGTAACGCACGAACATAATTTCACTTGAGGAAATGCCTTTGACATGCCAGTTCTGTTTCTAAATAAATCAATTGAAGAGAAATGTCTTGGGGTGATTGATTTCATGGATACTTTCTGGATGGCTTACATTTAGGTTCTCTATACTCACAACAATATATATTCTTCTTAAACTCTTATTATCCTACTCTAAGATTATTTATCACTACTGTTAGTGATTGGGGACAAACCCCCAAGCAGAATGTGCAGCAGCAGTCAAGCCAGGCAGCCAAATGAGAGAGGCTGGGCCCAAGAGTATACACACACTGGAGACAAAAACTGTTTGTAGTTTTAAATAGTTGTTTAATCCATTCAGAGTTTAAGCATTGTCAATCAGTCCATATGTCATTCACAAATATATCCATCCAGTAACTTAGTCCATTTACTAGTCAGTACTATGTTCTTATCTGCTTGTAAATCTTCTCCTCCCGATACCTTTCTCCTGAAGACAACGCTGAGTATTCACAGGATATCAGCTCACCAAGGGAATAGTCCTTTTGTTCAGCAGAAACGGTATCCAGCACAGTAGCCAACAAACAGTATCAAGCAGACGTCTCAAACAGGAGTAAGCAGCAGGCAGGCAGAGAGGGAGCAGAGAGACCAGGACCAGAGAGACCAGTGAGGGCAGGGCTGTTACGTTTCTCTCACTGCCTTTTATTGCCGCTTGTAACCGCACCCTTAATTATCTAATTACATTGCAGTTTGGTGCTTAAAGCTACAAACACTTAAACCTAGGTTTATATATTTATTCACCCAAACCTAGTTGGTGTATCGATATACCCAACAACTACGTTCCTTAACCCAATAATCCGTATTTAGTCAAGATAACTATACCATCAAGTTATTTCAAACTAAAGAAGGAAAAAGACTCCTTGTTGATTTCTTATACCCACAATCGCCTTAAGACAGTGCTGTAGTAGACAAATACATTCAAATCATACAAGTCATACAGATCATGTTAATCATATAAATCAAACTTATATTTCAATACCAGCCTATTTTGTTATCTTTAAAGTTTACAGTTCATACACAAAGTTTTCCTTTTCTTTTCTCTCCAATCTCACCATCTCAGTCCAAACCGTTTTCCTCTCTCTTCTCTCTTCCACTTTGTCTTTCTACTATTCCCTCCAAGTCTCTCTCTTTATTACTCCACTCATACCTTCTCCGTTTCTTTCCAATCCTCCTTCATCATCTCTTTCAGCCTACTCTCCACCAAATTGTCTTCTTTTCTGCTCCCATTAATGTCCTGCTGTCTCCTTCCACTTGATAATTGCTCCGTCACTCCTTTGTCTGTGCCTCGCCTTTCTCACCTCCGTTGTCCTGACTTTCCTTCTGATCCTTTCAGCGTCTCTCCACTTCCACTTCACCTCCTCCTTCCTTCTAAGACTTTCTTTTCTTTCCTTCATATTGCTCTCACGTCCCGATTGGATTTCACTTTCTCCTTCTCTGCTCGCCACGTTGGCCTCGTAATCGCCCTCCATCCAAGAAGCAGAGAGAAGTCAATCATCTCTCCCTTATCACCTTCTTTTCGCCACCTCCTCCTCTGGCTTTCCTGGATTTTTTTCTTCTCCCACCAGTTCTTGTCTTATATCAATCTCCACCTTTCAGCTTCCCAGAACTATTCACTTCCAACTTATACCCCCTCTCCTTCAGTCTCTTTCCGTTTGTAAAAAGTACTGAATCACAGCTCTTTCTTACTGTCTCGCCGCCTGTACTATGGGGTTATCCCCCCTCACTGGAGCTCTTTTTTCCTCAGAAATAAGTTCAAACTTACTTTTGGCAAATCATCACGGTTGCAACTTTGGGATTGTATCTTCAATGACACTTTCTGTTGATAATCTTCTCACTTCCTCCTCATTCATGGTTCAGCCATGGCCTCTGGTCTGCCATAATAAGATGACAGATACTTTCACTTCGGGTTTTCAGGGGTTTCCCTTCTTGCCGGCTGGCGATCGCGCTTCGCCTTGCCATCTTCTGGGCTTCCCCTCTTCTCTGCTTGGCTCTCCAGGCTCCTCATGCACCGAAAGTTCCCCAAAAGTAAAAAAAAATGGGATCCAGAAACGGAGACCGCTCTCCCTTCACCCTTTCACCAAGGTATCACCGCCGGAAGCCTGCCTCAGGAGCCCTTTTTAGTGGCCTTTCCTGTGACATGCTGGTAGAAGGGGAGGGTTAACTAGCTGAACCAGCTGCCAGAAAGCTGTTGAAGTGATGTAGGAGGAATGGCAGAACCTGGGGGAGGAGTTAAAAGTGAGATCAGCCTAGAATCCCTACATAACTACCGGTAGTGAACTAAGTCCAACGTTCCTTGAATTCTATTGACACTAACCCAAACAGATGTTAACCTTTAGTTGAGAAGATTCTTGTGCATAGTCATAATTAGCAATACATAAGTTCAATTAGACCTTCACGAGAGGATCTGTGAGGATCTGATCTTTCATGGCACTCATTAAAAAGGATCCCTGCTTGTCTCCACCCACCTCCCCTTCTGCTCTCCTATCCCTAGAGGTGAACATATTGGGGCCATTGGTTAATTTTTATCCCGAGATGAAATAGTAAAAGAAAAGAGTTACATCTCCTCCAGGATGGTCCTTGGGGCCTCAGAACCATATCCCTGTGGTGTTCTGGACAGCAGAACAAAAACTGACTGCCTTCTTTCTAGTGTAGCTTCGGGTTTGGAAATGGTCAGAGGCGTCCTGCTTGGTACTCACTCTGAGCTGACTTGTTTTACAGAAGTGCCTTGTCTCAGCCAGTCCTTGAGTATTGAAGATTTGTCTTTAAATGAATCCAAACTCCAGCTCCTCTTCAGGACAATGATGGTTTATTCAATATAGCATCAAACAACAAATACTCTAATCAGGCAAGAATGGCTAAAAGCCAGGCAAGGCTTGGGTTTGAGTTTGCTCCCTTTCCTTTTATCACTATTATCATGAGACACACCCCACCACACCCAGGCCTATACGCGGTTCTAATTCTGGCCACGCCTAACCCATTATTCCTAAATGCAATTAAACCTATAACATGTCTACATCCCTACCCTATTCCGACCCTCGCTAACTGATCCCCACCTGGTGCCACCTTCACTATGTTTTAGCCTAAGTCCTAATTACCACCTATATGTGCCCCAACCCACTTTAACAATATGCACCACATCAGTAAAGAGCCAGTTCCAGCAGCCCCACAGTAGTTGCAGAATCCATCCTGCAGCCCCGCAGTTGTTGCAGAATCCATCCTCAGCTCTGCTGAGTCATTCCAAAGCCATCGGCCGGCACACAAGCAGAAATACAGATCCGGGAGCAGCAGAGACAAGGTGACATGGCCAGCTGACTTGCTGTGAGGCATATTCAGAGGTGACGGGCTCTGGGTAAACTCGGAGCCTGACACCTTGTTTGAATGGAAATATATATCACTACATAGTAATTTGGCCTTGCTGATTTGGGACTTCCTTCCACAAAGGCACAGTTTCTTCCCTGAAGGTCCTATACCAATGTTTCTGAACCTCAGCAACTGTAAGATGTACAGGTAGTCCTCGAGTTACGAATGGAATGGAGCCTGCCCATTCCATTTGTAACCCAAGGATTCATGGGAGTGAATCTTGTACCTTGAACGGGATCACTCCCTCCTTTTTGCCCATGCATACGCTAATCGAATGTGAGGCTTGTTAAGTGCACATGAGGTATTTCAGGGTGGGAAAGGCCAGGGGGGGGGGGGGGCTATTGATGGAACAGGCCACCTGCCTAAGACTACCCAAGGCCTCCCCGACCCACTGAAATACCTCATGCTCCCCACAATTGCTTCCCCCCTCAACCTGCCACGCCGGGTCACTTACTTTGTGAAAATCTAGCAAGCAGTCTCCTCTCCAGCCTCAGTCGCGTGCACCCCTCTGCAGTTCCATTCGGGCCTCTACAGGCCTCGCCTGGCAGATTGCCAGCTGAAATGGAAATGGAGCTTCTGAGGGATGAATCTGGCCCTCCAACGCTCCGTTTGGCCCTCCGTGGGTCTCCCCCAGCCTGTTGCAGGCCAAAATGGAGCCTCTGGGGGCCAGATCCATAACTTTGAACATTTGCTAAGGGAACGCTCGTAACCTGGGGATTACCTGTATTGACTTCAATTCCCAAAATTCTCTTGGGAATCCCCAGCTGTGCTGGTTAGGGAATTCTGGAATTTTAAGTCCACACTTCTTAAACTTGCTGAGGTTCAGAAACACTGTCCAATATGGGGCGCTTTTGCTATCTGAATTTTTATGCATTGTCTCTCTTTCTAGGTCAGAAAAAAGGCAGCTGTGTGGCTTCTGACTACTTCCTTGAGCCGAGGCCTGACTCTGATCCTAAAGGGCCCCCTCTTACAGAGAACACAGAAAATATCCTCAGTAAGTAGATAAGACATCTAGACATGATATGATTCCCAGCATTAACAATGGATAAATTAATATTTGGTGCATATTGGAGAGGTGAGCCAAATCAGCACAGCAGCTGAAGGAAAGGGAAAGCTCTATATACAGTATGACCCTGTGCACCCATATACACCTGCTGGTTCCTAATTTATATCTCAGCCCACCTTTAATTTTTAAAGCTATTCACACAACTGCAAGTCCATTGCCTGAAAGGTCTTGCACATAAAATACAGATTCTTTCCGTTTAAAGGACAGAAATCTCAGCCCTCAATTCATTCCTTGCCATTATTTATTTTAACCACATCAGATGCACATCTCCATCATTTCCAAGATTTTAAAAACGACAACCACAAAAGGTATTACATTAACCCTTGGCTGCCACCTGCTCAGCAAAGTTAAGGTTGCAAGCCTGCCTCTTCCAGCATTATGGTGATGACATGTATTTTGAGTTCTTGTAAGTCACAAATGTTTATGAGTCAGCCTCAATACAGAGTTGTTAATTTTCACAGATGAGAAAAAGTATTTGCACACTTTGCTGTCGAGGAAAAGGGCACTAAATGTACTAACAGAGAGTCACTTGGAGGGGAGAGAGAGAGAGACCACCAACTTTCTTGCCCTGTCTGGCCCTTCCCTGTCTGTCTAACAGCAACAGAAACAGTTCAGGGCAACTGACAGTGGCAGCAGAGCATCTCCCCCCCCCCCCCCCCCCCAAAAAAAAAAAAAAAACCCAGCTGGATTTCAAGACACAGCCTCGGGGTTGAATCCTGGTTTGCCAGTGGTTTGTCCATAGCATTTAAGAGAAATCTGCCATGTACAGAAGGGGCAATGACCAAGGACCTGGACACTAAGCGCCCTGTGGGTGGGGTGCACATCAGAGACTACAGGACTTACCTAGTTCTAGTCCTCCCTTAGGAATCAAAGCTGGCTGAGTGACTTTGGGCCAATCACCAGGAGTCTGTGAGTTCTAGTTCCACCTTAGACATGAAAGCCAGCTGGGTTTACCATATTGGTAAATAAGCCAAACATTGCCTCTAGCTACCTTTCAGCTGTTGGGCATCTACCCAACCCAGATTCAGTTGATGTCTTGATCTGAGCAGTGCAGGCCTCCACTTGACTGTGACCAAGTGTGCCCCATCAATCTGTCCTAATGGTTCTAGTCCCTCTGCTCTCTTGTGGGTCCTCCCGCATACTGTGGCTATCTCAACCCTCTGGGGTGGCTTGAGAGCTGTGCGGCAGTGCAAAGGGTGCATGATGTAAAGCAGAGCTTACATGAGTGATAGTGTGAGCACAGCAAGCATTGCAGCATCAGGACAAGGCTAGCTGAGCAGAACTGGAGCAGTGAGCCAAACAAGCCCAGTTTGCCATGAAGTCACTGTCAAATTTGGATTTCTGCAGGGGAGGGCAGCATTCTTCCTTGACACTTCCATTTCTGCCAGCACCCCCTATGCACCTCTGTTTATAGTATATTTAGAATGCTGGCAGATTACAAAGATGACTTGGGAGGTCAGGCAAAGCTGCAAGTGTCAGATTCCTGTTTTATACTTTGTTAAATACAGCTAAGGGGACACGATGGCTCAGAGGTTGAGGTGCTGAGCTTGTCAACTGGAGAGCAGACAGCTGGGGTTCCAGACCCCAAGCTCCATTCAACGGAGTGAGCTCCCATTACTTGGCCCAGCTCCTGCCCACCTAGCAGTTCGAAAGCAAATGGGAGTAGATTAATAGGAACCAGTTCAGAGGGAAGGTAACAGCATTCCATGTGCCTTTGGCACGTGGCCATGAAAATTGTCTTCAGACAATGTTGATTCCTTCAGCTAAGAAACGGAGTTGGGCATGACTGACAGGGAAACCTCAGCTATTCTCAATTTACAACCAATTGTTTAGTGATTGTTCGAAATTACAACAGTACTGAAAAAAGTAATTTACAACTAGTCCTTGCACTTACACCCATTGCAGCATCCCCATGGTCACATGATCAAAATCCAGGTGTTTGCCAACTACCGTGTATCTACCATGGTTGCAGCAGCCTGGGGTCATGTGACTGCCATTTGCAGCCTTGCAGCTGGCTTCCGACAAGCAAAGTCAATGAGGAAAGACAGATTGGTTTCATGATCACGATTCACTTAACAACTGCAGTGATTCACTCAACAACTGTGGCAAAAAAGATTGTAAAATTGGGTGCAACTTACTTACTAACCGCCTAGCTTGACAACAAAAATTCTGATCTCAATTGTCATAAATCAAGGACTACCTGTATGGTTGCAGACCATCAAAAATGACCTGGTTATGTTGGCTGGAAGGAGTCCGTAGGCCACAAATCTAAGACATCTGCTTAAAGTCGCAGCCATGTATAAATGTGCAGAGCATTTCAGCCAAAGGGCTTGAGGTCTGGCATCTTTAAATCTTGTCTCAGAGATCATTGCAGTAGGTCAAACCACCAGTTCTCCAATGCAGAGATTGGGGTCTGCATGAAGGCGATCAGAAAAATCAAGATGGTGGTCATAATCATGTCATCAAAGCACCACCCCTTTTACATATGTGCAAGAGAAGTGATTGGGTTTGTTTTTTACCCCTAACATTACCAACGGGCAGGAAGACATCCACTGATTTTGGTAGTCATAAGGAGATGGAAAAGGTCTAAAAATTGTGCCTCCCCTCATTGCTGACCCCTGCTTAGCCCTAGGAACAAAACCATCAATGGTTGCTAACCGTAGGGATTTAATGGGGGTGGAGGGGAAGTTAAAGAAAGCAATTGGTTGGTGCCCCCAACTTGTAAGCCACTCAGAGGTGCTTCAAGAAGGGAATCTTGTAACTAAAAATAAAGTTCATTTTTCCTCCCACCAAAAGTAAACTGCTGGCAGAAAAAAATAATCACTCTCCCTGACAAGAGCCAGGCTTGAGCACATAAGAATGTCCTTGAAATGGACTTCTTGTTGACGTCGTGGTGTGAATGGCTGGAAAATAGCGGGCTCTACTGAGCCCCATGAAATCCAGCCAGCAACTGCTGTCGGGAGACCCTTTGGGGGTCATAGCTGCCTTGGAGGGGCAGTGAAGGAAGGAGAGGTGCTTCACTGGCCACGAGGCAAATCACAATTCCCTTGTTAGGTCCAAAGCAAGCTCTCCCCGAACAACAGCAGGGACGACGGCCATTTTCTGGCTGTCATGAAGCTGCGACAACCGGGACCACAAGTCTGTGCTGGAGCAGTGTATGGACAGTGCATTTAAACCAGGTGAGATAATTACCAACTTTTACTCTAAAGATTGAAAGTAACAACAAGAATAGAAGCAACAACATCTGGAGGATGGCCTGACCTTGACTCTACTGTTGATACTTGGATAATTTGGAAACATTTACTGAGCTTTTTTTCCCTTTTCCTTGTCTTTTGGAAGATTTATAAAAGGAACTAAACTGCAAACAACTAAACTTAATTAAATTTGTCTATTGGACTATGGATTTGACAGGTTGGAGGAATCTAGTGGTTTAATTTGGACTATTGGACTCAATTTGGACTTGGACTTTGATTTTTAACAGAACATCCTATGAGACAAAAGAAGAAAAGTGTTAGAAGAAAAGAGAAAAGAAGGACAGCTAAATAAGACTTTAAAATTTGGACAATTGGGAGATATGTAATTTGGGGAAATATAAATTGTAAATTGTGAAATAAGGGGTTTTACAAAATGGATCTCCAAGAGACAATAGAGCTATATGGAGAAATATTGCTTATGTTAAAAGATATGTGTGAATCTAGAAAAGGAAATAAGGAGACATGGGGATTGTTTAAAGATACAGAAATGAATGTAGAAGCTACCCAACAATTGGGGGGAAAAGAACATGATATTAACAGATAACAATCAGAGTTGGAAGGGACCTTGTAGGTCATCTAGTCCAACCCACCGCCCAAGCGGGAGACCCTACACCATTTCTGACAAATGGCAGTCCAATCTCTTCTTGAAAGTCTTAAGTGATGGCACTCCCACAACTTCCAAGGGCAAGGTGTTTCATTGGTTGATTGTTCTCACTGTCAGAAAGTTTCTCCTTATTTCCAGGTTAAATCTCTCCTTGTTCAGTTTCCATCCATTATTCCTTGTCTGGCCTACAGGCACTTTAGAAAATAGATTGCCCCCTTCCTCTCTGTGGCAGCCCCTCAAATATTGGAACACTGCTATCATGATAATGATAACTCAAGTAAGCCAGGGATCATGGTCCTAGAAGAAGAACTTACTTTGGAAAGGAGAAAGTGTGAATGAGGTATTATGCACCAGTCACACAAGAAGAGCAAGACATCCAAAAAGAGAAGCCACCTTCTGATCAGGGAGTCACTTGTAAGGGAGGTAAATTTAGGAAAGGATACTGAGGTTTTGAAAGAGGTCAAGTGTCTACCAGGTGCTACTGCCAGCAGAGACAAGAAGCGTATTCTTAAGATAGTCAAGAATGCCAGCAACGACTGTGATGTTGATGCTATTATACATCTTGGTACAAATGATCTATCCCAGAAGGATGTACTTTCTGTTCAGAAAGACTTCCAGAGCTCAGGGTATGAACTTAGTAATATGGGCTGTAGGCTTATCTTTTCAGAGGTTCTACCAGTATACAAGGAACAAAAAGGGAAAGGGCAGTGTATAGCAGAGTTTAATGTATGGCTAAGGGAGTGGTGTAAAAGGGTAGGCTTTGGTTTTATTAGCCATGATGTCTGCAGCTGGTCCAATGAAAAACTGTACAAAAGAGATGGTTTGCATCCATCAAAGAAAGGGACTGAGTTACTTGGCATTAAATTCACAGATTTCCTGGATAAACATTTAAACTGAACAGCGGGGACAGAGAATTAATGGATTCAGAACATTTCTGTCCCCCGCAACCTAAAACTAATAAGGGTACCAGTGCATGCAAATAGATGTTTGTGCAGGTAAGATTACCAATCTTGATGTCAACCAAAACCAAGCATTTAATAGTGAGTGCCATCCCATGTGCACTAATCAAACAGGTGGCAAGAAAGTAGGGGCAGGCAGGCACAACACAGGTTATGTAGACAGTAAACACAGAGTCATACATAAAGATTTCAAGTGCCTATATACAAATGCACAAAGTCTGGGGAACAAACAGGGTGAACTCGAACTACGAATACATGAAGGTAAATATGATATAGTTGGAATAACAGAAACTTGGTGGGATGAAACCCATGACTGGAACATACTGGTAGAAGGATACAAACTATTCAAAAAAACCAGACCCCATAAAAGAGGAGGTGGAGTTGCACTGTATGTAAAGGACTACTATATTGCTACAGAAATGCCTGAAACCAAAGATGAAAACCTCCTAGAATGCATATGGGTCAATATAAAAGAAAAAAAGAATGACATGGCCATAGGTGTATATTATAGGCCACCCAATCAAGCAGAAAAATAGATGTCCTTTTTGCCAGCCAACTAACAAACATATGCAGGAGACACACAACAGTAGTAATGGGAGACTACAATTATCCTGATATCAATTGGAAAACTAATTCTGCACCAAGTGAGAAATCAAATAAGTTCCTAAGCAACCTAGCTGACAACTTTGTTGTCCAAAAGGTAGAGGGTGAAACTAGAGGGATAGCCATACTGGACTTAATTCTTACAGAGAAGAAGTGATAGAGGGAGTTGAAACTGCAGGAACCTTGGGTGAGAGTGACCATGTCATACTAGAACTCAACATAACACAAACACAAGCAACAGAACATAATGACACCAGAGTCTTGGATTTTAAAAGAGCTGATTTCAATAAACTCAGAGAGAACTTGGGAAAGATTCCATGGACGAAAAACCCAAAGGGGAAAACAACTCAAGAATCTTGGGAAACTCTAAAAAGTACGATCATAGAAGCCCAGACCAGCACAATACCACTGAGAAAGAAAAACAAGAAATCCAAGAAGAAACCAGCATGGCTGCACAAAGATCTCTCTGGCAAATTGAAAGAAAAAAAGGACAAGTACAAAAAATGGCAAGAAGGACATACAACTAAGGCAGAATATCAGCAGATAGCCAGAATCTGCAGAGACGAAGTCAGGATAGCAAAGGCTCAGAACGAACAAAGACTTGCAACAAAAGTCAAAGATAATTAAAAAAAGTTTCTTCCAACATATTAATAACAAGAAAAAAATCAAGGAAACAGTCAGTCCACTAAAGAGAGAAGATGGCAAGGAAGTAACAGGCAACAGAGAGAAAGCAGAACTGCTTAACTCATTCTTTGCATCGGTCTTCATGCAAAAAGAAACTATAGCTCAACCCACCAAAAACATAACTGTAAAAGACAGACTAGAAATAAAAGTTAAAATAAGCAAAAAAATAGTAAGAGAACACCTGTCTGATCTTGATGAAAACAAATCGCCGGGGCCTGATGGATTACATCCCAGAGTTATAAAGGAGCTGGCAGAGGTCATCTCAGAACCACTGCACCATATCTTTCAAAAATCCTTGAGCACCGGGGAACTACCAGAGGACTGGAAAAGAGCTGATGTGGTTCCCATCTTCAAAAAAGGAAAAAAACAGACCCAGGAAACTATAGACCAATCAGCCT
Organism: Pseudonaja textilis; assembly: GCF_900518735.1. Next base: position 455,888 of record NW_020769515.1, on the reverse strand, counting down.
AACATCAATACCCGGGAAGATACTGGAAAAGATAATAAAAAACCAGATCTGCCAACATCTAGAAACAAGTAAAGTAATAACTAGCAGTCAGCATGGGTTTGTTGAAAACAGATCATGACAATCTTATTTGACAACAGATCAAACCAATCTTATTTCATTCTTCAACATAGTGACTAAATTAGTAGACCAGCAAAATACTGTGGACATAATATATTTAGATTTCAGCAAGGCATTCAACAAAGTAGACCACAACCTATTTCTTAGTAAGCTAGAAAAAAGTGGAATAGATAGCACCACCACTAGATGGACTTGCAACTGGTTGACAAACCGTACTCAACGAGTAGTCCTTAATGGGTCCAAGTATAAATGGAGGGAAGTAAGCAGTGGGGTGCCACAAGGTTCCGTCTTAGACTCAGTACTCTTCAATATCTTCATTAACGACTTAGATGAGGGAATAGAAGGGGAACTTACCAAATTTGCAGATGATACTAAGCTGGCAGGAATAGTTAACACCCAAGAAGATAGGCTCAAGATCCAGATGGATCTTGACAGACTAGAACACTGGGCCATATCTAATAAAATGAAATTCAATGTAGAGAAAAGTAAAGTCCTACACTTAGGCAAGTAAAAACAAAAGTACACATATAGACTGGGTGAAACCAGGCTCAATAGCAGTAACTGTGAGAGGGATCAGGGAGTCTTAGTGGACAACCAGCTAAATATGAGCCAGCAGTGTGCAGCAGCAGCCCAAAAAGCTAATGCAATCCTAAGTTGTATTAAAAGAGGGATACAATCAAAATCAAGGGAAGTACAAGCCTTGGTAAGACCACACCTAGAGTACTGCATCCAGTTTTGCTCACCACATTATAAAAAAGATGTTGAGACTCTAGAAAAAGTACTGTGCTGACTGCTAGTTATTATTTGTTTCTAGATGTTGGAAGATCTGGTTTTTATTATCTTTTCCAGTATCTTCAAGAAATAGGTGAGAAGTTAGAAAAGCAGTGGAAGGGGAAAGCAAAATGAGACACAAGAAGTTAAAAGTAATGAGGAGAAATGATTAATAAGTAGAAGACATAACCCCCTAAAAATTTATAACAAACTAGAGAGAAAAGGGAAAAATCTTAAGAAAAACCAAAAAGAAGCTTTGTTGATGGGAGTTCAAATATTACAGAAAAAAGAGACAAAGGTACTCAGAAGGAGATTAGTAGGTACCAAAAAAATGAAAAGAGATACAAGCTTCCAAGAGAGAGAGATAAAAGATTGATCAAAAAATCAATAAATGATAGAATTTCAAAAAGATTAAGAAATGATGGATAATGAGAAAACATTTCAATAAAATCAGAAAATATATACATGGAAAACAGTAGTATATACACTAATAGAAAATATAATTTAATAACATAATCCAAATAAGTCAAGACAGTAGATGGGAAATTAGGATTAGGTAATTACTGTATTATTAATATTAATAGTGTGTTAAAGTATATTATGAATTTAAAATATTAAGGACTAGAACTATGTGGGATTTTGAGATACACTCCCAGGATTGATTAAATATTGTTAATATTTAGTGTTATTATCAACCCTACACATTTGGAATGTTGAAGTTATGGTGAAACTATGAACAGTTCTTTAAAAATATTAAATAATAGTATTTAGGGACAATAAATACAAGGCACAAAGAAATGTTATTTATGTCTAAATGAACTAATGGGAAAATGAGAAATGAATTATGAAAAGAGATTAGCTCTGTTGAAGTTGGAAGTTTAGACCTATTTGTACTATCATTGTTACTGTTGCTTAAAAGATTTGACCCAGTCAATGCAATGTCCACAAAATATGTATGTTTATATTGAAAAATAAAAAACTTATTTTTTTAAAAAAAGAATGTGCTTGAAATGACATATTTGGCACAGTGGCAGAAGTGCCCAGGCATATGATGTGTACCTCAGCCTATTTCTGAAAATGGGTCTACCATGTTTCTGAAAGGGTGCTAAACCCCTATCTGAAAATAGTCTGAATGAAAGAGAAAAGGCCTGGTTATGAGATGGGGGGAGGTGTGGTGGTGAAATGGAAGGAAATGATTGATAAACTTTATTTTCTCACTTTTTGCTACAGATGCTGTAGTCCTAAATTCTAAGAGAGTATGTTTTGTGTGTAGGTGTGTGTGAGAGAAACATGAATATATATTCCTGCCCCTTCTGCTGGATAAAATAAGGAACTACTTCACTCTTATACTTTAACTTGGAAAAAAACTACTGTATTTTGTGCTCCCAGCAGTCAGCACTGGTCAGAAAATGGTGCAATCCTGGCATGCAGAGAGCAAAAAGAATTATGCAGCTCATTATTAGTGCTGTCCCAAGCAGAACTTCCAGCAAGTACAAATGGGATAATCAATGCTAATGTCATTTTATCAGCAGCAAACTCTTGTGCAGTTCCACACTGAACGGGAAAAACCCAGCTATGACAATGTGGAGTGTTCCGGACTAGCAGGCTCGTAGCCTGCAAATCTGATTGGCCCGCTGAAAGCCGATCGTGATTGGTCACCATAGACTGATGCGATTGGCCAGTAAACGGGCTGCCGCGATTTGCCCTGCCAAGAGCAGCAAACTCAAATCGCCTTCATTGGCTGCCTAGCCACAGCCAGCCCTATATAAGGGGCTGCTGCGGCTGGGGTTAGTTGCTCAGATCTGAAGTCACAAATAAAGAGCTTTAGTTACTATCTGAGCCTTGCCTCCGTTCTTGAACCGTCCTCCCAGATATAACACTGGCGACGAGGATGGGATGCGGAGGCAACAAAAGCTATTGAATTGAGCTAGCCGAAGGAGCACGTGGCTGACAGAGCGCAACGACGGCGACATGGCCAGCAGCGCTATACCACTCATACATGGACAGATTTCAAATGTTCCTGGAGTCCAACAACCTCAAAGATGCCACGCCCAGCAAGAAACGAGCCGTTTTTCTAACCCATTGTGGACCAGCTGTTTTTAAGATGGCTAAAGCCTTAGCCAAGCCAGCTGAAGTTAAAACCATGGATTGGGACACCCTTGCTCCCATCCTGCGCAACCATTACGCCCCAGCCATGCCAACTCTCATTCGCAGGCATGAGTTCTACCAGAGGGACCAACGTGAAGGTGAGAGCGTTGGGGATTTTGTGGCAGACCTGAGGAACCTGGGTGGTTTGTGTGGCTTCGTCAACCTCGAAGAAGCCATGAGAGATCGCATCGTCCTTGGCCTCAGAGACCCCACCGTCCAGAGCAAGATCATGGCCAAGGGAGACATCTCGCTTGCAGATGCCATAGCAGACGCCACAGCAGCCGAAGCCACTCGTAAATCGGCAGCACGAATGCGTCGAACCAGCGGGACCAACCGCCAACCCACCAACGATGCTGGGAAACCTTCAGACAAGTACACATCAACCACCCATCACGAAGACGTCGAGTCATCCTCAGACAGCGAGGAAGAAGAAGTCCACAGGCTCCGGTCAGAACGTGAGCAACGGGACCAGCGGGGTCGCAAATCCAACTACCAATGCGCCGGATGTGGGGGAAACCATCCCCGATCTGAATGCAGATTCTTAGATGCCATATGCCGCTTTTGCGAGAAACGGGGACACATCGTGAAAGTATGCAGAAACAAGAGAAATTCCAGGCCCAGACGGAGAGGGAGCAGCCCAAAGAGAAAGGATGGCAATGCCACCACGCAGAGGGACCGCCCTAGCAACCAGTGGAACCAGTACAGCAGACCCCGAGGGTTTAACGACACCCCCAGACGAGAGGAGGCTCATCAAACCATCACCATCGGCCACGCTTCATCACTTGACGCTAAAAAGATCCGAGTAGAGGTCACGATTGAAAACAAACCGTGCAACATGGAAGTCGACTCTGGGTCATCACTATCCATGGTATCCTGGAGAACACTCAAGCAGCTAATCCCCAACATCCGACGCCAAGACCTCAGCAGTCAGAGACTCATCCTGAAAGACTATCAAGGCAACCGGATTCCAGTCGCAGGTACCTGCCATGTGCAGGTCTCGTTCAAGGGACATAAGGCAATTCTACCACTCACCGTCGTAGACCGAGACCGGCCAAGTCTATTGGGCCTTCAGTGGTTCGCGCCATTAGGAATCAGAATGGCTGGCATCCATCATACTGAAGACAATGACTGGGAGGCGGCTCTTGTCCACGACTTCCGAGAAGTGTTCAACGAAAGCCTAGGCAAGTACAAGGGGTCCCCTATTTCATTTAATCTTCGCCCCGACATAGCACCCATTTGTCTAAAGCCACGCCGAGTTCCCTTTGCTCTTAAATCCAAAATTGACGAGCAACTGGACAAATTAATTGCGCAAGGCGTGTTAGAACCTATTGACCACGCCCGATGGGAGACACCAATTGTCACCCCCATAAAACTACCAGTTGATCCCGAGACTGCAGAAGCCCAAACTATAGTCACACATCGTGGTGCATTCAAATGCAACAGGCTCCAGTTTGGAGTAAGCGTAGCCCCAGGCATCTTTCAAAGCCTGATGGAGAGACTATTACAAGGGATAAAAGGGGTTGTGCCCTATTTTGATGACGTATTAATAGCAGCACCCACAAAAAACCAATTAGAAAAACGCCTCAGAACAGTCCTACAGAGGTTCAAAAACGCTGGCCTCAAGGTTAAGAAGGAAAAGTGCCAGCTTTGCACAGAAAGGGTGGAGTTTCTTGGCTACCTCCTTGACAAGCAAGGAATCCACCCCACAGAAAAAAAATTGGCAGCTATCAAAAACGCCCCAAGACCCAAAAACAAAACCAACCTCCAAGCCTTCCTGGGACTTATTAACTTTTATAACATCTTCCTACCCCAGAAGGTGACTGTTGCTGAGCCCCTTCATAGACTACTCGATAAAAGGGCATCCTGGATTTGGGGACGTCGGGAGGAACACGCCTTCCAGCAAGTAAAAGACCTCCTTACCTCAAAGGCAGTACTAATTCAGTATAACGAGACACTACCTTTGACTGTCACGTGTGATGCCTCACCATTTGGGGTAGGGGCCATCCTGAGCCACATCCTACCAAACGGCTCAGAAGCACCAATTGCATTTTTTTCACGAACTCTATCAAAAACAGAAAGAAACTATAGCCAATTAGATAAGGAAGCCCTTGCTATTGTCTCTGCAATAAAACGATTTCATGAATATGTTTATGGGAGACTGTTTTCTATTATAACGGATCATAAGCCACTACTTGGGATCCTGGCGGGCGACAAACCTACTCCACACATTCTCTCCCCCAGAATGACGCGATGGTCAGAATTTCTCGCTGCCTACGACTATCAATTAAAGTACCGCCCGGGGAAATCCATTCCCCACGCAGATGCCTTGAGCTGCTCACCACTACCCGAGCCACAGGAAGACCCAGCTCCCACACTCCCGGTACTGCAAATAGAGACAATGCCATCGCCTCCACTAACGGCTCAAGACATCGCCTTTGAAACCAAAAGAGACTCTGGTTTGGCATGAGTTCTTGGCTGGGTGGAGAGGGGATGGCCAGATTACGACACTAAGGAAATGTTTAAGCCGTTTAAAAACAGACAAACGGAACTTTTTTCACAAAAAGGGTGCGTTTTGTGGGGAGACCGAGTTGTTGTACCAACTAAGTTACAAAAAAGGGTCTTGCAAATGCTACACGATGGACACCCGGGCATCGTGCGTATGAAAGCACTGGCAAGAAGTTACGCCTGGTGGCCAGGTATAGACAAACAAATCGAAACCTGGGTCGCCTCTTGTAACAAATGCCAGGAAAACCACTCAGCTCCACCTAAAGCCCCACCAACAGAATGGGAAACACCCAGGGGGCCTTGGTCTTGCATTCATATTGACTTTGCGGGACCTACGAGAGGCCACACCTTCTTAATAACTGTTGATGCCTACTCAAACTGGCTTGAGGTCAATAAAATGAAAGCAACCACTACTGAGGCGGTCATTAAAAAACTGAACAGACTCTTTGCCACACACGGGTTACCAGATGTCCTGGTCTCTGACAATGGGCCCCAATTTACTGCCTTAGCCTTTGAACAGTATTTAGCGGAACGGGGCATCCGACACGCACTCACATCGCCGGCTCATCCTGCGGTGAATGGCCGGGCTGAACGAATGGTTCAGTTTACAAAGAAAACCCTACAGAAAATGGATCAAGGCAACATCCACGACAAAGTCATTAGAATGCTGCTCCTACAACACATCACACCAAACAGCACGACCAACAAGAGCCCAGCTGAACTCCTGATGGCCAGGAAACTCAGATCGCCTCTAGATCGTTTGCACCCTGCCTACACCCCGGAAAAGCCCCTGGGTTCCAGCAGCAAGCACCGTGTTTTCAAGGTAGGAGACCTTGTTTTCGCCAAAAAATTTTCTGGGGATCCCCTTTGGATTCCTGCCCAGGTAACTCAAGTTACGGGTCCCCGCTCCTACCGTCTACTCACCACTGATGGCAGACCATGGAAACGCCATATTGACCAACTGCGCTCCAGACTAACCACATCTTCCAACCCTGACCCTAACTTTGACACTAGGGGGGGAGGGGAAGCAGTGAACTCAGAATTAGAACCAACACTTGTTTATTCCAAGCTATCACCGAGATCACCGCACCATGGTTGGCAACATTCACCAGCTGCAACTGAGACTGGACAGTTGAACGCTTCGCCAGGAAGCAGCAACCAGGCAGGTTCAGCGAGCCCCGGGAACCATGACAGTAACAGCGAGGCTGAGGACTTCATCACCCCGGGGGCACCAGAGGAGAGCCCTAACCATGACACCAGTTCACCGTTCCTGTTTGATCCAGCAAGCAGTCCATCTGAACCCGGGTTTGAACAGGGTCAAGCGGAAGTGCGTAAGTCAGGCAGACAGGTGCGAAGACCTGCTTACCTGCGAGACTATATTACTCCACCCCTTAAACGGAACCGAGAGGGGAGGGGTGTTCCGGACTAGCAGGCTCGTAGCCTGCAAATCTGATTGGCCCGCTGAAAGCCGATTGTGATTGGTCGCCATAGACTGATGCGATTGGCCAGTAAACGGGCTGCCGCGATTGGCCCTGCCAAGAGCGGCAAACTCAAATTGCCTTCATTGGCTGCCTAGCCGCAGCCAGCCCTATATAAGGGGCTGCTGCGGCTGGGGTTAGTTGCTCAGATCTGAAGTCACAAATAAAGAGCTTTAGTTACTATCTGAGTCTTGCCTCCGTTTTTGAACCATCCTCCCAGATATAACATGGAGGAAAAAAGCACATTGAGGATGGATTTTAAGCAAGAAATGAAGGCATGCCTGATGTTTGTATCAGGATGAGAGAGAAGAAAACTTAAACAGGTGAAAAGGAGTGAGCAGATTTTATTGAAAAGGAGATGTTTTCCCTTGTAAGGCAGCGAAATGTCAGGATGAGTTGTACTCTTCCTTATCTCCTTAGGACTGAGTCTGTGCAAAAGGCTTATTAGCCTAGCTCTGCCCACTCTGGGTGACTCCTCCCCAGTTTATGCTCAGTCTTTAGCAGACAAGGACGTGTGGTTTACCTCTCCTGCCTTTGGAAATTTTTCTTCCAAAGGCAGCCTTTTCTACTGCACTTTCCAATTTTTCTTCTATTTTGTTTCCTTGCTTTAAAAAGCCTCCTCTTGCTTTCCTGATTTGAATTTTGGCGCCCCACAGCACAGCTGATGATCGGGGCCACCAAACAGCTGAGGACTGCTCTGGGGATCCGGAACAGCCTGCAGGGGCCGCAGCGGCCATTTCCAGCCCTTCGGGGCGAAGATAAGGTGTGGATCAGCCGGTGAAGATAAGGTGTGGATCCGCAATGAAGATGAGGCATTTCCTTAGCCAGACGGCCATTTTTGAGGTGCTTGGGCATTGCCCACACTCAATACAGCGCCGCAGAGCTTGTTTACCCTGCGGTGAAGCAGGCAGCTGCATAGATTCTGCAGCTGCCTTTTTGGAGGCAATTTTGGCAATTTTTGCCCCTTTTTCTCTGCCCTCACAGAGCAAGAAAGCCAGAAGGAGTCCATTGCTCTCCGTGGGGAAGAAGAAGGCGTCCATTTTGAAGACTCCTCGTGGCTGGTAGCCATCTTGAAAGTACTGTTGGCCACTTTGAAGACTCAGACAGCCATTTTGAAGAGATTTCTTCTTCCCACCTCTTCTGCACCTTTGGTCACCACCAGTTGCCTTCTGGAGCTGTGGACGACATCGAAGGGTAGGCACTATAAATTTCAATTTTCCCGGTGGGGGATTGGTTTCCCTATCCCCAAGTAGACCCTTGGATTCCCAGCAGTGTCTGGTCTATCTATATTGCCCTAACAGGCCCAGGAGGGTTTGAGTCCCAGTAGGATGAAAAATCTTTCTACTGAAGTGCTTTTGGGCAGAAGAAAGTGGTGGTGGTGTGGGGATAGAGAAGATTTCCCCTGAAGTTGGTTTCGTAAATCCCTTCTTGTGTTCTCCTCCTGACACAGGACTTCCAGTCCACATTTGGCCTTGCTGCTCCAAGATGGCTGAAGCCCCAAGGGAAGCCAGGGCTTCTAAGGCAGACAAGCCTCAAAAGGTGGCTCCTGCTGCTTCTACCAAAGGGAAGCAGCCTGTAAAGAAGGCCTCAAGGGTGGAGGAGAAGGATGCTTCCAGGCGCCATCAAGCCATCGAGAAGCAAATAGCCAAGGTGCATCAGGCCTCTTCTTGTGTAACGTCTGCACGCCCCTCTTCTCCAGCTGCATTCAGTGAAGTGGATTTGGAGGAACCTGGACCTTCTTCCAGACCTGGTTTCCAAACTTGGTCCCCTGATGTGTCCAGGAGAGGCACATCTCCAATTCCTTCTGAAGGCGACAGTCAAGCTGAGGATCTTCAGGGAGATGTGGCACCTTGGCAGGAGTGTGGGTGCAGTAGACGGGGTGGAACCCCCCTTCCCTTCAACTGCATCTGCAGCCAGGCCTACTGACCCTTCTGATCCGGATGTCCCAATGAATCTTCAACTCCTGATAGACAAAGCAATCAGGATGGGCATCTCAGAAGGTTTGCAGAGAGCGACCCGACATTCATCGGCTGCCTCTGATTTGTCAGAGAGAAGATCCCGGGTTCGTGAAGCTCTCTTGTCAGAACGAGGCTCCTTTATCCAGGATCCAGTTTCTGGGTTGGCTGAAGACTTCGCTCCTGTTGCCTCAGTGGCTCCATCGTTGGTGGAGAAACCTGATCGGCTGGAATCCGATATGTCAGCAGATGAAGGCCCTTCACAGGAAGTTCCAGTGTTTACTGGTTGTTTTAAACACTCTTTGTTTAGTCCCTTGTTGTTCAAGGCTAGAAACACCACCAATTTGAAAAACGCAGATGATGAGGCTGCGACCACTCTTCCTCCTGAGGAGTCAGATGTTCTGTTCGATGACCCAGAAGTCAGGAAGGAAGTGGTTCCATCACCAAAGCTGTTCCTGAAGGTAATCAAGAAGCAGCTTGAAGCCCCTGCCACAGGGTCCAATCCTCTGGACTCTGATTGCAGGTTCTTCAATGTGGGGCCTGAACTTACCAAGACCCTTCAGGTCCCCACAGTTGATGCTCCGGTCACAGCTTTGGCCTCATCCTTCTCTGCCCCTTCAGACCCAGAGGAAGTCCTTAAGGCAAAGGAAAAGCAAGTGGAACAGTCACTACAGCGATCCCATTTGGCCGCTGCCTGGGCTTTCAAGGCTTCTACAGCGGCTTTCTTTACGAGAACCTCACTCAAGTGGCTAAAGCAGCTGTGGGATAGAATTCCCTCATCAGATGTCTGTGCCCACCAGGACATCAACAAGATCATGGCGGCCACAGAATTTACAGCAGATTCCACCCTGCATAGCGCCAGATTCACCACAAAGGCCATTGCTTCCTCGGTGGCAGCCAGGTGCATGTGCTGGCTATGCAACTGGCAAGCTGATGGCAGACGTAAATGGAAGTTGGCATCCGCTCCGGTCCAAGGGGAGAAGCTCTTTGGTGAGGTCCTTAAGACCCTTTTGATTGAGACCAAGGACAAAAGAAAGAAATAATTCTCTGTGCATTTGCATTTATATTCAATGTGTCCATAAACATTTTGTACAGTTGTATATGTTCATATATGTGCAGTCACACTTATCTTTGTGTGCTCGTGTACATACATTTTGTTGTGTTTTCCATTGACATATTCATAGATGCCTTGCATATTTGCATACATATATTTATATTTTACTGTTGTTTTGCACTTCTGGTTGGATGCTAACTTCGTTGCCTGTACCCATGGCAATGACAATAAAGTTTAATCTTATCTATCTCATGAGTGTCTGATTCGCCTTCAGGGGATGATTAGGAGCATTCAGGGCAAGAGTTCGGTCCTTTTAGACCTTCTTTCTCAGCTTTTGGGAAAAATGATTTCCTGTATTGGGATTGTCCCCTTGGCCAGGCTTCATGCCAGATCCCTTTAGTGGTTTTTGCTTCCTTTTCAGAAAGTGGGGTCCAGCCATTCCCCCAGGAAAGTTAAATTGCCTAAGCAAGCTTCGCTTTCCTTCCATTGGTGGCTTTCCAGGGCCATGTCCAAGGGTCAGTCTTTCAAGCTTGAATCATGCCTTGTCTTTACTACAGATGCTTCCCTGTCAGGTTGGGGTGCCCATCTAGGTTCCCTCTGTGCCCAAGGCTTATGGTCTGAACAGGAACAGGCTCACAGCATTAATTGGCTGGAGCTTAGAGCGGTTCATTTGACCCTGAGAAAGTTTCTCTGCCAGGTGTCAGGGTCTAACATCCTGGTTATGACTGACAATGTGGACACAAAAGCTCACATCAATAGACAAGGAGGTACCAGGTCCCTTTCCCTTATGACAGAGGCTGAGTCCCTGGTCAGGTGTGTGGAACGACTCCTTCAGTTGATCAGAGCTGAGCACATTTCTGGATCTGATAATATACAGGCAGATTTACTCAGCAGGACGACCATTGACCATGCTGAATGGTAATTGCATCCTTCTCTATTTCATCAAATCTCCCTGAGATTTGGATGGCCAGTAGTAGATTTATTTGCCTCATCCCTTAATGCTCAACTGCCCAGGTATTATACCAAGTTTTTCTCCCAGGGTACAGAAGGCACTAACGCCTTACATTGCAGCTGGCCTTCTGGGTTTCTCTACGCTTTTCCGCCATTGCCACTGATCCCAGCAGTGATTCATAAGCTCTTGTTGGAGCGGGTCGAGATCATATTGGTGGCTCCCTTTTGGCCTCGCAGGCATTGGTTTGCTGATTTGATGGGCCTTTCAGTGATCCCCCTTGGTGGATTCCTGAGGAGGATATCTCTCTTCTCCAGGGGTCCCTGTCTCATCCGGAGCCCCAGTGGTTACAACTGGCAGTGTGGAGATTGAGTGGGGCATCTTAAAAAGCGCCCAACTCTCCAACAAGGTTATCCAAACTATTCAGGCCTCCAGGCGCCTATGTACAATTCGCACTTATGAAGCTACTTGGCAATCCTTCTCAGCTTGGTGTGTCAACTCCAACATCTCACCTCTACAAGCTTTGGTAGCTGCAGTCTTGCAATTTTTACAGGCTGGCCTGGACAAGCATCTTTCCCCCAACACTCTCTGCAGGCAGGTATCACCCATCTCGTTGGTCCTGTCTTGTGGGAAGTTGGAATCTTTGGCTCAGCATCCTACGGTTCGCAGGTTCCTCAGAGGAGCTACCAACCTTTGCCCTCCCATGGTACACAGGTACCCCACTTGGGACCTGACCACAGTTTTGCAGTCCCTAACAAAACCTCCATTTGAGCCACTTCGACAATCTAGTCTTCATCTCCTTACTCAAAAGGAGGTTTTCCTAGTGGCAATCACTTCAGTGAGGAGAGTCTCAGAGTTGGTTGCTCTCTCAGTTCGCCCTGACCTCTGTATTTTCCATCCACATTGAGTGGTTTTAAGATTGAATCCAGCCTTCATTCCAAAGGTCAACATATCTTTCCACAGAGCTCAGGAGCTGGTGCTTCTGGATTTCTGTCCTCATCCGGTCCATGAGTTGGAGAAGACTTGGCACACTCTGGATGTGCGCAGAGCCTTAAAAATTTACATTAAACGTACTGCTGCATTCCGCAGGATGGAGTCTTTGTTTTGTTCTTTCCAACCTTCCTCGTTGGGGGGTAAGGTTTCTCCATCTACAGTGAGTAGATGGATCAAAGCATGTACAGCTTGAGCCTATTCCAGCAGGTCCTTGCCAGTTCCCAGGGGCATCACTGCCCATTCCACCAGTAGTGTGGCTACAACAGCAGCATGGACTACACAGGCGTTGGTGGAAGAGATCTGCAGGTCTGCTACCTGGACTTCACCTTCGCCTTTCATCCATCACTATCGCCTAGATTCCTTTGCGTCAGTGGATGCAGTGTTTGGTAGACGGGTCCTCGAAAGAGTCATTTTGGACCATTGAGGAAACTGAGGGTGAAAGTCCTGGACCAAACGAGGAGCATGAACATCAATGGCATCGACCCAGGTGAAGTCCTCTGGTCCATAACCTTTCCATGCCACCAAATACTGAAATCGGCACTGCAACTGGTGTGAATCTCAGATGCTATCCACTTTGTACTCCTCCTCTCCCAGAGAGGCTACTGGGGCCGGCTGTGATGGAGACGGTCTATGCGGACTGTCAGCTGAGGCAGGGACTAACAAGGAACAATGAAAAACAGGATGGATACGCATGGTCCGTGGCAGGAAAAGACAATAAGCCACAGGATTGATCACCACCTCGACTGGAAAAGGTCCCAAGTAACAGTGATTGAGCTTTTAAGATGGTCGCATCATTGGTAAGTATTGAGTAGAGAGACAAACCCAATCGCCTACCGCTAAAGGCAGAACATTGCGACGGTGTCAGTCTGCGAACCATTTATAGTCCTCCTTGGCTCTTTCTAGTTGATCACGGACCATGTGGTGCACGGCTTTTAACTCCTGCAAAAATGTATCCACTGCCGAAACTGGGCAATCAGATGGGGCTAAAGGGAAAAGTCATGGATGAAACCCATAGTTAGCAAAGAAAGGGGATACACGGGTGGATGCATGTTGAGCATTGTTATAAGCGAATTCTGCCACCGCAGCACTTCCACCCAATTGTCTTGTTGAGTATTGCTGAAACAGCAGAGGTACTGCTCCAAAATAGCATTCACTCTCTCTGTCCCCCCATCAGTTTCAGGGTGATGAGTGGACGACAGACACGCCTGAACCTGCAGTTTCGCGAGTAGGGTCTGCCAGAAACGTGCCGTAAATTGTACCCCCTGATCTGATACCATGTGGTCTGGTAACCCATGCAACCGGAAAGCATGGGATATAAACAATTGAGCCATTATCTTGGCCAATGGAAGACCCGCACACAGAATAAAATGGGCCATTTTAGTCAACATATCCACCACCACCAAAATGGTTGTGGCACCATTCGATGGTGGTAACTCAACGATGAAATCCAATGAAACTGCCCCCCACGGTCGTTCTGGCAAGGGCAAGGGCTGCAAGAGACCAGGGGGCGCACCAGGAGCATACTTGGTTTGGTGACAGATCCCACAGGACGCCACATATCCCGACACATCATGTTTAAGTCTCAGCCACCAAAATGCCCTAGAGATGAGGTACAGTGTTTTGAACACCCCAAAGTGTCCTGCCACCGAACTATCATGACATTGATGTAGGATAAGGCCACGAAGAGGACCTCCAGGCACGTAAATGAGATCACAGAACCACAACAGGTCCCCAATTTACACCCAAGGAGTCTCTTGTCTCCCATTCTCATCCAATTCTCGATGTCGAGCTGCCACAAATGTGTCCTGCCGCTGCGCCTCCTGAATCCTCACTGGGAGGTCCACAGGTTCCTCGGTGGCCGCAAACTGCTCCAACGGAATCACCGTCCAGTGCAAGATTTTATCCTTCCTTCGGGTATACTCGGGCTTCCAAGATAGGGCGTCGGCACGTTGATTCCCTCCACTCGGAAAATAGGTCACCTGGAAATCAAATCGAGCAAAGAACAAGGACCATCTCACCTGACACTGGTTCAATGTCCAAGCTGTACATAGGTGTTCCAAATTGCGATGATCCATCCGAACCTCGATTTGGTGACAAGCCCCCTCCAGGTGGTGTTGCCATGTCTCAAAAGCGACCTTAACCACCAATAGCTCCTTGTCCCAAATTGTATAGTTGTGCTCTGGAGCTGACAACTTCCGGGAATAATAATCACAAGGGAACAAGGTGCCTGCGGGAGCATAGGCCTGGAGAAGCACTGCACCAACAGCCACATTGGAAGCATCTGTTCCCACCACAAATGGCTGGCCTGGATCAGGGTGTTTGAGGATAGGCTCGGAAGCAAAGGTGACTTTCAACGCCTCGAAAGCTGCCTGCTCCTCAGCACCCCAATGGAACTTCTCCGCTTTCTTGAACAGATTAGAAAGGGGAGCAGTCAAGGCAGCAAAGTGGGGAATAAATGTGCGGTAGTAGTTCGCAAACTCCAACAATCGCTGCACATCCTTAACCCACTGTGGAGGTTCCCATGCCTGCAATGATTGTATTTTTTCTGGGTCCATTTCCACACCAGCAGGTGAAATACGATGTCCCAAGAAGTCAATCGTGGTTTGTGCAAACTGACACTTCTCACGTTTGGCAAACAGGTGGTTATCACACAAACGTTGCAACACCAGCCGCACATGTTGCCAGTGTTCCTGCAGGGAGTCTGAGTAAATTAAAATGTCATCTAAATAAATGCCCATGAATTGATCCAACAAATCATGAAAAACATTGTGCATGAAATGCATGAACACAGCTGGGACATTGCTTAATCCAAAAGGCATCACAGTATACTCAAAATGCCCATACCTCGTCCGGAAAGCTGTTTTCCACTTGTCCCCTGCATGAATGCGAACCAGATTGTAGGCCCCACGCAAGTCCATCTTTGTAAAAAATCTTAGCTTGACAAAGCTGTTCAATCTGTTCAGGGATGAGGGGAAGCGGGTACCGATTCCTCACTGTGATTGCATTCAACTTGCGGTAATCACAACACAAACGTAGTTCCCCCGATTTCTTTTTTACAAAAAGCACTGGTGCAGCCAATGGGGAGGTAGAAGGCCGGATAAACCCTTTCTGGAGGTTCTTGTCAATAAAATTCCGCAATGCGGCCAACTCCGGTTCCAACAGGGAATATATCCGACCCACCGGCAATTTTGCATTGGGCAACAAGTCGATTGGACAGTCATACTCCTGATGCGGAGGCAACTGATCCACCTCCTTCTCCCCAAACACATCAGCAAAGTCCACCAACTCCGCAGGTAGATCCAGGTCCACGGGCGTAGCCACACTCCCTGCACAGGAGCACAAGCAATAGTTGGCACACTTCCTATCAAGGAACTGCACAGCTCCAGACGACCAGACAATTTGTGGATCATGGGCCTGTAACCACTCCAAACCCAGCACCACCGGAAAACGAAGCACTGCGGTAACGTAGAACAGTTTTCTCCACATGCTGCCCAATACGCATGCAAAGGAGTTTGGTTGCAGCAACCACAGGTCCCGAACAAAGGGGCTGACCATCAATCATCTCTACCATTACTGGCGGGGACACCTGTTGCTGAGGAATGAACCACTGCTCTACAAAATGAGCATCCATGAAATTGGCTGTGGCCCCTGAGTTGACCAAGGCTTGGAGCTCCACTGCTCCCACACCAGGCACGAACACACTTGCTTTCAGCACAAGATGCTTCACCAATAACAATTGTGGTGGAGATGTCAAAGGTGGCGAGGATGGCAAGGTTGGTGAAGATGGCAGGCCTAAGGACTTTCCCCCCGACCTATAGACCCCTGTAGGCCGAGCAATGCTCATTTCCCGCCACCGCAGGCATCACTGCTGTGGATGTCTTAACAGGACACTTGGCCACAAAATTGCCTCGATTGCCACAATAGAGGCATAAACCATCACAACGATTTCTCTCCTTTTCTACTTGAGTCAGGCGAGGGTGGCCAGCCCCCAACTGCATGGGTTCCTCCAAAGGCACTTCCACCAAGAGCACCGTCTTGCTGGAAACAGATACAGTCTCTGTCCATCATCGCACCCGTCATTGCTGAAGTCTAGCATCGATACGAAGACACAGATGCATGAGCTCCTGAAGGGTGCAAGGGCATTCAGTGTGTGCCAACTCACCCAGAAGTTCTGACGACAAACCCTCCTGGAACTGGTCTAATAGTGCTGCGTCATTCCATTGTACATCTTGAGCAACCACCCAAAAACTAGCCATATAATCCATGAGTGAGCCACGCCCCTGCTTCAACTCTCTCAAACGTCTGTTTGCTGTTTGGCTTCAAACAGGGTCCTCAAACATGGCCTGAAACTGATGGCAAAACTTGGCGTAATTGTCCAACACCTGGTTGGGCTGGGTCAGCAGAGGCGTCACCCAACCTGCTGCAGAGCCTGACAACAAACTAATCAAAAACCCCACCTTATCCCGGTCAGTGGGAGAATCCTCAGGCCAAAGGCTCATGTAAAGCTGGCACTGCCCAAAAATGCTGGAAATTGGGCCAGCAAACCATCAAATTTATCTGGCACTGCCACTGGCCATTTTCAGTGTGGCTGGGCAGCTTGCATTTGTGCCACCTGTGCAGTCAAAAAAGCCACTTGCTGGGTTAACTGGGCAATCTCTGCTCTGAGCTGATCCATGGTCACCCCACAAAAAGCAAAAATAAGTTGAAGGGGTGGCTGGAGTCAAAATGTGATGACCTGTAGTGCCTCAAAATAACCCAAAACCCCAAACATACCTTAAAGTCCGGTAAGGCCTTCAACTTAACTTCACTGTTTTATTAGGCACAGTTTAAAGTCACAAAAGTAAATAATGAGGCAAAAAGAAAACCAAAACAAACCGCATTGATGAGAGTTCCGAAGAAAACCAAGATAACTAATAATAAACTCCAGGAAAATGACCGAGGAGAGTCCATGGGAAGAACGCCAGCAAAGATAAACCTCTTTCAAAGTAAACACTAAATTGACTCCAGCAATTCTGACTGCACAGTTACAAACTTATATACATAGCTCCCAGCTGCAAGCCACGAGGAGGATCATGGTAATCGCCTCTTGAGTAGACCTCGCTTTTCCCTGATCCTCTCCTCCCTGCGTGACCTAGGATGGATAGGGGATGGGCCTGGATCCTCCTCTGATTGCTCAGCCGGCCTCTGCCCTTCCCCAGCCTCTTCCACCACCTCTGGAGCCACACTCCCACTCCCTGTTGGCTGTTCCTCCTCTTCCTCAGAGTCAGTCTCCACCAGGGGCATGACACTATCCCCCCCCCCGGCATGGCTCCCTTCCTTGGGACCAGGTGGACGAGGACGTTGAGGAAACTGAGCGTATTGTTTATTTTCTCAGTCTACCCTAGACCTGTAATATTCCCTGTTGGTTCTCCCACCCAAGTACTAACCTAGCCCCCATCCTAGTCAAGAGAAGCCACTTCCTGTCAACTGCTGTGTCAGAAGAGATAGTACTACCAATAGAAGAGAATATTTGAAGCTCATGATTGAACTGTGAGGTCCTTGGTGCTCTGTGAGCTTGGTGGTTTTCTTGCAGGCATTTCATTACCCAACTAGGTAACATCATTTCAAGTAGAGAGACTATTATTGTCATAGTGAGGGATCACAATTCCAAAGGGGTGGGGGTGGGGCAGACTAGAAATAAGGACAATAGGGAAAGGACTAGAAAATTTCTTCCTTATGTGTATAGTTATTATGCACAGGGAATTCTTGCAAGGAGAAATCCATTAATTCTATTAAATCCATTAATTCTATTTGCTGGTATTACCTTGCTTTTTTCTTGACTGCAAGCATTGCAGTGCAAATACTTACTGCAAGGCTTCAGTTTTATACCTTCAGACAGTTCAACCGTTTGCTTGAGCATTTTAAAATTTATATGCCCTAAACGTCTGTGTAGCAAATGTATGCATTCGTCATGAGGCTTAACGTTATTATACACTGCATTAGCCACCTCTAATTGATTATCATTCAATACATACAATTCATCTTTTAAAGTTGCAGTCACTTTTTTACCTTCCTTTTCTATTATGCAGTTTTCTCCCCTAAAGGTAACTACATAACCTAGTTTAATCAAAACTCTAACCGAAAGCAAATTAAACTTAAGTTGTGGTACATACAACATTTTAACATTTTCTTTTATACACAAACAATGTGCAATACCTTCAGCTTTTGCTTTCATTTTCCAGCCATTAGCTAACGATATCTGTTGTGAACTCGTTGACATCCTAATAAATCTTTTCTTATATTTTGTTATGCAGTGCGACGCTCTACTATCTACAACCCATAAATTATTATTTACAATTTTGCTGCTATGCATGGCTATTTCAAAAAAATTTTCATCTTTTTAATACTCTTTGGCATTCTGGCGTTTTCCTTTTTTGCAGCATCTAGCCAAATGTCCTTTTCCTCCACAATTAAAACATTTTTTAATTGTATAGGCTGTTGAAGATAATTTCTCTTCTTGTGGTTGTTCCCTTCTCAGCTGATTCCTTTCAAGCCTTCTCCTGGCTTCTTCAGTTAATCTGCCAGTAATGTCAGTTAATGTGAGGTTATCTTTTGGCAGTACTTCCAGTGAAGTTACATAGTCATCATAGCTCTCATCTAACGAAGACAAAATTATATAAACCTGATGCAGTTTTGTGAAGATAAGTTCTTTTTCATGCAGTTCCTGAAAAATCCTCTTCATAGTGTTTATATGAGTCAACATGTCTCCATTCTTTTGAAGATGTGTTCTGAACAGCCTCCGTGTAAGATTTATATGTGCTCCTACACTGTCTCGAACATAAATCTTCTTTAAATTCTCCCAACACTTAGCAGCTGTTTCTTCTCCACAAATATGGACAAGCTGCTGGTCACAGAGTGTCAGTCCTATTATACATAGAGCTTGCTCATTTTTCAGTTTATATTCATTTATTTTCTGGGCATCATCCTCATCTTCCGGATCCCAATCATCTACCTCTGGTGGGTTTTGAATTATACTCCACAAACCTTCTCTGCGTAGAAGTAGACTGCATTTCATAGACCATGAAACATAGTTTGTTCCATCCAGTTTGGATATTAGAGACAAACTTGGTAAATTGACTTGTGCCATTTTTCTTTGGATATTAAACTATAATAAACTAATAAAACACAGCTGTCAGTTTACTGTATTGTGTAACTACACTAACTCTCAATTTATATAAGCCTGTTGTATCCTGGTTAGTCTGACTGTGCAGCCTGGGCCCATAACCAGTGTTAGGGATATACCCTAGCAGAATGTGCACAGCAGTCAGGCAGGCAGGCGAATATGAGAGAAAGCATTTTTTAGTTTACACACTCAGTAAAAATGGATACACTGTCTCAGTTGAATAGTTTATTCCATTAAGAGTTTAGCAGAGTCAAACAGTCCAAATATCATTCACTAGTGTTCAGGCAGTTCAGTCCGAAGATTGTTCAATTGCAAAAAAAATCCAGTGTCAAACAAAGGTCAGTTAACTTACAATGTCAATCCATAAATCAGTCCAGTAAATATCTTCTCACAGTAGATTAGATATGCAGCATTCAAAACTCTTTCCTCCTTCGACGTCAGCAACAGGGAACACGCAGAACAATCAACCATCAATCTAGTAGCAATCCAGGTTCTCTAGCTCCCTCTTATGGCAGTTTCTCAACCGCACCCAAATTATATCATTTAGAGTTTAAAGTGAAAAACACATTTAAACTTTGCTATCATGGTTTATATATTATTTACCCAAACAATGTTAGGTAACTATGGTTATTCCTAACACCCACCGGATGTAAATGCTTGGGATCCAGCTAATGAGGATGATGCCAAGAAGCTTGCTGACTTTAAACAGAACAATGAATGAACTCTTTGTATAATTGGAGTAACACTGAGTGACCAGCAGCTAGTTCATATTTGTGGAGAAGAATCTGCTGCTAGGTGTTGGGAGAATTTGAAGAGGATTTTTGTTCGTGACAGTGTAGGTGCACACATACATCTTACACGTAAACTGTTTAGAGCACGTCTTCTGAAAGGTGGAGATATGTTAGCTCATTTGAACTTCATGAAAATAACTTTTCAAGAGCTACATGAAAAAGAACTGATATTTTCAGAGCTGCATCAAATTTACATCATTCTTTCCTCATTGGATGAAAGTTATGATGATTATGTATCTTCACTGGAAGTCCTGACCAGAGATGAACTGACATTGACTGACATAACTGGAAGGTTGTTAGAAGAAGCAAGGAGATGGCTGGATAGGGACCAACTGAAGAAGGAACAACCACAAGAAGAGGATTTATCTTCAACTGCCTATACTGTTACGAAATGTTTTTCCTGTGGGGCTAGGGGACATATAGCTAAATTCTGTCAGAAAGGAAAACAACAGAATACCAGAAGGCTAAGAAGAATGTTAGTTTAGCTATGACTAGCAATTCAACTGTAAACCATGATTTATGGGTTGTTGATAGAGGAGCATCATAATGCATTACTAAAATAAAAAGAAGTTTATAAAGATGTCCACAAGTAAACAACATGTATCATTGACAAATAGATGGAAGATGAATGCATCAGGTGAAGGTACTGCATATTGTTCTTGTATAAATGAACCTTTAACTATGTTATATGTACCTAAACTGAAATTTAATTTATTATCAGTAAGGGCTTTAGTTAATCTTGGTTATATAGTAACCTTTAGGGGAGATAACTGTATAATAGAGAAAGAGGGTAAAAGTGTTACTGCTACTTTAGAGAATGATTTATATGTGATACATGATGACCACTGCATAGACGTCTGCGGCACATTAATTTCAAAATGCTCAAACAAAGTGTTAAATTGTCGGAGTAAAATTGAAACCCTGTAGCAAGTATTTAAACTGTAATGCTTGTAGCCAAGATAAAAGGAAGGTTACTCCTGCAAACAGACTTAATGGGTTTAAGACCAAAGAACCTTTAGAGGTTGTGTTTGCTGACATAATTGGTCCTAAGAAACCAAGTTTAGGAGGTGCCTGCTATATTTTGAGTAAAATGGACCATTACTCACAATATGGTTTCTGCTATCTTATGAAAAACAAAACAGAAACATTCCAACATTTCTTTAACTGGCTAAGGTTTGCTGAGAGAAAAATGAAAAGTAAAGTAATTACTTTAGTTACTGATAATGGGACCGAGTTTGTTAACAAAAGATTCCAAACTAGAACATAGAGCTAAGAAGTTATTTTTTGTGGGTGATGAGGCCAACCATAGATCATTTAGATTTTGGGATCAAGGAACAGCTCATGTTTATTGTAGTGCTAGTGTAAAATTTCTTGAGTACGTTGGGTGGGATAAACCGGAACAGGAATCCAGCAATGATATTATTATTGACACCCAAATAGTCCCAAAAGATAAAATCAGTAAACCCCAAATAGCCATTAAAGAGGAAGAACATGAGGAAGTAGGAGAAAAGGCACAGGAAGAGGTAGAGGAACAGGAGCAGGTGGCACAGGAAAGTCCACCAGTAAGCCCTGTATTACCAAGACGTTCAACCTGTGTAACACGACCACCTGATTGATATCAGGCTAGTGTTGTATGCCAAGTGAATACAGTTCCTAGTAACTATAGTGAACTAAAACTGTATCCTGCTAAGGATCAGGCTGCTTGGCAGAAAGCAATGGATAAGGAACTAGAATATTTAAAAAGACTGGAGGTATGTGAAAATGTTAAGTTACCACCAGGTAAACATGCCATAGGATGTAAATGGATATATAAGCTAAAGACAGGTGTAGATGGGACTGTTACCCATAAAGTCAGGTTAGTAGCACGAGGATTCAATCAGACAGCAAATGACTTTGATGAGGTGTTTGCACCTAGTCTGAAGGCTACTACATTAAGGGCGGCATTAGTGTGGGCAGCTAAGGAGAAATACATTATAAATCATTTAGATGTAGAGACGGCATATCTGCATATTTAAAGAAACCTTTAGGTATAAAAAATGATAATACAACTGATTGCTGGAGATTGAAAAAGAATCTTTGTGGCTTGAAGCAATCAGGATATGAGTGGAACCAGTGTATAGTTAAGGAATTAACTAAGATAGGTTTTGTAGCTGGCATGGCTGATCCATGTTTGTTTAAAAAGGAAAGTAATGGTGCAGTGTCATTGTTGCTATTGTTTACTGATGACATAGCATTAATCACCAAAACTGAACAAGAAGCTACTGAGATAATTTCACTATTGGAAAAGGAATTTAAGATAAAACAGTTAGGAGAAACCAAACATTATCTTGGTTTAAAGATAGATAGAACTAGAGGAGGATACAAGATCTCACAAGCTGATAAAATTAACCAATTACTAAAAAGTTTTAAAATGGAACTTTGTAAGCCGGCTAAAACACCAATGAGCCAGGAGTTTAGCCATAGTGATGTACAAAGTCCTATTTTTGATAAGAACATTTATCAGTCTTTGATTGGTAGTTTATCTTATCTCAGTAATTGGTCAAGGCCAGATATCGCATACAGTGTTAATCAATTAGCGAGATTTAATGCTGAGCCAACTGAAAGGCACTGGCAAGCTGCTAAACGTGTGTTAAGATATCTGAAACAGACAATGCATTATGCATTGTATTTGGAGCCAAAAGATGAACTGAATTTAACTGCATATGCTGATGCAAGTTTTGCTACAGACATAAATACACAAAAATCTACATCGGGTATTGTAGTATTATTGGGTAAAGCATTGATTGGATGGAGATCTATTAGACAGAAACATCTAAGTTTGTCAACAATGGAGGCTGAATTCTCGTGTTTGTCTTTATTCTTTTCTTTCTTCCCTCTCATCTTCTCCCTCCCCTTTTTACCCCCTCGTCTCTCTAGTTCTAATTCTCTCTTCTGCATTTCCCTCTTCTGTTGCTTTCTGATTTTATACTTATTTTTCACTCTATTTTTTTGGGGGGGGGGAGTTGTTTTTCCCAATCTTAAACTTTCCATTCTCTTTCCCCCCTTTCCTTTTTTCCCCCCATCTAAGGTTACTTGTTCATTAAAGATGGCTTCTTCTTTGTCGCAATCTTCTTGTTCTGCAGGCATTTCTTATTGTTTCTCATAATTCCAAATCTCCATTTCCAAAAACTGAAATACGAAGCCAAAAGATCCTCTCCCTTCTTGTGCATCTTCTTTGTACTTTTTAAGTTCCATTTTCAGTTCTTCTAAAAGTGGAGCCATTTTAAAAAGTTTTAAACAACCACCCAATTGATTTTAGTCATTCAAAACAATAACCAAGAATCCAGAAATCATCAAGTAATCCAGATAGTCCCGAGTTATATCTTCTTATTTCTTTTTCAACTTTCTCTTCCTGGGGTTTTTCTTGCGATATTTCAGTTAGAATGTATCTTTTGGAAGTCTTGTTGAGATTTTCCTGGAAGTTCTTTTTTAATTCCAGGCAGTCTCCTCCCTTCCAGATCCTACCCTTTTATTCTTTTTCTCTCCTTTCCTGTTTTCAAAAGCTTTTAATTATCCAGAAATCTTTATTATCCCTTTGACTTTTTATTTTCAGCATTAAATGCCTATTGATGTCAAAGTGGATTTTTTTCCAATTTCTTGCTTAAGTCTCTTAGCTGTCAGTATAGGAAAAGGAGAAAACCAAATCTTTTCCCTTTTCTCTCTCCTTCGCAGCTTAAAAATCTTCTTAGGGAACAATGTTATTGTTTTTTAACAGTTTCAATTCCAGGGTACCTTATTTGTTGCTTTTGCTGTTTGACCCGGTCAACCAAAACTTTCTCTTCTTATCTTCCTCCTGCACATTCTTTTCTGGTCGAGTTCTTCTTTGAGGTGGCCATTTCTGACCACCACTGCAACCGCCTTCGGGAAAGGGAGTAATGGCCAGCTGGGGAGGAGAGATGCGGCTCTCCTCAACCCTGCTGGCAGTCTCCCCCCTCTTCACCACCTCTACGGGGTGGCTTAGCCCCGAAACCAGCCAGCTCGGGGCGCTCCAGTGGCGAGCACGGATCAAAGCCTCGCAGAGACGAGGTTTTGGTCTGTCACTGAAGAAGCTCAAACCAGAAGTCTCATGTTTGTCTTTATTATTTGCAGATTTAGTTTTGTATAAGCAACTATTGATTAATATGGGAATTGATGTAACAGATACTATTGTTGTTTTTGAAGATAATCAATCAGCAATACAGAAGGCTTCAAAAATTGCTGTTAAAACAAGAACGAAACACACAGATTTAAGATATTTAAATGTGAGACAATGTATGCAAAGTAAGATGATTAAGCTAGAATACTGTATGTCAGAAAACAATATAGCAGATCATTTTACAAAGGCCCAAGGCTCTATGAGGCATAAGGCTTGCTGTGAAGATTATGGACTTAGAATGTAAGGTTGTATATATTGTCCTACCCAAAAGGGGAGAATGTTAGGAATATGAGTCACCTAACAGCTATTTGGGTTAGAAATATATAAACCAGGATAGATATTTTAATACTGTATCTTTAAGAAAATGTAAAACTGTAATTGGGTGTGGTTTCTCAAATGGCCATAAGATGGAGCCAGAAACCTGGGTTGTTTTAGTCTTAGTCTTAGTCTCAGAAGAGAGTGTGAGTCTTTTTCCTTCTGTTGGAGAGTATTGCAATTGCTCCATTTTTCCTAATTGACTGCTATTTTTGGATTTAATGTAAGTCTGATACTGAACTGTTTTTGACACTGGACTTTGTTAATGGATTATCCCTGGATTGAAAACTGACTGATTTACCTGTGAATGATTTTGGACTGCTATTTTGAACTTTGCTTAAACCTTTCTGGAAGTAAAAACCTACATTACAGTGTATCTGTGTGCTGTGTGAGTATTATTCAAACACTACTCTCAAATACGTCTCCCTGTATGCACTCATTCTCCTAACGGGGAATTACCTTAACAATGCTCCCAATTTTGACCATTTGTTGCCTGCTTGACAGGAATGCCTCTATCCAGTTATGCAGGTGTCCAGAGATATCATAAGATTTTAGTTTTAAGAGTAGTTTGTCGTGTACCACTGAATCAAATGCTTTACAGAAGTCAATGTAGATTGCATCTATTGCTTTGCCCTGATTGAGTTGTGTAGTCCATATGTTTTTGCAGTGTAAGAGTTGCAGATTACAGGATAGTTTTTTTCTGAAACCAATATTTTTGTTATAAAGTAGGCTGTTTGTCTCTAAGTGGAGGATAATGGATTGGTTAATAATAATCTCCTTGACCAGGTTGCTCATGGTGTGTGCAAGAGGGCAAAGTGTGTGGGTCAGAGGGAGCCCCACTCCCTCTCCTTGCAAGGAGACCAGGCTTTGTAACCAAAGCATCCTCAGCTATAGAATGTGAGACCACCAGGAGAGGAGGGGGCAAGGGGATGGTGAAAGGGCAGCAGGGCTGCTGGTGGCCAAGTACTAAGGCAGGACTTCCCTCAGACCCTCCCTCTCATAATCTTCCTCCCTCCCTCCCTCCCTTCACTCCTTCTCATTCCCATCTTCCTTCCTCTCTCCCTCCCTTTTCTTCTTTTTCCTTCCTTGCTCTATTCCCTCTTTCCTTCTTTTTCTTTGTCTTTCCTCTTTCCCTTTCTCCTTTCCTGTCCCTTCTTGGATACTCAAATGCAAAAGTGGAAACATTTCTCGATGCCTCCTTTCCTTGTGATCAAATGCCACTTTTGCTAGTAGTTTGTGGCCACTTAAAAGACTGAGAACAAACCAGGATCAGTTTATCCTGTTGCTTGCATTTAGTGGGGGCATCCATAGACAACAGTACAACAAAACTGTCAAAATGGTGGCTGTGATAGTTGATCAGAGCTCCTCTGTTTTTTATGTGTAACAGCTTTAGCATTTAAGAACAGAGGTAAGTTAGTTGCCAACAAAGTCATGTCTGTGACAAAACAGAACACAAAATTGCTTTCTCCTTTGAGCCCAAGTCTCAATGGATCCAGGATTGATGCAGAACTGCATGAACTGGGGCATTTACAACCAAATTGCCACTCACTCCTTCCTTCCTTCCTTCCTTCCTTCCTTCCTTCCTTCCTTCCTTCCTTCCTTCCTTCCTTCCTTCCTTCCTTCCTTCCTTCCTTCTCATTCCCATCTCCTTCCTTCCTCCGAACTCTGGAAGGGACGAGAGGAAGGGGGAGAGATTGGCAGCATGGCTGGTGACCATGCCACCACTGTCTCTGGCTTTTCCATGCAGGGGAAAGGGTGGTCCTAGTGAAAGGGAAGCCTCACAGGCTGCGAGGCCAGGCCAGCGAGCGGGGCATGGAGGCTTGGGGCTGGAACATGGTCAGCCTTAGATCTGACCTACATGGCTGCCCTGGAGCCAGCGAGGGGCCACCCCACCGCCTTGGAGAAAGGGAAGCCTTGTGATCTGTGAGGTCAGGAAGGCAAGCAGGGCATTGAAATAGTGGTGCAGGCACGACGCTGAACTACAACTTGTGGTGGACATCTGGGCCAGAATGCAGTCAGCCTTAGATCTGACCTGCGGAGCCACCCTGGAGCTAGCGAGGGTCTGCTCCCGCCACCTTGGCCCTGCCCCCTGGGCCTCCACACAGGAGGCGGTGAGTGCTGGTGTCCTGGGTGAAAGGGAAGTGCTCAGAATGTAGTCAGCCTGCAGCGCAAGATGGTCCCAAGGGCCTGCACGCTCACCACCTGTGTGCACACCCAGGGGCTGCGATGGGGGCAGCCCCACGGATCTAAGGCTGACAGTGTATCGGCACAGATGGCCACCACCAGGTTGTAGATCAGTGCCCAGTCAGCCTGGGTTGGGCCAAGGTGCTGTGGGCTGTTGCCAGGGTGGTCCCGTGGGCCAGATTTAACCATATTGCAGGCCAGATCTGGCCTATGGGCCTTGTTTTGACATGTTTGCCCTAGCATATTTTTTATGTGTGCCCCTAATATAAGCCCTACCCCCCAAAATAAACCCTACTTAAGTGCCTGCTCAGGGGCCACCCCCATTCCATCTGGTTGTGGTGAAGCTGCCCAATGTACCCTGCAGTGGCTTACCTCAGGGCCCCCGCAGCCAGGCCATCCATGCCCCAACACATACCTCGCGGCCTCAGAACCAACAACCATGTGCAGCAGGAGTCCACGGGGCCACTGGCCCACTTCATCTGCTTGCTTGAGGCCACAACGGAGCAGGAGGCTGAGTGGTGTGGTGGTGCTGTGGCCACGAGGCGAGGCAGGTGTCAGGGTGTGGATAGCCTGGCTGTGGGGGCTGGTGCAGGGTGAGTGGGGCAGCTTCACCACCCCCCTTGCCTCATGGTGGCAGCACTGGTGTGCTGTGCAGCCTCCTGCCCTGCCACGAGCAAGCAGAAGTGGGCCTCCCATACATGGGAAAAAAGTAAGATGCCCTCAAAAATAAGCCCTAGTGCTTATTTTGGGACCCAAAAGAAAATAAGACACAGTCTTATTTCCAGGGAAACACGTGTGTGTGTGTGTGTTTGTTTCTGCCTCACCTTTATTCATTTTCCAAAGATCCAAGGCAGCAAACATATCCAACATACCTTCCTCCTATTTTTCAAACAACAATCCTATGAGGTGGGTTGGGTTGAGAGTGACTGGCCCAAGGTCACCCAGATAGCTTTCATGACTAAGGCAGAACTTGAACTCACTATCTTCTGCTTTTTAGTCTGGTGTCTTAACCACTGGACTACACTGGCTTTCACTTTTCACTCTATGTTTGTGTGTGTGTGTGTACATCTATCTATCATCAACTAACTAACCAACTATCTTTAACTATCAAACATTCTGTCATCCATCCATCTGTATTGAGGTCTTGGTTACATTCCTTTGTATGGTGCAAAATCTGTATTTTTACTTGTGTGAGCTATTTTGGGCACAGAGATTAAACATTAAACTAAATAATAAATGCATTACAGCATGCTGTCTCCAAACTTAACAAACTGAATGGATTGGAATCTATAAGTCAGTGTGATGTTTCTGTGGTGTAGATATAACATGCAAAAGATTGCCATTTTCTATTGTAGCATATACACATGGAAGGTGTACGCTATGCATGTTGTGCTCAAAATTGCAGTAAGGACAGTGCTTCAAGTTACAATAGACTTTGGCTCACTCGACTGTGATGAGATATATTTAATACTATGACCTTGTTCCATAAGATGTTATATATACCTTCATTTATTATTTAAGCTCTAGGATTGGACTTCCAATGTTTACAATATCCTTCTGAGTTCTGCTATCATGTTTCTAGCCTTTTTCATCATCACACCCTTCTTTTTGTAGTCATCAGTGTCACTTCTGAAACAGCTGAGATATGTTGCACAGTTTTTTCACAATGAGCATTTTTCTAACCCTGAGGTGAGAGCAAGTTGATTTGGGTTAAGTTTAAAAACATTATGGCTCAGTTGCTTTGCTGTGACAGAACCTGACAGGGAGTTCTTATGATTCATTTGGGGCTTTCCTTTCCTTACAGACAGAACAGATTCAAATTGCAAGGGAATAAAAAGCATTTGGGTTGACCCTGACAAAATTCTGGTCTAAGCCTTAATGTGAAATAACCCTGAGCACAAGTCTGATGATGGACTCAAATTTAACTCCCCTTTTTCTTTTTTCTCTTTCTCCTGGCAGAGACCATTCGCACAGCCACCCCCTTTCCCATGGTCAGCCTCTTTCTGGTCTTCACAGCCTTTGTCATTAGCAATATTGGACATATCCGCCCACAGAGAACCATTCTGGCTTTCGTTTCAGGCATCTTCTTCATCCTTTCTGGTAAGGATTCAGAAGCTGGGGCTATTCTACTAAGGGAAATTGATCTGTGATGCCTCACTTAACGACCCTGGTGGAAGTGACATTGTAAGCTCATTGTGGTCACAAGATTTCTTGCTGAACATTCATGTGGTTTAGCAATGGAATTGCAGATGCTACTGGTGAACATTCAGCAAGAACTACCAGTATTTGTGGAAATGCAAGTTTTTAGGACTAAGCTCTTACCCTCTGGTGCATGTTGGATGTTTGGTAGGAGGAAATTTGCCATTTTTTCACTGTTATCACACAACAGTTCATTGTTCATCTTATTTCAAGTTCTGCTGCTTTCGTTCATATAAATCTCAGTTGCGGCATTGCTGTGGGTGGAGAAGATGTTGGTTCATGGGCTTAGGCATCTTGTCAGAACTTGCCCCACTGGGCTGGTGGAGATGGTAGATGAAGAGGTTGTTTACTCACCAAGTATCCTGTTTTGAAGACCTGGATAAGCTTGCACTGCTGACAGCTAAGCAGTGCAGGGAAGAGTGCCCAAGCCATCTCTTGCTTGCTTGCTCTCTGCTGCTTCATAGCCTAGCCAACCCCTCCCAGCTGTCAGGTCTTGGTTCAGGCTGATATTGAATATTGACTTTCCTACAACTCCAAGCAGAATTTCCTAATGTTTCTTCTCTCAATCCCAACTTTTGTCTTCTCTGCTCTTCTTCAGGGCTGTCCCTGGTGGTGGGCTTGGTCCTGTACATCTCCAGCATCAATGACGAAGTGATGAACCGTCCCAGTGGCTCAGAGCAGTATTTCCAGTATCGCTATGGATGGTCCTTCACATTTGCTGCCTCTTCTTTCTTGCTCAAAGAGGTACAGAAGACAATACAAAACCTTTCAATTTCAGCAGGCACCACTCATTGTTAGGTTCCCTTCATATCTTACAAAATGCGATTAGTTTGGTTTGGGCTTCATGGGTTGTGTGAACATAATGAACTATGTGTCAGGCCACCTGCCATTGTAATATTTTCTCAAGTCCCCCACTTTAGCTTGTCTGCATTGTTGTTATATCAGCACACTACTTGGATGATTCTATGAGTTACAAGAGAGGAAAAGGTTTCAGCTGTCGAAGTGTGATTTTAAAAATCATGGCTCACTGCAATTTGTGAATCCAGTGTGCCTCAAATAGCATTTTCCAGGCTTTTTCCAGGGATGGAGCAGAAGGAATTGCTTTCCTCCTCTACCTACCAGATGGCTGGAAAAGCCTCATGTGATGTTGTTGTTGTTAGTCGCAAAGTTGTGTCTGACCCATCGCAACCCCATGGACAACGTTCCTCCAGGCCTTCCTGTCCTCTACCACCCTCTGGAGTCTATTTAAGCTCACTCTGACTGCTTCAGTGACTCCATCCAGCTACCTCCTCTGCCGTCCCCTTCTTCTTCTTTTGCCTTCAACCGTTCCCAGCATTAGGCTCTTCTCCAGGGAGTCCTTCCTTCTCATTGGGTGGCCAAAGTATTTGAGTTTCAGTTTCAGGATCTGACCTTCTAAAGAGCAGTCAGGGTTGATCTCCTCTAGGACTGACCAATTCGATTGCCTTGCAGTCCAAAGGACTTGCAGGAGTCTTCTCCAGCACCATAGTTCAAAGGCCTCAGTCCTTTGGTGCTCAGCCTTCCTTATGGTCCAACTTTCACAGCCATACATTGCAACTGGGAAAACCATAGCCTTGACTATACACACTTTTGTTGGCGGAGTGATGTCACTGCTTTTTAGTATGCTGTCTAGATTTGCCATAACTTTCCTCCCCAGGATCAAGCATCTTTTAATTTCTTGGCTGCAGTCCTCATCTGTGGTGATCGTGGAGCCCAGGAAAATAAAATCTGTCATTACCTCCATTTCTTCCCCATCTATTTGCCAGGAATTGAGAGGGCCAGAGGCCATGATCTTAGTTTTCTTAATGTTGAGTTTCAAGCCAACGTTTGCATTCTCCTCCTTCACCCACATCAAGAGGCTCTTTAGTTCCTCTTCACTTTCTGCCATGAGAGTGGTATCATCTGCATATCTGAAGTTGTTGATATTTCTCCCGGCAATCTTAATTCCAACTTGTGATTCATCTAGCCCTGCCTTTCTCATGATGTGCTCTGCATATAAGTTAAATAGGCAGGGCAACAGTATACAGCCTTGCTGAACTCCTTTCTCAATTTTGAACCAATCAGTGTCCAGTTCTCACTTCTTGACCTGCATATAGGTTTCTCAAGAGACAAATAAGATGGTCCGGTACTCCCATCTCTTTAAGAACTTGCCACAATTTGTTGTGATCCACACAATCAAAGGCTTTAGCATAGTCAATGAAGCAGAATGTGTTTTTATAGAACTCCCAAGCTTTCTCCATGATCCAGCATATGTTGGCAATTTGATCTCTAGTTCCTCTGCCTCTTCGAAATCCTGCTTGTACTTCTGATAGTTCTCGGTCCACATACTGCTGGAGCCTAGCTTGTAGGATTTTGAGTATAACTTTGCTAGCATGTGAAATGAGTGTAATGGTGTGGTAGTTTGAACATACTTTGGCATTGCCCTTCTTTGGAATTGGAATGTAAACTGATCTTTTTTCTATCTGTGGCTCTGAGAGTCCAGATAGATTGGGTAAGGTCAGATCCTGCTCTGGTGGACTGAGTCTGCATTAAAACTGAGGCTCCGCCCTCAGGACAGGACGTGAGTTGCTGAGGCTCCACTTGAATCACAAGTGGAGGCTTTTTCTAAAAGGAAAAAAAAGTTTTAAACTGCAGCAGAGGCTTTAAAGCACGATTGGCCTGATAAAGACTATCAGCTGTTGTGCATGGTAGCGCAGCACCAGCACAAGGAACAGTGTGGTTTCGCTTTTGGTATTCATTCGATTGCCTTGGCTGCAAAGCGTAGCAGCAGCAGCAGTGGCTAACAGGGGCAATTGGCTCAGAGGAGGCTTTGCAGCAGCACAAAGCAGCTGCTTGATCGGGCAATCGGCCCAATCCCAGCTGGGGGTGCAGCCACGTGGCAGCGGTTGGCGCTGAAGAGTGGAAGGACAGGATCGACCCCAGCTGAGGGCGCAGATCGACCATGTTGCCAGGGCTGTGATTCTGGCTACAAAACTGAGGTGGTCGTGTAGGCGCCAGTAGACCTGTATGCAGGTCCATTATCACACTGTGGTGACCAGCAGGGCGTGGCTGCAGCCCAGCAATAGACCTATCCAGGTTTGCTTCACCGGTTCAGAGGTAAGAGGATCATTTTTATTCTGGATAGGGCCTTACTGGCAAGGGTATGCAGTAAATATGTTATTAACTCCTCATCCCCTTCCCCACCAGGATCCATCCTCTCCCTCTGGCTGTTTTTGTAAATCCTAATCTCCTAGTGGGATGGCAGATAAAGATCAGGAAGGTGATCACAGTCCCTCTACTTCTAGAGGTAGATCTAGGGGCAAACAAAAGAGAAAGGCCCCTGAACCCAAAAGGCCTTCCAGGGCAGAAGAGCAGGATACCTTGAGAAGGCAGAAGGCTCTAGAACAGCAGGTGGAGAAAAGCCAGCAAACTGCTGGTGGGAGGAGCCGAAGATCACCACACCCAGAGGAGTCAGATTCTGTTGATCAACCTCCAGTTTTAGAAATGGAGCCTAGGCCTTCTACTTCTACTAGTGGACCTCACTTACAAGCCTGGTCACCTGACAATTCATCGGCTATTGGTGATCCACTACCTTTAGAGGGAGTTAGAGATTATGAAGGCGATCCCCAAGCTCTCTGCCAGGAGGAACCCTCGCCTCCCCCTCCTAAGAGAGCCAGACCAAGAGCAGAGGCAACTTTTACTCCCACAGCTACTGGCTTGCGCAGTTCTGAAGAGGCTGAAACAGCATTACTGTGCACATGGAGGCAATCATCTCTAGAGCAATAAGGCAAGGGATTGTGGAAGGCCTCCAAGAAATGAGAAGGCCTGAATCGGTGGTGTTAGAACACTCAGACCTAGAACAGTCCATTCATGATAAAAGCAGAGAATCCTTAAGGGACAGGGCTTCTCCTGACCCCTCCATACATAGCATTACACATAAAACACCAGAGGAAGACAAGAGGGAATCTGATTTTTCTGCAGACAAAGATATGGCCCCAGAGAAACCTTCCTTCACTGGTCTCTTTGATTCTCAAAAGTTCTGGGCTTTATTGTTTAAGGCCAGAAAGACAGCCCAGTTGGGGCCAGAAGCAGATGTTGGGGAAGAGTATCGAACAGTCCCTCCAATGTACCCACCTGGCAGCTGCCTGGGCAGTCAAGGCTGCTTCGGCCACCTCATTTTTTATGAGGTCTTCCTTACATTGTCTGCACCAACTACAAGACAGGGTTCCTGCCACTGATATCCGGTTGCACCAAGACATCCATAAGCTGGTGGCAGTGGCCAAATTTACTGCTGATGCCACTTTAAAGAGTGCCAGATTTGCTTCAAAGGCAATTGCCACATCTGTAGCACCCCACAGAATGATCTGGCTCAAAAATGGGCAGGCTGATGGGCGGCGAAAGTGGAAAGTGGCATCGGCCCTTCTCAAAGGGGATAAATTGTTTGGGGAGGTCTTGGACCCTCACCTGGTGGAGACCAGAGACAAAAAGAAATACCTTCCTTCTCTGGCAAGATGTACTAGTTTCAGGGCAGTACCTTACTCCCGCAGGTCTACTTTTGGCAGGAGGGTTCTACAAAGCGTGCACCAGCACCAATGTGAGTAGGACCAGACTCATGCCCTCCCAGGGACCGGCCAGCTTTGGTATGTCCCAATCTACCTGGACTCTCAGAGCCACAGATAGGAAAATGAACATTGGCTTACCTGAATGTTCCTTTTCTTCTGTGGTGTAGAGAGTCCAGCCCCACCCTGGTTCATCTGGTTGGGGTGTGCGTTGGGGGGAGCAATAATGTATGTTCTTTTTATCTCACAACTCCAGAATCACATCCAGGCTGCCAAGTGCTTTGCTGAAAGCTGGGGCATGGGCATGGCCATGGCGCAGGGCGGAGCCTCAGTTTTAACGCAGACTCAGTCCACCAGAGCAGGATCTGACCTTACCCAATCTATCTGGACTCTCTATGTCACAGAAGAAAAGGAACATTCAGGTAAGCCAATGTTCATTTCCAATACTGTGGCCACTGTTGAGTTTTCCAAATTTGCTGGCAAATTGAGTGTAGCACTTCTGCATCGTCTTTTAAGATTTTGAATAGCTCAGCTGGAATACTGTCACCTCCACTAGCTTTGTTGTTGCTCAGACTTCCTAAGGCCCATTTGACTTCACATTCCAGGATGTCTAGCTCAAGTTCAGTGACCACCCCATTGTGGTTATCAGGGATGTTAAGCTCGTTCTTGTATAGTTCTGTGTAATTTTGCCACCTCTTCTTAATCTCTTCTGCCTCTGTTAGGTTCCTGCCATTTTGGTCCTTTATCATGCCCATTTTTGCATGAAATGTTCCCTTCATATCTCCAATTTTATTGAAGAGATCTGTGGTCCTCCCTATTCTATTGTTTTCTTCTATTTCTTTACACTGTTCATTTAAGAAGGCATTCTTATCTCTTCTAGCTGTTCTCTAGACTTCTGCATTCAGTTGGGTATAACTTTCTCTTTCTCCCTTGCCCTTTGCTTCCCTTCTTTCCTCAGCTATTTGCAAAGCTTCTTCAGACAGCCATTTTGCTTTCTTGCATTTCTTTTTCTTTGGGATGGTTCTAGTTGCTACCTCTTGTACAATGTTGCAAACCTCTGTCCATAGTTCATCAGGCCAGTGGTGGGATTCAAATTTTTTTACTACCGGTTCTGTGGGCATGGCTTATTTGGTGACCGTGGCTTGGTGGTCATGTGACTGGGTGGGCCTGGCTTGGTGGTCATGTGACTGGATGGGCATGGCCAACTCAATGTCACTCACGTCAAGGGGTGCCTCACCTGGCCCCTCCCCTCCCAGCCATTCCTTGTCACACCCAGCCTCAGCGTATCTATAGTTCTGTAAAAATGTTGTTCACCTTTTTTGACTTTATTATCCACATTCTATAGATGTACTTTCTTTCTTTTTTTAATAAATTTTATTAAGTTTTCAAATTTTAAAAACAAAAACCAAACTTTATACATTGTTTTCAACATCAAGACATCTTTTGCATCTCCTCACATTTTTCAGTATATGTATTTACTTATTCCTTTACCATTACATCTTACTGTTGCTGTAAATCAATATCTTTTATCCTTACATATCAATCTTCTCCATGGTATATTTACATATTTACATATTCCCTCATTCTTTTCCTAATTGCCATTTTATTTTATTTTTATTTCTAAACCACTCATACCAGGCATACCAGGCCCTATAATAAGTTCAATCTTCTCTGTCTTTTATTTTCATTGTTAGCCTGTCCATCTCTATACAATCTATTTTTTTTATAACCATGCCTTCCTGTGGAACCCTTTTTTCCTTCCAGAGTTGTGCGTACGAAATCCTTGCAGCTGTTAATATGTGTAACATGATATATCTATCTATTTTATTGCATTTTTGTGTTATTATACCTAATAAAAAAGTTTCCGGATTAAGTTCAGTTTTCTGATTTGTGATTTCTTCTATACATTATCTAATTGTATTCCAATATTTTTTCACTTCCTGGCATGTCCACCAGGTATGAAAATAAGTGCCTTTTTCTTTTCCACATTTCCAACAATTTGGGTCTGAATTAAACGTTTTTGCCAATCTAGTGGGGGGAAGGTGCCATCTGTAGAACATTTTGTATTGATTTTCCCTGTATTCTGTGGATGTAATTAGTTTGTAATTTAATGCCCACATTCTCTCCCAATTTTCCAGGTCTATATTATGGCCAACATTTTTTGCCCATACCACCATCGTCTCTTTGACCACCTCCTCTTCCATTTTAAAATCTAGTCGAAAGTTATATATTCTTGAGATCATTTTCTTTTCCATTTCTTGTAGAATTTTATCTAATTGATGCTTTTCCATGCAAAAACCAAATAGTTCTTTGTCCTTCTGGTATCTCACCTGAATTTGCATGTATGGCCACCAATCTACCTTTATATTTTGTTGCTATAATTCTTGTCTTGTTTTTAATCTTCCTTGTATATCTAATAGGTCATTATAATTCCTCTTTTTTCCCAGATCCATTGCCTTTGGGTAGATTTGTGCTTCCATAGTTGACAACCAGTTCGGTATTTTAGCATAATGATTCTTTTTAATCTTATTCCATGTCCAAACTAATGAATCTTTAATCATGTGTCTCTGAAAATATGCATCCTGTTTACATTTCCCATCCCATAGGAAACTATGCCACCCTCTCTGCAAGTCATGACCTTCTATCGACAATACTCTTCTATTTTCCAGGTTGATCCAATCTTTAATCCATACCATAGCCGCAGCCTGGTAATACATTTCCCAGTCAGGGAGTCCAAAGCCACCCAATTCTCTTTTGTCCTGTAATAGTTTCATTTTTATCCTGGCCTTTTTCCCATCCCAAACAAATTTACTTATTATTCGATATAATTCTCTAAAAAAGGTTTTATCCAATCTTATTGGTACAGTTTGAAAAAGATATAGTATTTTTGGTAGAGTAGACATTTTAATTGCTGCAATTTTCCCCAGTCGTGATAACTGTAATTTCCCCCACATTTCCAATTCTTTTTTAATTTGTATTAATTTGTCATAATTATCTTTTTTGATTGAGGAGCATCTTGCTATTAACCAAATGCCTAAATATTTTACCTTTTTCGCACTTTGCATTCCCAATTTTCCTTCTAATTCTTTTTTTTTGCTTATCTTTTAAATTTTTAGTCAATAATTTTGTTTTGTTTGACTTAAGGCCGGTGACCTTGCCAAATTCCTCTATTTCCTTTATTAATTTTACTCCCGTATCCTCTGGATCTTCCCGAAAAAATACTATATCGTCGGCAAATGCCTGTACCTTATAATGCTCCTTTTTAATTAAAGCCTCTTTGATTTCTTCATTTTTCCTAATGTTTTCCAATAAGTTTTCTAAGGTAAGGATGAAGAGAAGGGGTGACAGGGCATCCCTGCCTTACTCCCTTGTTGATCTTAAACGTTTCTGTTCTGTCACCGTTCATTATTACACTGGCCGTCTGTGTCATATAAATTGTCGAAATCAGTTTGATAAATTTATTGCCAAATTGCATGCTTTTTAATTGTTGTATTATGAACTGCCAATTAACATTGTTAAATGCCTTTTGCGCATCGAGGAAGACCATTGCCAATTGTTTTCCTGGGTTTGCTTCATAATATTCTATTATATTCAGTACCATTCTGGTATTATTTTTAATTTGTCTATTCGGTAAGAATCCGTTTTGGTTGCTATGAATGAACTGATTAAGGGTTTTTTTCAATCTTTCTGCCATTATAGACATAATTTTTTTATAATTTAGCATCCATCTTCTATTCTTTTTCAATCCTTTCCAAATTATTTTAATAGGATTATGGTCTGCCCATGTGTTAGTTTCAATTTCTATTTCTTTTATGTTATGTTCAATTTCCACATTTGTCCATAACATCCAATCTTGACCATGATGTGTGTGGTACTGAATAATAAGTATATTGTTTTTTGTCTGGATTTCTTTCTCTCCATGTATCTTTTAATCCTAATTCTTTCACCATTTGATAGAATACTTTTGGTAATGTTTTCCTTTTCCTTTTTTCCCTGGATTTTCATTAGAATCTTTTCCTAAATTTGCTATTGCATTGAAATCACCGAGCAGGCATATGTTCTCATAGTCTACTAATTTTCTGTATAGTTTAGTATAAAATTTTTCTTGTTTCTCGTTTGGCACATATATCACTGTCAATAACATTTTCTTATAATTTATATAAACTTCTAACATCAGAATCCTACCTTCCTCGTCTGCATATACCTGTTTTGCTTGTAAATGTTTCCTAATATATATTGCAATCCTCCTTTTTTTTTGTTGGGCTAGAGATATGTATAAATCTCCTAACTTTGTTGTTTAAGGCATCCAGAAAGTATCCATGATATCAATCACTCTGAGACATATTCTCTCCAATTGACTTACTTAGGAACAAATCAGGTACGTCTAAGGCAATTTCCCAAAGTGAAAGTATTTTCGCGTGTTACACAGAATCCATCTTCTCTCCTCCCACTTCTACACTTCATAAATCACAAGAACCAATTAACTGCAACTGGAATTTCTTAATACGACATACAGAATAACCTTGAACTTTTCAACTCCTCCACCCCCACTTCCATTAATTGTGGCAGTTGAATTTCAAAGCTGACAGGTGTCCCCCCTTGAAAACTCCTCCTCCTAAAACAAAACAAAACAAAACAGATACGGGGTTAATACATTGTCTTTAACCCCCTCTCCCCACTCCACGAGGACCCTTCGGTTTGTGGGGAAAATCCTCATGGAATTGGTTAACCAATTGATCAGCATGAACATCCCAACTCTTTACCCAACTAGCATCTGAGAGGGGGTATCCTTTCCATAAGACCAAATATTGCAATCGGCCACGGTGTAATCTAGAATTGAGAATTTTTTGAATTTCATGTGTTTCCCTCTGTACTGTTAACAGTTTAGGGGGAGCAATTGGCAGTGGTCTTATCATTGATGTAGTAGCTGGTTTTAGTAAATTACAATGGAACACTGGATGAATTTTCCCCAATAGTCGAGGAAGACTTAATTGGACAGTGACCAGATTGATTATCTTTGAAATTGGGAACAGACCCAAGAATTTTGGACCCAGCTGGGCATTTTCAACCTAAGATACTTGGTTGACAAATATACATTGTCTCCTACTTTCAAAGGCAGTTGAAGGGATCTATGTTTATCTGCCCGTTTTTTATATTTTTTTTCCAGCTTTGGTCAAAGCTTTTTTTGTGTCTTCCCATCCTTTCTTTAATGAGTTCATCCATTCTGTTAGGGACATGGATGTGGGAGGTTGTCTAGGTAACTCTGGCATGGGGACAAAATCCATTCCAGTGTTGATTTGGAATGGAGTCAATCCCGTGCTGCTATGTACTGCATTATTGTAAGCAACCTCTGCAGAAGGTAATAACTCAGACCAATTTTCTTGTTGATAATTTAGATAGCATCTAATGTATTGTTCAATCATGGCGTTAGCTCTCTCCACTGCTCCGTTACAAGCAGGATGGAAAGCAGAGGATAACCCTTGAGAGGAACCAATGGATTTCAGAAATTCCCTCCAAAATTTTGCGGTAAATTGTACCCCTCTGTCTGATATTATTCTACGAGGTACTCCATGTAGTCTATAGATATGTTTCATGAACAGCTTTGCAAGTTTTTTTGCAGATGGAAGGCTATAAAATGGGCCTGTTTAGAGAATAAGTCAATTATAGTCCAAATGTTCATATTCCCTTCACTCTTAGGTAATTCAACAATAAAGTCCATTGCGATCTCTTCCCGAGGGTGGGTTGGTTCAGCAATTTGTTGCAGGAGGCCAGGGTTTTTTCCAGTTCTGTGTTTCATTGTAGCACAAATTGAGCCACCTTTTACATAGTCCTTGACATCAGGTTTCATTTTTGGCCACCAGAACTGTCTTCTCAGTAAATGTAGGGTTTTTAGGAATCCGAAGTGGCCTCCCAGCCGGGAGTCATGGCTACTCTTTAGTACCAGTAGTCTTAGGGTTGTGGGTACATAAAGCTTAGTCCCTTTCCAAGCTAGTTCATCATTCATTGTCAATTCGGTTTGATGGTCCAGGAACCAAGGTTTGGTCAATAGGGCCATTTTCAATTCTGCAGTCAGCTTATCTTCCAGGCGTTTGGGATTGCAGTTGGCTTGGGCTTGAGTGATCACTTGGCCTGCCGATTGAGCTTCTGAAATTAAAGCTTGTTCTATTTCCTCTCGGTGGCTGTCAAACGGAGGTTTTCTGGACAGAGCGTCCGCCAGTATGTTTTTCCCTCCGTGGAAGGTTGAAGTTGAATCGCTTGAAATATTGGGCCCAGCGGACTTGTTTGGGTGATAATCTCCTAGGGGTCTTTAGAGCCACGAGGTTCTTATGATCAGTCCATACCTCAAAGGCCTCTGGCGCTCTTTCTAGGAAATGCCTCCAAGTCAATAAAGCCCATGGTACGGTGAATGCTTCTTTCTCCCAGACTGCCCACCTTTGCTCTGTGTCTGTCAGCTTTTTGGACACATAAGCGCAAGGCATCAGTCGGCCTTGGGAGTCTTTTTGCAGCAAAATGGCTGCCACCACTACATCACTTGCATCCGTTTGGACAGTAAAAGACTTGGTCACATCTGGGTGCTGGAGGATGGGCTCTGCTGCAAAGAGGCATTTTAAGGCCTCGAAAGCTTTCTGACAGTCTATAGTCCAAGCCAGGGGTTTATTTGGCTCTGGTTTGGTGGGTGACATGCCCGTTTTTAATAGCTCCGTTAACGGAAGGGCAACTTCAGCAAAGGACGGAATGAATTGTCTATAGAAGTTGGCAAACCCCAAGAAACTTTGAAGTTGTTTTCGGGTTCTGGGGTGTTGCCAGTCCAGCACCGTTTTCACCTTTCCGGGGTCCATTTCAATCCCCAGGTTGGATATTCAGTAGCCTAAGTAGTCCAGCGACTCTTTATGGAATTCGCATTTTGAGAGTTTCACATATAATTTGGCGGCTAGAAGTTTTTCTAGGACTTGTCGAACCAATTGAATATGCTCTTCCATGGTTTTGCTGAAGATAAGGATGTCACTCAGGTATACGAGCCCCCAGTAAAGGTGCATGTGTAGCACGTCATTGATGAGCTGCATAAACACTGCAGGAGCCCCCTGAAGTCCAAAAGGCATGACTTTGAAAGGGAAGCTACCCACAGGGGAGTTAAAAGCAGTTTTCCACTCATTTCCCTCTTTGATGCGGACCCGGTAGTAAGCTTCCCTGAGATCTAGCTTGGTGAATACCTTGCCCTTCGATAGGTGGTTCAATAAGTCCTTCATAAGGGGGATAGGGTACATGTTTTTGATGCATACGGCGTTAACGCCTCTAAAGTCAACACACAATCTCAACCCGCCATCTTTCTTCTCCTTGAACAACACGGGGACAGTTAATCTTGATTTGGCAGGCTCAATAAAACCTCATTCCAAATTGCTGTCGATGTATTTCCTTAATTCAGTCATTTCAGCAGGCGTCATGGAATACATCTTTGGTTTTGGTAAATTCGCCCCGGGCTCTAATTCTATGGTGCAATCAGTGGCTCAATGGGGAGGTAAAACATTACACTCTCCTTCACTGAATGCTTCAGCCAAGTCCTTCTATTGGTCGGGTACCTGAGGGTTATCTGGGAGAAGGTGGGATGCCATGGATGCTGGCTCAGGCTCTGGGTTCAAGTTGACTGGTGGTTTTGTAGTGGGCAGAAGAGGGGGCAATGGGCCCAGTCCAATGAGGATTTTTCTGAACCCATCCTCCCATTTGATCATCGGGGCCCATTTGTCTAGCCAAGCAAGTCCTAGTATGATTGATTCTGACATCTTGAGGGCCACTAAGAAGCGTATGAGTACGTGATGGGGCCCTAATTCCATCTTGATCAATTCTGTCATTTGGGTGGCTGGGGTCCCCCCAATTAAGGTTCCATCCACTTGGTCAAATCTGATTGGGCGTTTTAGCGGGTTAGTCTTTATGCCCAATTGTTCAACGATGGGGAGTCCGATAAGACATCTACAACACCCAGTATCAATGACAGCTTCTAAGTCCCCGGCCTCCCCCGTGTTTGGTACCACTAACTTGACCTTGACTGTAAAGGTATGATGGGATCACTCACCATTGGGTCATCTTCGCAGGTTGGGTTCTCGGGGACATGGTCTCGGTCTTGTGGTCCGTTGCACAGAGGGCGCTTTCCCAACTGTGTTTGGTGAACCCGCCAATGCCCAGAGGTCTTCCTTGATTCTTCTGACCTCTAACAGTTGGATTAGACTTTGACTGTGGTGCTTGTGGTACAGGAGCAGGGGCCAGACAATCTGCTGTTCTATGGCCGGCTTGGCCACAGCAGTAACATTTTAGAACCCTGGTGGGTCGGGTACGAGCAGTTTCGGCTGGTTTGGTCAGCGGTCTTCTAGCCACAATTCTCTTAGGTGGGGCCACCGGAAGGGGTTTCCTGTGTGGGTTGATGCTGCGATCTAAGCTGAGGGAGGCAGCATACCACGATTGTAAGATCTCTGGGATTCCTCTAATTTCACAGGCCTTCTTTACTTCTGGATCAATGGACATGTAGCTTCTTTTTTTTTATATAAATTTTTATTGGTTTTTAAAACAAACATAAACAAACAAAAGATCTTATTCGTGACCTGAATTTTCAGTAGGTCTGCCCATTCTTCCTTTTGTCTTGATAGCATATTCTTTGTCAAGATCTTTGTCTTATCTTTATTTATTTTCAAACCAGCCACCTTTCCATATGTGTCTATCTTTTCTATCAATTTTGATGCTGTTTCTAGTGGGTCTTCTAAGATAAAAACCAGATCATCTGCAAATGCTTGCAACTTAAATTCTTCCTTTTTAATTTCCATCCCTTTTATATTCTTTTCATCTCTAATATTTCTGTTTAGCACTTCCAAGTTTAACACAAACAACAAAGGTGACAGTGGGCACCCTTGTCTTGTTCCTTTTCTTATATCAGTAGAATCTGTTAATTCTCCCTCTATCATTACCTTTGCCGTTTGCTTATAGTATATAGCTTCTATTGCTTGAATAAATTTTCTAGCAAAGCCCATCTGTTCCAGCAGTAATAACATGAATCGCCAATTCACATTATCAAATGCCGTCTGTGCATCTAGAAATATCAAAGCCATTTGCTTTTCAGGATGTGCCTCGTAATATTCCAAAGTGTCCAAAATTACTCTCATATTGTCTTTAATTTGTCTGTTTGGCAGAAATCCATTTTGATCAGGATGGATAAAATTGTTTTAAGTATTTTTTAAGTCTTTCTGCCAATATTGAAGCAAAAATTTTATAATCTGCGTTTAGTAGGGAGATAGGTCTATAGTTCTTGATTTGTAATGGATCGGCCTCTTCTTTTGAAACAAGTGTAATATAAGCTTCTGACCATGATTTAGGTATCCTCTTCTTTAACATAACTTCATTCAAAACTTCTAGCAGTGGAAAATTCAATGATTCTTGTAATGTTTTGTAAAATTCTGCCGGAAGTCCATCTGGGCCTGGTGCCTTTCCATTATTTTGTTTCTTAAGTGCTTCAGTTAACTCCATCATCGTTATATTGCTTTCTAACATTGTTTCAATCTCTTTAGGTATCTGGGGTAAATTAGCATTCTGTAAATACTGTTTAACTCTGTCCTCATCAATATTCTCTTGTGTGTATAGTTTCCCATAATAATCTCGAATAATTTCCTTCTTCTCTTTACTACCATAGCAAACTTGGCCTTGGTCATCTATTAATTGCGATATTTTCCTTGATTCTTTCTCCTTTCTCAATTTATATGCTAACCATCTACCTGGTTTATTTGCATCTTCAAAATAGTTCTGTTTGGCACCTCTATTTTTTTGTGCTAATTCTTCTTTTTCTATTAGACCCATTTTATGTTTGGTTATATCCATTTTTAACTTAATGTCCTTTCTCTGTGGCATTTTCTGTAGCTCTTTTTCGAGTCCTTTATACTCATCTTCTAATGCCTTAGAGGCTAATCTTTTCATGGTATTTCTTTTCCTTGTATAGTCTATTATCAAGCCTCTGGCATATGCCTTCATTGTATCCCATACATTCTGCATTGATGTATCTTCTTTTTTGTTTTCTCTAAAGAAAAAGGCCAATTCTTTCTCCATCCACTGTGTGAAGTCTTTTCCCTTTAATATAGTATTATTTAATGTCCATCTAGATCTTCTTCTTTGTCCTTTCCATTTAATTGTCATTGGATTGTGATCTGCCCAAGTACTTGTTTCAATATTTATTTCTTGAATATTAATTAACAATTCTCTTGACATCCATATCATATCTATTCTGGACCATGATAAGTGTCTATTTGAATAGAAGGTGTATTGTTTAGTTTTAGCATTTCTTTCTCTCCATGTATCATTTAAGTTTA
The DNA here is from genome assembly GCF_900518735.1 of Pseudonaja textilis. The sequence continues at coordinate 412,197 of NW_020769515.1, read as the reverse complement.
TTTCATGTACCATTTAAAAAAAAAGATTTAGGGAGACTCTTTCTATTTTGCTTTATTGTTTTCTGTGCTGTGTAGTCCAGTTTATTGTCTACAATTCTATTAAAATCTCCCATCATAACTATATTAACATAGTCCAGTTCAACTATTTTCATATAGCTTCTAACAGTTTACTTTGATGTTTCTGGATATGTGTTTCTTGAAGGCATATAATATCTAAGTTCAATTTGTGTAGTTTAGTTATCGTTTTTTTCCTCTTAATTTGTGAATTTAAACCGTTGATGTTAATGGAAATCAATTTGATTTCTTCCACCATCTTACTCTGTAGTTGTTACTTGTTGAAGCTTGTTTGCTCTCATTTCGTGTCTCATTCTTATGCCTTCTCTTTCCACTTCTTCCTGCTCTCTTTCCTCTTGTTCTATTTCTCTTTCTTCCACCTGATCTTCTTGGTTCCTGCTTGCCACTTCCTCTTTACTGTTCTGGTCTTCTCCTGATACCACATACAGTTCAAAAAATTCCCTTGTTTTTTCTATATTATCTATTTTAATTTTTTTATCCTGCCATGATATTAACATTCCCTCTGGGATGAGCCACTTGAACAGGATGTTATTCTTATTCAGTTGGGTGGCCAGGAATCTATATTTCTTTCTGTGTTCCCTTATTCTTCTTGGAATTTGTTTCAACGTTAACAATTTCTGTTCCCTTAAATATCAGCAGTTTGTCTCTCATCGCTTTGTATATCTCATCTCTCAGTTGTTTCTTTGAGAATTGTATATGTACCTCTCTTGGAAGTTTAAAACGTCTTGTATAGTTGGTATATATTCTATATATCTCGTTGATTTCCCTTCGAACATCTTGGCCCTCTTTTTGTAACGCTTCTGCTATGAGATCTGCCATTAATTTGGGCAAGTCCTCCCCCCTTTCTTCTGTTACATTCTGAAATCTGAGGAAGAAATCAGCCTTTTCCATCTCCAAATATGCAATTGCCTCTTCTAATTTCCTATTCTCTCCCATTAATTTCTGTTCTATTGATTCTACTTTCTTGTCTGTTTGTTCGACCTTTGCCTCCACTGCTTTCATCTTATGTTCTGTCTTTACTACTGTTTGTTGGATTGTACTTATCTTATCGTCTAGTTTGCATATTTTACCTTTCATTTCCCCCATTTCAGTTTTAAAGTCTGCGTGGTTTCTCACCATCGTTTCTTGTATTGTTAATGCCATTTGAATTGTTTGCATATTTGATACCTGACTCGTTTTCTCAGGATTCAGCATGTCCTCTGTTGAACGTTGTCCTGCAGGTAATGCTATCGTTAATGTTGGGTTGGATGTTGTTTTCTTCCCAATCTTGGCAATGGTTGTCGTGGTGGACATCTTAGGCTTCCTAAATCTACCTATTTTCTTAAGGAAGTCTTTCAATATTATCATCCATTGTATCAACTACCTTCTGCGTTTTCTATGTTTATCTCTTCCCTTTTATCTTATTCTAATCCCTTCAGTTTATCACTACAAGGTCTAATATACTTAATAATGTCTCTCCTTAATTTTATGTACCCCTTTTATCTATATATGTATTTATACAACAATGTAAAGATAAATGTTGTTATTATTTATAATCTATGATAGTCTGTAACCCTCTTAATTTTCTAATCTTATTTAGTCCTTTCAATACATTAGTTGATTATAATCCTAAATTTAATATAATAGCTTATGTAGTAAACCTATATAATTCAATAAGTATAGATAAATATATGTTTGATTATTTTCTTTTCTTATATACTATATCTTATAATTTTCTTATAGCTCAGTTAAGTCTATGAATCAATATATAGCCATTAATTAGTTATAGATCAATTGATTAATTAGTTGTTATCCAAAGTATCAAATTGTGGAAAGATATAAAGCAAATATAGGGTACAGCAGTTATAAAAAAAAATGTAGCAATCTGTAAAATAGGATACATAAATTAATTGTTCTTACATTATATATATATATATATATATATATATATATATATATATATGTTATGTCCCACCTTCAAAAATAAACAGATAAGGCTGAAAGCAGCAGTCCTCGCAAACAAAGGCAGCAACCAGGAGTCTCCACCGATCACAGCTGTGGCCAGCCTCCACAAAACAATCCAAAATAATAGTTCCAACAAATCCAATTCAAACAAAAATACTTCAGACCCAAATCCTCCAAGTCAAAGTCTTCAGCTCTCCTTGCAGACAATTTGTTCCCGACAAGAGTGCAGAGTCATCCCTCTTCCTTTTATAGAGCAGCAGCTAATTAGTCTAATTACTGATCTGCCCTCCTCCTGTGCTCCCGTTGGTTTCTCTCGTCAGGAGACGCCTGCTTCTGATATCCACCCAGCGATTATCTAAATTATTACTTTCACCTGAAGACTTCCCGGCTGATAACCTGATTGAGAAGCCGAGGAGGTTGAAGGTTCAGGCCGGTCCTGCAAATCCAATGTCCTCCCTTGTAACATTCTCATTCAAAACTGCAGGCAAAACTGTTAGGATTCCCTTTTGAAATTCAACAGTCATTTCACAATCAAATCAAACTAAAGGGAGTAACGTTCCCTGGTTCTGACGTCAATCCATGATCTAACAGTCATCAGATTCAAAGTTCCTAACAGGATTGGACCTTCCAATCACAACATATATATATATATATATATATATATATTCGTAGATTTTCACGGGTGCAGGTATGCAGGTCTTGGCATGTTTGGGTCTTTTCCTGTGTAAGATTGAGAGTATCTTGGTGACGTTTCGAAGAGGTCCCACTCGCCATCTTCAGGTTGGTGCTTTTGGCTTCATGCTTGTGTGAGCAAAGCGTGATCAGAGCTGCCATCTCTCTATAAATACTGGTGGGGAGGTGTGGTGTGCTGGCTCTGTTGTAAGCGGGCTGGTTGGCTGTGATGTTATTTCTTGATTGGTTGATGGAGGTGATGTTTGCAGATTGGTTGGCTTTTTCGTAAGAACCTTTGTGGCTGAGGTGCTGGCTGTATGTCTATCAGCCTCCTGTGTTGTAACAACCTGGGTAATGGGCTGTGTAATGACCTTCTGAGTTCTATTGTTGTGACATCCTGGGTCTTGTGCTGTAATCTCCTGTGTTGTAACGACCTGGGTAATGGGCTGTGTGATGACCTTCTGAGTTCTATTGTTGTGACCTCCTGGGTCTTGTGCTGTAATCTTCTGGGTCATTGGCTGTGTTGTAACATCCTGAGCTTTTGTGGTGTAACCTCCTGAGTTCTGTGATGTGATATCCTGAGCAGGTGGCTGTGATGTAACGTTCTGGGTTTTGGTTTGGCTCCGAGTTTGAGGTCTGGCTATGTGTTCATGGTGTGTGTCAGTTCGCTTGGTTTGGGGGTCAGGGTGTGTGGCAGCTGGTGATGCAGCCATGGTCTGGTTTCTGGACGGTGGTTGCCTTTCATCTATGGGATGGGTTTGGGTTTGAGTCTGGTGAGGGAATTGGTGGTGGCGTCATGTGTTGTTTTGGGTCCAGTGTTCGTTTTCGTGGCTGGGACTCATTTGTTGATAAGGGCTAGTTTCCAGATGTCTGGGAGGTGGGAGGTATCATCCCGTTTATTCATGTTATGGGGGTGTTTCTCTATTTCTATGGCTTCCCTGATTATGCTCTTGTTGAAGTGTTCAGTATTGGAGATTAATTTGGTATCCTCAAAATTAATTTCATGTCCTGTGGCTTTGAGGTGCTGGAAATACCAAATTAATCTCCAATACTGAACACTTCAACAAGAGAATAATCAGGGAAGCCATAGAAATAGATTAACACCTCCATTGCAGTACTCTGTTTGTTTCAATCTTCTTAAAGTGGTAAAACCCTCAGTCTTAAAGTGGCAATAACCATGCTGATTCATCCTCATTGCATCAGCCTTACACCAGCTGGTCACCAGCTAGTCAGCTATTAAATCTCAATACCTTGACACTCCTGCCATTTAAAGCTGAACATTTGATAATCCAAATGCCTTAACATAGTCCTGAGATTTCTCCACAGATACAGGCTTTGTTAACATATCAGCTATATTACGGTCGGTAGGGCAGTGCTGTAATCTGATCAGTTTCTCCTTTACAGCCTCCCTAACATTACAGTATTTGATGTCTAGATATTTACTCCTGCTTCCAACGTGATTTCCTGTTGCCAATTTTATACATGCCACATTGTCTTCAAATACTGGTACAGCATCTTTTACAGTCACATTTACATCCTTTAGTAATTGTACATACCAGGTTATTTCTGAACAAGCCTCAGGCAAAGCTATGAATTCCACTTCAGCAGCAGAGAATGCTACTGAAGGTTGTTTTCTGGATTTCCATCCAATTACAGTATTAGCAAACAATACAACAAACCCTGTGGTTGATTTTCTATCCTGTATGTCATTTGCCCAGTCACTATCTACATAGCATTTCAATGTGAGGTCACTGAATGGCTTTATCCACAGTCCTAGGTCCATTGTTCCTTTTAGTTATCGTAATATTCTCCCTGTCCATAGCATCGTTCCTTTTTTCTTGTTTCTACCTTAGGCAATGACAACATCTCCTGGTAATTTTGTGGTTCATACCTAACACTATATACTCTAACCTCACTTGCAGTGAACTGTTCAGGAGGTATACCTTTATTACTCCTTTCAGATCTCCTTGGTATTATCTGTTCCTGCGTTTCTGTACTGTCACTTTTAATCACAGGTTTATCCTCTTCTATATCTACTTCTGACTCAGTTTCCTGTCTCTCCTTTATCGAGCTGCCTTCTGGTAAACTAGTGCTATGCATTGGCATGAACACCTCATGATTAGCATGCACCCTATTCCAGTTGTTCTGCTCCACAAAACTAGCAGATCTTGAAATCACTACCTTTCTGTTTCTATATGTCAACCTATACCCTTTGGAACCTGGCTCATATCCAACAAACCTAAGCTTCCTGACCTTTTTTTGTTCTTTTCGCCTGTTGCCTTTTGGAATACGCACCCAGGCATAACTGCCAAATGTCCTTAGATGAGCCAAGGAGGGTTTCCTTCAATGCAACAAGAAATATGGTGTTTCCTTTATCGCCACACTCCATATCCTGTTAATTATATAATTTGCTGTCTTCATGGCTTCCCCCAGTGCACTTTCCTCATGCCTGCATCAGCTAGCAATGAATCCTTCCTGGTCTGTATTACACCATTCCTTCTTTCAGCCACTCCATTTTCAGCTGGTGAATATGGATTCATTCATCTATGCCTTATGCCTAAACTGCTCAACCATCTTTGGAACTTATCAGACATAAATTCTGTTCCCCTGTCTGTTTGCAGCTGGCATACCTTATAACCATACCATCACTCCACAAGTGTTACCCATTGCTTGAATTGTTGCAATACCTCTGTCTTGCTTTTCAGCAGATAACAAAACCTATATCTACTGTAGTCATCTACTATGACTAAGGCATATCTAGCTCCTCCTAAAGAGGGTGCCATAGGGCCAACCAAATCAGCATGAACTAATTGCAGTACTCTGTCTGTTTCATGGCTATATATATATGGCTTGTGTCTTTGGCTCTGTGCTTCTCAGAGTGATGTGAGCTCTGAGAAGCACAGAGCCAAAGACACAAGCCTGAAGATGATGAATGAGACTTCATCAAAACATTGCCTAGATACTTCCAATCTTACGTGGGAGAAAACCCGAATAACCAAAGATCCATATGTATATATACCCGCGAGAACCTCAGAAAATATATATATGTTATGTCTCACCTGTATCCACAGGTGAGCAATCAAAAACAAACCCCAACAAAGATACCTGCTGAGGTTTTTCCAGTCCTCAGCAGTAGTTCTGAAATCTGTTTGGCAATCCTGAAGTGCCTATAAATCACAATGCCTCTGATAATCTTCATAGTACTTTCGCTCTAACAAGACACTTTGCTTCTGGCAAATTTCTTAAGCCAATCCGTTTCCTTTTATCCCCTAAAGAGGGTGTGTTAGTCTCATTAATCACTGGTTTGACGCTTCTTTCCCAATTGAGATTGACGTCTCAATCTCCGTCTATTTCTCATGTCAAGCCAAGATCCCTCAAAGCCCTCTTCCTCACTTGAAACCTCTCGCACGTTTTCCTGATTATCTGTTCCCGGCTGCTGTGTAATCAGAGAGGGATCTTCAGGGGAGGACTCTGACCCCTTCAATAAATTAGGTTTGTCTCTCATAGCTAAGTCCACTTCCTCATCCTGGCTACCTTCAAAATCACTCAACAATGCAGGCTCAAATCTCAGTGCCAGATCCTCTTCACTCGAGCTCACATCTGCTGACGGACCAGATTCAAATCCCGGAATCACAAAATATATATATATATATGTTGTGATTGGAAGGACCAATCCTGTTAGGAACTTTGAATCTGATGACTGTTAGATCGTGGATTGACGTCAGAACCAGGAAACGTTAATCTGATAGGCAAGCCAGTTAATTAGCACGTTACTACAAAGAGCTCTGTCTGTTT
>NW_020769515.1:387329-405701 GCF_900518735.1 Pseudonaja textilis | reverse complement strand
GGCAAGCCAGTTAATTAGCACGTTACTACAAAGAGCTCTGTCTGTTTGAATTTCAAAGGGGAGTCCTAACAGTTTTGCTTGCAGTTTTGAATGAGGACGTTACTGCAAAGAGCTCTGTCTGTTTGAATTTCGAAGAGGAGTCCTAACAGTTCCTGTCAGCAGTGATAATAAATATTTTGAATGAGGACACATTTGATTTGCAGGACCGGCCTGAACCTTCAACCTCCTCTGCTTCTCAATCAGGTTATCAGCCGGGAACGGCTGACAATGAGGAACTTATGGAGACTTCAGGTGAAGGTAATAATTTAGATGATTGCTGGGTGGATGTCAGAAGCAGGCGTCTCCTTACGAGAAGAAACCAACGGGAGCACAGGAGGAGGGCAGATCAGTAATTAGACTAATTATATGCTGCTCTATAAAGGGAGAGAGATGACTTTGCACTTTGTCCAGAACAAAGTGTTTGTTTGCAAGGAGAACCAAAGATTTTGGCTTGGAGGATTTAAACCTGAAATATCTTGTTGGGACTTGGATTTATTTCGTTGGAACTATTAACTTGGACTATCTTGTGGAGGCTATCTACAGCTGTTATCAGTGAAGATTCCTGTTTGCTGCCTTTATTTGCGAGGACTGCTGCTTTCAGCCTTATCTGTTTATTTTGGAAGGTGGGACATAACATTTTTGTTCCGGACCTAACAGACCATCTTTGCAACGATGGATTTAACTCAAATGCAACAATTGGTCGAGCAGCAGCAACAGCAAATTAATCAGCTACTGCAAAGCAATGTGACGCTTCAGAATCAGGTAACACAATTGCTGAATTATGTTTCCAGCTTACCAAGCCCTGCTGCTGTTCCCCCTGCCCCTCCTGTGAGGAAAAGCCCAGTATCCATGCCGGAGAAATTTTCTGGGCAAATGGACATGTTTCCGGCATTTCTGGGGCAGTGTCAATTGTTTATGTCCTTGAGGCCTGAAGACTTTCCAAATGATCGGGCCAGGACGGGATTCATTCTCAGCCTTTTATCTGGGCAGGCTGCTAAATGGGCTACTCCCTTGTTAATTCAAGATAGCCCATTATTGGATAACTTTCAGGGTTTTCTGCAACAAATAAGGGTTATGTTTGAGAACCCAATTAAGATACAAACTGTGGATAGACGGTTACGGGACATTACTCAGGGGAAACGTTCCCTTCAGGAATACGTTGCAGAATTTCGGTTGCTGTGTTTGGACTCCAACTGGAACGAACCGGCTCATATGGCTGCATTCCAGGAAGGCTTGTCTGATGCCATCAAAGATGAGCTGGTCCATGCAGAGAGGGCTTTAACTTTGGATGCATTGATAGTTCAGTGCTTACGAATTGAAGCTCGTTTACAGCAACGTGGACGCAAACGGCTCGGTATGGAACCATCTTCGTTTTTTCGTGCACAACCCACGCCACCGAGAGTTTTCCAACCCATGGTTAAGACAGAGGAGCCGTTGGAGTTGGGAGCACTCCGCCCTCGCTTAACAGCGCGGGAACGTTCGAGACGGTTCCAGGAAGGCTTGTGCCTTTATTGCGGGGGTCTGGGACATTTTGTTAATTCCTGCAATCGGAGAGGGAACCGCAGACCCGTACCTGAAACCACTCTTGGCTCGTCAGGAAAACAGGGTAGACCTGACCTTAAGGAGGCCTTAGGTCTGGTACGTTTCACATCTAGGCCCCGCACTGAACCTGTTACAGATACTACAGTGGTTGGAATTTATGATTCACGATGGAAAAAGGGACGATTCCAGTACTTTGTGGGAAGATTAGAAAATGAAACGGAGATTCGTTATTGGCAGGATGTGGCCAAGGTACATGCCCCAGACCTTGTTCGAAGATATCATGCAGAATTCCCTTCAAAACCACATCCTGAACGTAAGACTCGGGGGAAGGGCCCTGAGGTGGGGGATAGTGTTGTGATTGGAAGGACCAATCCTGTTAGGAACTTTGAATCTGATGACTGTTAGATCGTGGATTGACGTCAGAACCAGGAAACGTTAATCTGATGGGCAAGCCAGTTAATTAGCACGTTACTACAAAGAGCTCTGTCTGTTTGAATTTCAAAGGGGAGTCCTAACAGTTTTGCTTGCAGTTTTGAATGAGGACGTTACTGCAAAGAGCTCTGTCTGTTTGAATTTCAAAGGGGAGTCCTAACAGTTTTGCCTGCAGTTTTGAATGAGGACGTTACTGCAAAGAGCTCTGTCTGTTCGAATTTCGAAGAGGAGTCCTAACAGTTCCTGTCAGCAGTGATAATAAATATTTTGAATGAGGACACATTTGATTTGCAGGACCGGCCTGAACCTTCAACCTCCTCTGCTTCTCAATCAGGTTATCAGCCGGGAACGGCTGACAATGAGGAACTTATGGAGACTTCAGGTGAAGGTAATAATTTAGATGATTGCTGGGTGGATGTCAGAAGCAGGCGTCTCCTTACGAGAAGAAACCAACGGGAGCACAGGAGGAGGGCAGATCAGTAATTAGACTAATTATATGCTGCTCTATAAAGGGAGAGAGATGACTTTGCACTTTGTCCAGAACAAAGTGTTTGTTTGCAAGGAGAACCGAAGATTTTGGCTTGGAGGATTTAAACCTGAAATATCTTGTTGGGACTTGGATTTATTTCGTTGGAACTATTAACTTGGACTATCTTGTGGAGGCTATCTACAGCTGTTATCAGTGAAGATTCCTGTTTGCTGCCTTTATTTGCGAGGACTGCTGCTTTCAGCCTTATCTGTTTATTTTGGAAGGTGGGACATAACATATATATATATTGTTAAAGTGGTAAAACCCTGTGGACCTATCCTCAGTCTTAAAGCATCAATAACCATGCTGATTCACCCTCATTGCATCAGCCTTACAGCAAAATCTTTGTTTGTATTACGCCACAAGCCTCTTCTGGCTTGTAGAGCACAACATACAGACTATGTTGCCACTCTAATGCATTTCAGGCAAATTTGTACCATCCTGAACACCACAGTAGGTAGCTTGTGATGAGATGAAATGAGTTCCTGTCTACTGGGCCTGTCATGCTCAGCTTTTTCTTCTTGTTGTTGTTCTGGCCATTCCTTCCAAGAGAAATGGTAGCTACAGGTAGCCCTAACTTATGACCAGTTGCTTAGTGACCATTTGAAGTTACAATGCACCACTCCTGGTTCAGAAGTTTCCACAGCCACTATTCCTGCAATCATGTGACCACATTTTGGGCACTCAGCAACCAGGCTGCATTTACAGCCATTTGCAGCATCCCATGCTCATGTGACCACATGTTATGATGTTTTTGCCAAAAACCTGGCATTTACTTCCGGTTTTCAGTAAAACTGTCCCATAGGGAACCATTGGTTTGCTCAATGATTGTGATGTTCGCTTAACAATCACTACAAAAAAGGTTGGAAAATTGGGTTGGCCCAATAACCCAGTTTAAGACTGCCATGACTTATGACTGTGATGGGCAGACTCCGTTTAACCTGTACACATCTGTATTTTTGTTTAATCTTGTAAGTTGATTGTTCAATTCTTCTCAGGGAAAGAATAATATCTTTAAATGCTGAACCTGACAAGTGCACGCAGAGAAATGGTGGCAGGATACAGAGTAATTTTTAAAAGTGCAGCCAAAGTGTTTTAAATTTCTTTATTGATTTAAGGAACTTATATCTTTAAGGAACTTTATCGATTTAAGGAATGATCTCACACATTAGTCCAAAGTGGCTTACAACAAACAATACAGGTAGTTCTTGTCTTATGACCACAATTGAGCCACAAATTTCTGTTGCTAAGTGAGACAGCTGTTAAGAAAGTTTTGTCCTATTTTATCTTTCTTGCCATAGTTGTTAAGTGAATCACTGCAGCTGTTAAGTTAGTAACACACTTGCTAAGTGAATCTGGCTTCCCTATTGACTTTGCTTGTCTGAAGGTTGCAAAAGGTGATCACATGACCCCAGGACATTGCAAACTGTCATAAATATGAACCAGTTGCCAAGCATCTGAATTTTTGATCACGTGACCATGGGTATGCTGCAACAGTCATGTCATTTTTTAAAGTGCCACTGTAACTTTAAACTGTCACTAAATGAATGGTTGTAAGTCAAGGACTACCTATAAAAGCAACAAAGTAAAAAAAAACAAACACTAGCCCCGTGATGACGAACCTATGCCACGTGTGCTGGAAGTGACACACAGAGCCATCTCTCTGGGCACGCCAGCCATTGCCCATCGCTCTTCTGTGTTCTGGCATATGCCTGTACACTGGCCAGCTGGTCTTTGCATGCTCAGGCATGCCGGAAACCAGAAGAGCAGCTCCCCCGGTGCAGTCTTTGCATGCACATGTGTGCTGTGCAGCTGATCTTCACGCATGCATGCACGTTAGAAACCAGAAGAGCAGGTGGCCAGTACGCATGCGCACGCTGTCCAGCTAAGCTTCCGGTTTCCAGAGATCCTGCGTGCATGCGTCAGGGAGCTGCTCTTCTAGTTTCCAGCGTGCACTTGCACACACTCCTGTTTTGGCACTCGGTGATGAAAAGGTTAGCCACCACTGCACTAGCTCAATGTTAGGAATAACAGAATAACAGTTGGAAGGGACCTTGGAGGTCTTTTAATCCAACCCCTTGCTGGAGCAGGAAACCCTATACCATTTCAGACAAATGGTTGTCCAGTCTCTTCTTAAAAACCTCCAGTGTTGGAGCATTCACAACTTCTGGTGGCAAGTCGTTTCACTGATTAATTGTTCTGTCAGGAATTTTTGCTTTAGTTCTAGGTTGCTTCTCTCCTTCCATCCATTGCTTCTGGTCCTGGTGCTTTGGAGAATAGGTTGACCCTCTCTTCTTTGAGGCTGCCCCTGAGACATTGGAAAAGAGCCAGGTGTTCTCATAGGGACTACTTGGATTTCAGGTGGTAGACTATTCCAAAAGTCTGGGGCAGCTATGGGGAAGATGCACCTCTGAGGTTCCATCAAATGACAGCATCTAAGGGAAGGGAACTGGAGCATGTCCACCCTATTTAACCTAGTGGGACAGGCGGATACACGCAGGGAGAAGTGGTCCTGCAAATGACCTGGCCCTGTGCTACATAGAGTTTTAAAGGTGACAACCAGCACCTTGAATTACACCTGAAAAGCAACTAGGACAGTGGTGGGATTCAAATTTTTTTACTACCAATTCTGTGGGCGTGGCTTGGTGGGCATAGCACGGAAGGATACTATAAAATCTCCATTCCTTCCCCACTCCTGGGGGAAGGTTACTGCAAAATCCCATTCCCTTCCCAACCCACTAACCTGTTTTCCAGCTCCGTTCCCTTGTGCAGGGCAACAAAAGAAGACCCAGCCAATCAGCTGGGACTCGGGAGGCAGAGAATAAATGGGGTGGGGCCAGTCAGAGGTGGTATTTGCTGGTTCTCCGAACTACTCAAAATTTCTGCTACCGGTTCTCCAGAACTGGTCAGAACCTGCTGAATACCACCTCTGAACTGAGAGCCAGTGCAGGAACACAGCAATACCGTACAAGTAGTCCTCAACTTACAACTATTCATTTAGACATGAAGTTACACTGGCATTGAAAATAGTTACTTATGGCCAATCCTTATATTTAAGACCATTGCAGCATTCCCATTGTCACATGATCAAAATTCAGGGCAACAGGCATGTATTTATGACAGTTGCAGCAACCCAAGATCATGTGATCACCATCTGTGACCTTCCCAGCCAGCTTCCAACAAACAAAGTCAAAGGGGAAGTTGGATTCACTTAACGACTGAGGTGATTTACTTAACAACTGTGGCAAAAGTGGGCAGGACTCACTTAACAAGCAGATTGCTTAGCAATGAAAATTCTGGTCCCAATTGTGGTTGTATGTAGAGGACTACCTGTAGCGTAACATGGGTGAACTTCAGGGCATCCAGAAGTATACACACCACTGCATTATGGACCAGGTGCAGCTTCCAGATAGTCTTCAAGAGTAGCCCCATGTAGAGCGCATTGCAGTAATTGAATGACATGACTAAGATGTGAGTGACAGGCAGAAAATGAAGAAATAGATTCAAAACAGCACACGTCTGAAAATGGGAATCTCCCATGTTTGCAATAATTTGGATGTTTTAAGAAAAGAAACTGGGGGATTTTCACTGCTGATTGATTTGATTCTGAGTGACTTGATTTGATACCTTCAAGTTCTCTTATTGGTGAGAAAAGCTATCAAACATTCATACCACAAAATATGCCAGTTTTTGCCTATTCCGGTTGTTCCCATTCAAACCAAAGCAAATAAAAAGAAGAAAAACTATGTTTTGAGCACCAAAAGATATTGACATCACCTGGATATTCCTCCAAACTGCATGAACTTTGAACATGAAAATGTTCATCTAGAAAACAGCATTTACCTTGAAAATTATATTAGCAAGACTTCTTTTAAAAAAAATGTTCAGCACAAAATGAGGACAATATTAGAATTTTACTTTTAAGGATGGTCTCAGAGAGTGAATTTGTTTGCCCCCTGCTGGTTAGATACAGGTAGTCCTCAACTTTTGACCACAATGAAGCCCCAAAATTATGTTGCTAAGTGAGACAGTTAAGTGCACTTTGCCCCATTTTATGACCTTTCTTGCCATGGTTGTTAAGTGGATCTTTGCAGTTGTTAAGTTAGCAACCTGATTGTTAAGTGAATCTGGCTTCCCCATTGACTTTGCTTGTCAGAAGGACGCAAAAAGGGATCACATGACCCCGGGACACTGCAACCGTCATAAATACTTACCAGTTGTGAAGTGTCTGAATCTTGATCACTTGACCATGGGGCTGCCTCTGTAGTTGTAAGTGTGAAAAACGGTCATAAGTCACTTTTTTCATTGCTTTTGTAACTTCAAACGGTCACTAAATGAGCTGTTGTTAGTTGAGGACTACCTATACAAATCGTGGGTTTTTACATTGATGTTTATGGGCAGCAGGGTGTTTAAAATGTGAGCAAGGAGATCACTTTTGCAGAAAATAACATCCTCCTTTATGTCCTGATTTTTTTAAAATATTTTTATTAAGGTTTTGTTTTGTTATATAAAATACAAAAAGAGAAGAAAAAATAGGAAATTAAGGGAAGAAAAGTGAGTGAGGGAAAAGTGAGGGAAAAGGGGTGAGATACAAAAGGAAAAAGAAAAAGAAAAAAAAGGGCACTGACTTCTGACTCTTCCTAGCATAGTACAAAATAAAAACACTCCAACCTCAACTTTTTGCTTTTACACATTAATATATAATAGCCATTTTTATAATGACAAATCTTTCTGATCAACAAAACCAAAGTCAAAGTTTCATTTTTTTTTCATCACAAGCACAAATTCCAAAAGTGATATCCAAATGAAAACGTATTTTACTCTTTGAATAAAATAATCAATTTAACCATTCCTGCTTTATCTCCTTTGCTATGGAAATAGTATGTATTTCTATTTGCACCTAATGATCTTTGTGAACTGTCACCATTTTATTTATAAGATTCATTGTATTCTTTCAAGTTCTTTGACCTTACTGAAAAAAGGGGAACCCTCTTTTTTTCCACACTTTTTTTCCTTCAAAGTACTAAACTTTTTTAAAAACACTTTTTAAAAAACCAACACTTTCTAATACATGTTTTTCTTTGACTTAACATACAAGCTTTAAGCTTCAGTATTACATTTAGATCCCTTCCTCCAAACGACCCTTACAGAACAATAGCTTTTTCTTTTATAAACACCCTTTTTAACACAGAGTTTTTCTTTAAACTGGTACATCATTTCCTTTAACTTTCTCTTAATACAGGTACTCTCAAATACATTTTCAATAAGATTTGCACAGTTTAAGAATTAAGCATATATGTAAAAATGCATTTTCAAATTTTGGATTAAACCTTTCTTTCAGTTGCACATATCAAACACAGGAAAATCCATCCTAATTCCAGTTAACTCATTAAGTTTATTAGTATCATTAACTTTCAGCTTATCTTCATGGAGTAAAAACTTTTTCTTCTCTGGAAGTTTTATCAATGAGTTATAGGCCTTTCTTTTTACCACGAAATCCACAACCTTGTTAATATCCTTAAAGAAAAAGTGTTGAGAGGTTAATAATAATAATAATAATAATACTTCATTTGAGGTCACAGACCAAAACACAAGTACAACAAAAGAAGAACATGGGAAAATTAATCATGAACAATTGGTCACCTAAAACTTGACTAAGGGGAATTACAGCGTTCTCCTCTGATGGTTACAGCTCTTAAAAAAAAAATTGGAAACCAAAGAAGTGATATATGAGGAGCCATCCCTTAGACAATATAAGAACAAATTACTAACATTGGGTCTAGAAGGGTCTGTTTCAAGGAGAGACAGTAACTTAGATCTGCCTGCGTTACACATAGTGTTCCAGACTAGCAGGCTCGTAGCCTGCAAATCTGATTGGCCCGCTGAAAGCCGATTGTGATTGGTCGCCATAGACTGATGCGATTGGCCAGTAAACGGGCTGCCGCAATTGGCCCTGCCAAGAGTGGCAAACTCAAATAGCCTTCATTGGCTGCCTAGCCGCAGCCAGCCCTATATAAGGGGCTGCTGCGGCTGGGGTTAGTTGCTCAGATCTGAAGTCACAAATAAAGAGCTGTTGTTGCTATCTGAGTCTTGCCTCCGTTCTTGAACCGTCCTCCCAGATTTAACACTGGCGACGAGGATGGGATGCGGAGGCAACAGAAGCTATTGAATTGAGCTAGCCGAAGGAGCATGTGGCTGACAGAGTGCAACGACGGCGACATGGCCAGCAGCGCTATACCACCCGCACCATTCGATCCAGCTAGTGAAGATTGGGACTCATACATGGACAGATTTCAAATGTTCCTGGAGTCCAACAACCTCAAAGATGCCACGCCCAGCAAAAAACGAGCCGTTTTTCTAACCCATTGTGGACCAGCCGTTTTTAAGATGGCTAAAGCCTTAGCCAAGCCAGCTGAAGTTAAAACCATGGATTGGGACACCCTTGCTCCCATCCTGCGCAACCATTACGCCCCAGCTGTGCCAACTCTCATTCGCAGGCATGAGTTCTACCAGAGGGACCAACGTGAAGGTGAGAGTGTTGGGGATTTTGTAGCAGACCTGAGGAACCAGGGTGGTTTGTGTGGCTTCGCCAACCTCAAAGAAGCCATGAGAGATCGCATCGTCCTTGGCCTCAGAGACCCCACCGTCCAGAGCAAGATTATGGCCAAGGGAGACATCTCGCTTGCAGATGCCATAGCAGACGCCACAGCAGCCGAAGCCACTCGTAAATCGGCAGCACAAATGCGTCAAACCAGCAGGACCAACCGCCAACCCACCAACAATGCTGGGAAACCTTCAGACAAGTACACATCAACCACCCATCACGAAGACGTCGAGTCATCCTCAGACAGCGAGGAAGAAGAAGTCCACAGGCTCCGGTCAGAACGTGAGCAACGGGACCAGCGGGGTCGCAAATCCAACTACCAATGCGCCGGATGCGGGGGAAACCATCCCCGATCCGAATGCAGATTCTTAGACGCCATATGCCATTTTTGCGAGAAACGGGGACACATCGCGAAGGTATGCAGAAACAAGAGAAATTCCAGCCCCAGATGGAGAGGGAGCAGCCCAAAGAGAAATGATGGCAACGCCACCATGCAGAGGGACCGCCCTAGCAACCAGTGGAACCGGTACAGCAGACCCCGAAGGTTTAACGACGCCCTCAGACGAGAGGAGGCTCATCAAACCATCACCATCGGCCACGCTTCATCACTTGACGCTAAAAAGATCTGAGTAGAGGTCACAATTGCAAACAAACCGTGCAACATGGAAGTCGACTCTGGGTCATCACTATCCATGGTATCCTGGAGAACACTCAAGCAGCTAATCCCCAACATCCGACGCCAAGACCTCAGCAGTCAGAGACTCATACTGAAAGACTATCAAGGCAACCGGATTCCAGTCACAGGTACCCACCATGTGCAGGTCTCGTTCAAGGGACATAAGGCAATTCTACCACTCACCGTCGTAGACCGAGACCGGCCAAGTCTATTGGGTCTTCAGTGGTTCACGCCATTAGGAATCGGAATGGCCATCATACTCAAGACAATGACTGGGAGGCGGCTCTCGTCCACGACTTCCGAGAAGTGTTCAACGAAAGCCTAGGCAAGTACAACGGGTCCCCTATTTCATTTAATCTTCGCCCCGACATAGCACCCATTCGCCTAAAGCCACGCCGAGTTCCCTTTGCTCTTAAATCCAAAATTGACGAGCAACTGGACAAATTAATTGCGCAAGGCGTGTTAGAACCTATTGACCACGCCCGATGGGAGACACCAATTGTCACCCCCATAAAACCTGACGGGTCCATAAGAATCTGCAGTGACTACAAGGCCACCCTCAATCACGCACTACAGCAGAGCGCCTACCCAGTGCCAGTTGTTCAACATCTCCTGCATTCACTTGGGGGTGGCAAAATATTCACAAAATTAGATCTGGCCCAAGCGTATCAACAGCTACCAGTTGATCCCGAGACTGCAGAAGCCCAAACTATAGTCACACATCGTGGTGCATTCAAATGCAACAGACTCCAGTTTGGAGTAAGCGTAGCCCCAGGCATCTTTCAAAGCCTGATGGAGAGACTATTACAAGGGATAAAAGGGGTCGTGCCCTATTTTGATGACGTATTAATAGCAGCCCCAACAAAAATTCAATTAGAGAAACGCCTCAGAACAGTCCTACAAAGGTTCAAAGATGCTGGCCTCAAGGTTAAGAAGGAAAAGTGCCAGCTATGCACAGAAAGGGTGGAGTTTCTTGGCTACCTTCTTGACAAACAAGGAATCCACCCCACAGAAAAAAAATTGGCAGCTATCAAAAAAGCCCCAAGACCCAAAAACAAAACCGACCTCCAAGCCTTCCTGGGACTTATTAACTTTTATAACATCTTCCTACCCCAGAAGGCGACTGTTGCTGAGCCCCTTCATAGACTACTCGATAAAAGGGCATCCTGGATTTGGGGACGTCGGGAGGAACACGCCTTCCAGCAAGTAAAAGACCTCCTTACCTCAAAGGCAGTACTAATTCAGTATAACGAGACACTACCTTTGACTGTCACGTGTGATGCCTCACCATTTGGGGTAGGGGCCATCCTGAGCCACGTCCTACCAAACGGCTCAGAAGCACCAATTGCATTTTTTGAAATGAAACTATAGCCAATTAGATAAGGAAGCCCTTGCTATTGTCTCTGCAATAAAACGACTTCATGAATATGTGTATGGGAGACCATTTTCTATTATAACGGATCATAAGCCACTACTTGGGATCCTGGCGGGCGAGAAACCTACTCCACACATTCTTTCCCCCAGAATGACGCAATGGTCAGAATTTCTCGCTGCCTACGACTATCAATTAAAGTATCGCCGGGGGAAATCTATTCCCCATGCAGATGCCTTGAGCCGCTCACTGCTACCCGAGCCACAGGAAGACCCAGCTCCCACACTCCCGGTACTGCAAATAGAGACAATGCCATCGCCTCCACTAACGGCTCAAGACATCGCCTTTGAAACCAAAAGAGACTCTTGTTTGGCATGAGTTCTTGGCTGGGTGGAGAGGGGATGGCCAGATTACAACACTAAGGAAATGTTTAAGCTGTTTAAAAACAGACAAACGGAACTTTTTTCACAAAAGGGGTGCGTTTTGTGGGGAGACCGAGTTGTTGTACCAACTAAGTTACAAAAAAGGGTCTTGCAAATCCTACACGATGGACACCCGGACATCGTGTGTATGAAAGCGCTGGCAAGAAGTTACGCCTGGTGGCCAGGTATGGACAAACAAATCGAAACCTGGGTCGCCTCTTGTAACAAATGCCAGGAAAACCACTCAGCTCCACCTAAAGCCCCACCAGCAGAATGGGAAACACCCAGGGGTCCTTGGTCTCGCATTCATATTGACTTTGCGGGACCTACGAGAGGCCACACCTTCTTAATAACTGTAGATGCCTACTCAAACTGGCTTGAGGTCAATAAAATGAAAGCAACCACTACTGAGGCGGTCATTAAAAAACTGAACAGACTCTTCGCCACACACGGGTTACCAGATGTCCTGGTCTCTGACCATGGGCCCCAATTTACTGCCTTAGCCTTTGAACAGTATTTAGTGGAACGGAGCATCCGACACGCACTCACATCGCCGGCTCATCCTGCGGCGAATGGCCAGGCTGAACGAATGGTTCAGTTTACAAAGAAAACCCTGCAGAAAATGGATCAAGGCAACATCCACGACAAAGTCACTAGAATGCTGCTCCTACAACACATCACACCAAACAGCACGACCAACAAGAGCCCAGCTGAACTCCTGATGGCCAGGAAACTCAGATCGCCTCTAGATCGTTTGCACCCTGCCTACACCCCGGAAAAGCCCCTGGGTTCCAGCAGCAAGCACCGTGTTTTCAAGGTAGGAGACCTTGTTTTCGCAAAAAAATTTCTGGGGATCCCCTTTGGATTCCTGCCCAGGTAACTCAAGTTACGGGCCCCCGCTCCTACCGTCTACTCACCACTGATGGCAGACCATGGAAACGCCATATTGACCAACTGCGCTCCAGACTAACCACATCTTCCAACCCTGACCCTAACTTTGACACTGGGGGGGAGGGGAAGCAGCGAACTCAGAATTAGAACCAACACCTGTTTATTCCGAGCTAACACCGAGATCACCGCACCATGGTTGGCAACACTCACCAGCTGCAGCTGAGACTGGACAGTCGAACGCTTCGCCAGGAAGCAGCAACCAGGCAGGTTCAGCGAGCCCCGGGAGCCAGAACGGTAACAGCGAGGCTGAGGACTTCATCACCCCGGAGGCACCAGAGGAGAGCCCTGACCATGACACCGGTTCACCGTTCCCATTTGATCCAGCAAGCAGTCCATCTGAACCCGGGTTTGAACAGGGTCAAGCGGAAGTGCGGAAGTCAGGCAGACAGGTGCGAAGACCTGCCTACCTGCGAGACTATATTACTCCACCCCTTAAACGGAACCGAGAGGGGAGGGGTGTTCCGGACTAGCAGGCTTGTAGCCTGAAAATCTGATTGGCCCGCTGAAAGCCGATTGTGATTGGTCGCCATAGACTGATGCGATTGGCCAGTAAACGGGCTGCCGCGATTGGCCCTGCCAAGAGCGGCAAACTCAAATCGCCTTCATTGGCTGCCTAGCCGCAGCCAGCCCTATATAAGGGGCTGCTGCGGCTGGGGTTAGTTGCTCAGATCTGAAGTCACTAATAAAGAGCTGTTGTTGCTATCTGAGTCTTGCCTCCGTTCTTGAACCGTCCTCCCAGATTTAACACATAGGGCAATATAAAAGGACATGCTCCACAGTTTCAACCTCAGCTCTGTCACAGGGGCATAGCCGCTCGTTAATCAGGAGCCTCTTAAATCACCCATCCAGTAGTGCTGAGGGCAAAACATTAAAGCGAGCTAGGGAGAAAGCTCTTCTATACTTGGGAATGGTTAGAGTGTAAAAATAGGAAGCCATTCTCAGTCCGTAATTATTAAATTGGCTGAAGATCAGAGGGGAGCAAGTTTTGTTAGCTCTGGCTCGTAGATATTGCAAGTCAATGTCCACAAGCCATTGGACTACCCTAAATTGGGCGTCCTTAAGGCCATAATCTCCCAGGGCATCTCCCATAAAACCTAGCAGGTGTAATTTCTTCATCAGCTCCCTCTCCCAACGAGAAATAAGAGAGTCAGCAAACGCCAAGGAGAGGTAGCTACCAGGAACTGCCAGAAAGAGCACCTGAAACCACCATTTAAAGGTGTTAATCCACGCCATACATTCGACTGATCAAGTGCCCAATTCCAGGTACATCGGAGCAAAACCAACACAAGGAGGAAGACCCAGAAGTTTTCTAAAAAAGACAGCCTGGGTTCTTTCAATACAATCCTTGAAGCCCTGTATCCATATGGGAATTCCGTAAAGAGTTTGAGCCAAAGTTTTGGCTTTGTAAATACGCAGAGCAGAAGAAATACACTGGCCTCCTTGGGTATAAAAAAATATTAAAATCTGCTGGTGACTACAGGAGGCCGAATTCAGCACCTGGGTTCGATGTCTAGTCCAAGCACCGGTGTTCTGAAATTGAATACCTAAATACTTAAAATGGAAAACCTGCTTAACAGCATTACCATTGATAGTCCAGTTATACAATTTCTGGGCTCTAGAGAACACCAATACTTTGGCTTTGTCGTAATTAATAGACAAATGGTTCTCAGCACAGTAGGACCTGAATACAGAAAGTAATTTTTTCAGACCTGGCCTTGACAATGAAAGGAGGGCTGCATCGTCAGCATAAAGGAGAAGCAGGAACTTCGTAGTTGACAATTTTGGGGCGTGGGACTCAATACGTCCAATGTGAAAGGCCAAGTCAGATAAGAATAAATTAAACAAAAGAGGAGCCAGAACACAACCCTGCCTTACTCTGTTCTTAATTGGGATAGGATTAGAAAGTTCTCCCTGCAGACCACACCTGACCTGACTAGAGGTCTGGTTGTACAAGGATCTAATTAGGAACTGAAGAGGTCTATCGATAGAACTTTTGAGCAGTTTTAACCACAACAGTCCCTTAGGGACTGAGTCAAATGCTGAATATAGGTCGATAAAAGCAGTAAAAAGTTTGCCACCTGGTATGGTAATATATTTATTGACCAGGTGTGCTAAGACAAAGCAGTGGTCCAGTGTGGCACAGCCCGCTTCAAACCCAATCTGTTCAGCACCAATAATATTGGACTCCTCAACCAAGTGAGGAGTCTACGTTGGAGATATTTAGCATACAGTTTCCCAATGATGAAGAGCAGGCTTATGGGGCGATAGTCGGCTGGATTGTTCCTATTTCCTCATTTAAAAACTGGAACAATGTGTTGAGAGGTTTATATTTGAACCATAATAGTGAAAGTAAATATCAGGTTCTTCCAAAACTGCTCTGAACTCCTCTGCATTTTCAGCTACTTGTGAACTTGGCTTGGCAGTTTGGCAACATTCTCCACACGTTTGCATCTCAAAAGTAATTTGAGAGGATTTTGTTATCATCCTTAGAGAACAGCTGGTCAAAAAAATAGCAGATTTTATTTAGAGACCTTTCAAATATATCTCTAATATTTTGCTCCACCATCTTGGCTTCCTCTTTTAATCAGGATCAGAAGATTTTAGCCACCCACAGCAAAGAAGATCAAGCTACCAGATACTACAATAGTAAACTAAAAATCCAGCTTTCAATCTTCATCTTTCTCCATCAGCTTTTTTTCCCACCACACCGTCAGGGTTCCAGTTAACACACCCAACAGAATCAAAACTCCAAGACAGGCATATTCCACAAAGTATAGGTTTATTAGGCATGTCATATTGGCACATCTGGAGAAAATCTGAGTCTGAAGGACCCGAGGTTTTCCTCACCCAAATCAAACCCTAAAGTTCTTCCCCTCAGGTCACACGTCAGTCACATGGTCCAACCAGGTCGCAGCCACCATCTTGGCTGACTTTGGTCCACGCCTCTCCAGCACCTGGTAGCATGGCTCCTATGGGAAAGAATGTTGTTTGGGTTACATATCCCCAGATATTTCTATCTCCCCACTTTAGTTCTCACAGCTTCAACCAGCCTGGCTGTGGCAGCCCTGAAGATGCTCCCAAAATGGCTCCAGCTTAAAAATGGCTTCAGGGCTGACAGGCTACCCCACCCCCCTCAATTGAGGAGGACCATTCATGCTCAGATGAAAAGCCAAGCTGAGCCCCTGGGTGGACCCTATCGCCTGTAGGAACTCCCTCCAGAACTTAGCCGTGAACTGGACTCCCCTATCTAAAATGATCCTGCAGGGCACCCCGTGTAGTCTATATATCTGTTTTATAAACATCTTGGGTAGTTTTCTGGCTGAGGATGAACCTGAGCAGGCTATGAAATGGGCTTGCTTTGAAAATAGGTCGATCATGGTCCAAATGACCATGTTCACGCCACTCTCTGAGACATCGACTATGAAGTCCATGGCAATTTCTTCCCAGGGACAACTCGGGTCAGCCACCTGCTGAGGACTGTTCTTCATAGCAGCACAGGTGGCGCAGCTCCTTATGTAGTCCTTCACATCTGCCTTCATCTTGGGCCACCAGAACTGCCATCTAGTCAGGTGCAAGGTCTTTAAATAACCAAAGTGACCCACAAGTTTGGAATTGTGGCTGCGCTGCAGGACTTGGAGTCTTAGGCTGGTAGGGATGTATAGCTTGGACCCTTTCCAGGCTAGTCCATCCTTGAGGGTCAATGTGTCTTTGTTGTCGTTGAACCATGGATCTGCAGGGAGCACTGCCTTCAGAACTCCTGACATTGGGTCCCCTCCAGGGTCGTCACGGTGCCGGGCTTGACCCCTTGTGGTGGCTTGAGCTGCTGGTTGTCAGGAAGGGATGATCGCCTGGATTATCTCCTCGTGGCTGCTGTTGAACTGTGGTTTTCTGGACAAGGGCATCAACAAGTAAGTTTTTTACTCCTGGGTTGTATTTTAATTTGAAGTTGAACCGCTTGAAGTTCTGTGCCCAGTGGACTTGTTTGGGCAAGAGTTTACTGAAGTGGGGGGAGTGTTAGGGCCTCTAGGTTTTTGTGGTCACTCCAAGCTTCAAATGGCACCCAGCTCCCTTCTAAGAAGTGTCTCCAAGTAAGGAGGGCCCACCGGATTGAATAGGCTTCCTTCTCCCACACTGCCTACCTTATCTTGGTGTTGGTGAGTTTTTTTGAAGTGTAGGCTCAGGGCTGCAGTTGGCCTTGGGCATTGGCTTGTAACAACACTGCTGCTATGGCCACGTTTCTGGCGTTGGCCTGGATGACGAAGGGCTGTTCTGGATTGGGGTGACTGAGGATGGGCTCCTCAGTGAACAGTCTCTTTAGCTTTTCAAAAGCCCGCTGGCAATCTAGAGACCAAGCCAGTGGTTGGCTAGGTTGCTGAATAGGTGCCCCCCCAATCTAACTGTCTTTAACAGTTCTGTCAGGAGCAGTGCCACCTTGGGGATGAACTGTCTATAGAAGTTGGCAAACCCGAGGAAGCTCTGGAGCTATTTATGGGTGCGTGGGGGTTGCCAGTCTAGCACCGCTTTCACTTTTCCCGGATCCATTTAAATTCCCTCGTTTGACACTCGGTAGCCCAGGTAGTCTAGGTAGGTCTTGTGGAACTTTCATTTTGACAGCTTCATGTGTAGTTTAGCTTCTAGAAGTTTTTTCAAGACTTATCATGCCAGTTTAATGTGCTCTTCCAAGGTTTCGCTGATAGACTAGGATGCACTTGTAGAGGTGGTCATGTAGCACCTCTTTAATCAACTAATCAACTGCATAAACACTGCAGGGTCTCCCTGCAGACCGAACAGCATCACTTTAAACTGGAAGCTGCCAAGCGGACAATTGAAAGCAGTTTTCCACTCATCCCCTTCTTTGATCCTGTTCTGTCACTAGGCCCCTGCATGGCCTTCCCCACCCTGAGATACCTTGTGTGCACAATGGTGTTCTTGAATTGTGAGCTCTTAGGAAATTACCCCCTCCTTGTGTACTGCAAACAGCTATTTCCAATGTGAAAACAGGATGAAGCAAGTGGGGAAAAATATTTTCCTTTGCTATATTTCCAGTCTGAATTAGATCATGGCAGGGTCTCTACAGGAGAGCCCTTTTAAGGATTATGTATTAATAAAAAAGCAACTAACTTACCTCTGTTCTTAAATGCTAAAGCTGTTGCACATAAAAAACAGAGGAGCTCTAATCAACTATCACAGCCATCATTTTGACAGTTTTGTTGTACTGTTGTCTATGGATGCCCCCACTAAATGCAAGCAACAGGATAAACTGATCCTGGTTTGTTCTCAGTCTTATAAGTGGCCGCAAACTACTAGCAAAAGTGGCATTTGATCACAAGGCAAGAAATGTTTCCCCTTTTGCATTTGAGCATCCAAGAAGGGACAGGAAAGACAAAGAAAAAGAAGGAAAGAGGGGAAGAGAGCAAGGAAGGAAAAAGAAGGGAAGGGAAGGAAGGAGATTATGTTAGGAATGATAGTCACCTAACAGTTGGGTTGGCATATAAACCAGGATAGTCATTTAATACTGTTGTATCATTAAGAGAATGTTGTAATTGTGATTGGCTGAGGTTCCTCCAATGGCCATAAGATGGAGCCAGAAACCTGGTTTGTTCTTTTTTGCACCAAGTTTACATCATTCTTTCCTCATTGGATGAAAGTTATGATGATTATGTATCTTCACTGGAAGTCCTGCCCAGAGATAAACTGACATTGACTGACATAACTGGAAGGTTGTTAGAAGAAGCAAGAAGACGGCTGGATAGGGACCTGTTGGGTATATGAATATTCCAACTGGTTTGGGTTGAATAAATATGT
>NW_020769515.1:362066-387319 GCF_900518735.1 Pseudonaja textilis | reverse complement strand
ACTGCTGCTGCACACTCTGCTAGGGGGTTTATCCCCAAACACTAACAGGACCAACTGAGGAAGGAACAACCACAAGAAGCGGATTTGTCTTCAACTGCCTATACTGTTAGGAAAAGTTTTTCTTGTGGGGCAAGGGGACATATAGCTAAATTCTGTAAGAAGGGAAAACAACAGAATATTGGCAAACACCAGAAGGCTAAGAAGAATGTTAGTTTAGCTATGTCTAGCAATTCAACTGTAAACCATGATTTGTGGGTTGTTGATAGTGGAGCATCGCAATGCATTACTAAAGATAGAAAAAGGGTTGTAAATATGTCCACGAGTAAACAGCATGTATCATTGGCAAATGGATGGAAGATTAAGGCATCTGGTGAAGGTACTGCATATTGTTCTTGTATAAACAAGCATTTAACTATGTTATATGTACCTAAACTGAAATTTAATTTATTATCAGTAAGGGCTTTAGTTAATCTTGATTATGTAGTAACCTTTAGGGGAGATAAATGTATCATAGAGAAAGAGGGTAAAAGTATAACTGCTACATTAGAGAATGATTTATATGTGATACATGATGACCAGTTGAAGATGGCTAACTCAGTTTATAACAATGTTAAGCCACATGACGAATGTATACATTTACTGCAGAGACATCTGGGGCACATTAATTTCAAAATGCTGAAACAAACTGTTAAATTGTCAGAGGGAGTAAAATTAAAACCCTGTAGCAAGTACTTAAACTGTAATGCCTGTAATCAGGAGAAAAGCAAGGTTACTCCAGCAAGCAGACTGAATGGGTTTAAGACTAAAGAACCTTTAGAGGTTGTTTTTGCTGACATAATTGGTCCTAAGAAATCCAGTTTGGGAGGTGCCTGCTATGTTTTGAGAATAATGGACCATTATTCACAGTATGGTTTCTGCTATCTCATGAAAAACAAAACAGAAACGTTCCAACATTTCTTTTACTGGCTAAGATTTGATGGGAGAAAAATGATGCATTATGCATTATATTTGAAGCCTAAGGATGAACTATGTTTAACTGCATATGCCGATGCAAGTTTCGCTGCAGACGTACCTACACGTAAATCAATGTCAGGTACTGTAGTGTTATTAGGAAAGGTGTTAATTGGATGGCGATCTATTCGACAAAAACATCTAAGCTTATCAACAATGGAGGCTGAATTCTCATGTTTGTCTCTGTTATGTACGGACTTAGTATGTTATAAACAACTAATGATAGACATGGGAAGTAATGTAAAGGAACCTATTGTTGTATATGAAGACAACCAATCAGCAATTCAGATGGCTTCCAATCTCGCCGTAAAGAAAAGATCAAAACACATTGATCTACGATATCTGAATGTGAGACAATGTGTTCAAAGTAAAATGATTAAACTGGCGTACTGCATGTCAGAGAATAACATTGCAGATCATTTTACGAAAGCCCAAGCCACTGTAAAACATAAGACTTGCTGTGAGGAATATGAACTCAAACTGTAAGGTTTTATATATTGTCCTACCCAAAGGGGAGAATGTTAGGAGTGATGGTCACCTAACAGTTGGGTTGGCAATATATAAACCAGGATAGTCATTTAATACTGTTGTATCGTTAAGAGAATGTTGTAATTGTGATTGGCTGATTTGCACGGAGAGCGGATTGCTGTGCCTCAGCTGAGCTAAAAAACAGCACAGCTCACCAACGTTGATACAGAGGCCATTGTTTGAGCCCTGCACGCACGAAGTGAGCTCTCCGAACTGGTAGGAAATTTTTTTGAAACTCACCACTGGTTGGAAGGGACCTTTGAGGTCTTCTAGTCAAATCCCCTACTCAGGCAGGAAAACCTATACCATTTCAGACAAATAGCTGTACAGTCTCTTCTTAAAAACGTCCATTGTTTGAGCATCCGCAACTTCTGGAGGCAAGTCATTCCACTGATTAATTGTTCTAACTGTCAGGAAATTTCACCGGAAGTGATGTCACGGCTACACCAGCAGCAATGGAACAGAACTCTCCATCCCCTGCACTGGCTTCTTCATGTTTGTGGGCTCTGGAGGGGTGGTGAAGCAAAGGAGAGGTGCCTTGTGAGGTTCCAGGGGAGAACGCAACTCCACTGTAGAGCCCTGAGGCTATTGCTCTCTAAGCCACATCGAGGAGAAGAGGCAGCCAAGATGGCCACCACACACCCAGAGACAGTGTCAGTGAGGTTTCATTCAAAATCCAAGAAAGAAACCATTAGACTCCATTGTTATAGAGAAAAGGACTTTTACTGGAAATCAAGTGGTAACATCAAAAGAATTCAAGATCTGAGGCATTAGGCGTGAAAATCACATATACAAAGTTATGGCAACGTTCCCACCCACAATAGTTCAAACTGGCCATCCAATCTGAGATTTGTATAATGTCATGTGGGGCATCTTCAGGTGGTGATTCAGACATCTGGCTGTTGACCTTGGCCTGGATAGATAAGATGCTGTGGCTGCGCGCAGTAAGCAAGTAAGCATAAACAAGAAAGTTTTCCCAAGTGTTACAGTTCACCCTCTCAAGCCTCCAGCACTACTGGAGTAGAATGCTAACATTCTAAAAACTGAAGAAAGGAAATGAAGAAAGAAAACAGTAAATTTGTTAAAAATATAGAAAATTGGATTTTTAGATTGGATAGACACTGGCTTTGGATAGACATTTATAAAAATGCTGAAATATATATAAAAATGAACATAACATTCATTTTTGGATATATCTGGAATATATTAATAAAATCTGATTAAAAAGACAAGACAATGTGAAAACTGATTTAAGAGCACCACTTGTTGACGAAGGAAAAAACAACAGATCCCCAAAGTTTTGAAAAGACATGGTGTATGGTGTATGGAGAATTAAAAGTGAGAAATAAGAAAATTTTCTTATTAAAAGACCCCTGAAAGCTATAATATAAGACTCAACTGGTAGAAGGATGTATGAAGATCTCACCCTTGGACTATTTAAAAGAACAGATTGATTTTGGGACATAAAGATCTGGATCGGATTTTGTTTTTTTTAGTTTGAAAAGTGGCTTTGGTTTGGATAAAGGACAGTTGGACAGTTGGACAATTGGCTGGGAAGAAATAAAAGAAACAAAAAATAAAGATGAGCAGAATTTGCAAAGAAATTGTGTTGGATTTTCAGGAAATAAAAGATATATTGACAAGAGGATTTGAGGACATTTTGAATAAAATACAAAACATGGATGCAGTGCTGGAAATTGAGACACAAACAAGAAGAAAGCAGGAGGTCCAGGAAGAGGAGGAGCCAACTGAAAAAACAACCAAAGATAAAAAGGAAATAAAAATAAATATAATGATTGATGTAAACCAAGGGAAGTTAAGGGAAATTAAACAGGAATTGGAATTTCAAATAGAAATCTTTGGGAGAAAGAAAGGGGTGAAAATGAGACAATGGAGTATAATAGAGAAGGAAGAAATGTTTAAGAGGAAAGGTAAAGAAGTGGTAGATAGAGACGGAAATGTAAGAGAGGAATATGGGAGGCAAGCTAAGAAGCGAAAAACTAAACCTTTAATGCGGATGAGAGATGATGGTTAAAAAGAAGAAAAGGAGAGTATGATTTTATAGAAATGTGTATTACTAGTTAAGATATATAACTGCTAAAGGTAATAAATAAAAATATTAACATGCTACTGTAAGAAAAGGAATGACATGGAATTTGACACAAAAACAATATTGTGAAGTATTGTATAAGATAAAAATAAATGTATTATTAGAATTGCATAACTTGTTAAACGTAAATATGATGAATACTATTGTATTTGTATCAAAATGTGACTAGAAAGGGGAATTTTTTTCTTTTTAAATATAATAGTGGCATATTTAGAAATTAAAAAGGGGATAAACAATGGAAAATTATAATGTAATATAAATTTGTGAATTGTTATTAGAACTATATAATCTGCTAAACACTGCAAATATGATTATTAATATATAACTGGTAGTAAAAGGAGTGAGGTTAAGAATATGGAGATTGACACAAAAATAACACATCGTAATATTGAATAATCAAGATTGATAATTTAACAAAATATGTGTATTAATATCAAATTTTAAAAGATTGTCAAATGTATTGGACAGGAGAAATATTGTCATATTTGTATCAAAATGTAAGACACTATGGAACCACAGTGTTCACACAATGATATTTTTGTTGTAACAAAAAAATAAAAAAATTATTGCAAAAAAAAAAGGAAATTTCTCCTTATTTCTAGGTTGCTTCTCTCCTTGATTATTTCCATCCATTGCTTTGTGTCCTGCCTTCAGGTGCTTTGGAGAATAGCTTGACTCCCTCTTCTTTGTGGCAACCCCTGAGATATTGGAACACTGCTATTGTGTCACCCCTAGTCCTTTTCATTGAACCAGACATACCCAATTCCTGCAACTGTTCTTTATATCTTTTGGCCTCCAATCCCCTAACTAGTGTGAAGATCTTTGAAATTTTAATTATATGGGAGTAATGGGTCTTGGATTTTGTATGCATTCTTTAAGTTAGCAGATTTGAGGTACCCTGATTCAAAAATGTTTGCACTATGATGCATCATTCAGGCTAATTGAAGGTTACAAACAGACAGCAGAATTTTAACAGTATATACCAGAAGTGTCAAACTGGCGGCCTGCAGGCCAGATGCATCATGCGTAAGCCATGCCTACCCTGGCTCCGCAAAAGCAAAAAAATGTTGCAATATGTTGCAATACGTCACATCACGTGATCGAGTTTGACACCCATGGTATATACCGGGTCCTCAACTTATGACCACAATTGAGCTCAACATTTCTGTTGCTATGCAAGACAGATGTTAAGTGAGTCCCCCTCCCCCCATTTTATGACCTTTCTTGCCACAGTTAAGTTAGTAACATGGTTGTTAAGTGATTCTGGCTTCCCCGTTAACTTTGCTTGTCAGAAAGTCAAAAAAGGTGATCACATGACCCTGGGACACTGCAACCATCATAAATATGAGTCAGTTACTAAGCATCTGAATTTTGATCACATGGGGATCCTGCAAAGGTCATATATGTAAAAAACTGTCATAAGTCACATTTTTCAGTGTTGTTCTAACTTTGAATGTTCACTAAATGAATTGTTGTAAGTCATGGACTACCTGTATAGATAACATCTGTTACCCATTACTTTGAAGGCAGAACCTGCTCGCCTGTTATGGGGATGATCATAAGTCTGTTTTGCTGATGCTGGGGTGCCCACTTGCTCACTCTAGTCACATGTTCAGTGGTGGGATACAGCCAGTTCATACCACTTCAGGAGAACCGGTTAACTTTCTGAGCAGTTTGGAGAACTGGTTGTTGGAACAACCCATTAGGGCAGAGAACCGGTTGTTAAATTATTTGAATCCCACCACTGCACGTTACCTCCAACGCTCCTTCCCCCTGCACACACACTTATTCTTTTCGACACCAGAGTGTTTCCAGGCTTCAAACAAGGTAGAAGAGAGGACAGCAGAACCCCACAATTTCATTTCAGGGAGAAGAAAAACTGTTTTTCACTACTTAGTTTTAACAGTATTCTAAAAGATATATTTACCGTAAGATGCAGCACTTCTGCTTCTTCTCAATACAATGCCCAATAATGAAGGATGCTGAACCGGTCTTTGTTGCTTCTTTGCCAGTTTCCTTCTACCAGTCTGTTTCAATTACTTTTCCAATGCCACACACGCACAAACCATCCTGCTCAGAGAATGGTTGCTTTAGGAACTAACCACTATCAGTTCTGCTCTACAGGATCTAGTGATTTGCACAATCATGGCAGAATCTGACATTTTCCTCTCTGGGGCTTTTTGCTTGTTGTCTTCCCATGTAGTTCTTTATTTCATACTGTTTTAACTTGAGATGGGGAAGGAGGAAGAAGAGGAGATACACACAACCTAGAGCTGCCAATGAGAGTCCTAGGTCAGCCCAGTAAGGTAGACCAGACAAAGAAACAAACACAAACTAGACCTAAAGATAATTTTATTAAAACAACTATAATAACAGGATCTTGCAAGTCTCAGTGTGTTTCTCTGAGAAATAATATTATTATTGGTTGGTCACACAGTCAATCAGATGTTTCAACTGGAATTGCATTTTTATCCACATACCAAGTCCTTCCCAAGGACCTGGGAGAGGCAGACATCCATTCATTTAGTAGCTGTTTGAAGTTAGAGCAGCACTGAAAAAAGTAACTTATGACCAGTCCTCACACAAGCATTATAGTACCCCACAGTCACATGATCAGAATTCAGGTGCTGGGCAATCAGCATGGATTTATGATGGTTGCAACATCCTAAGGTCACATAATCACCATTTGCAACCTTCCCAGCCAGCTTCCAACAAGCAAAGTCAACGAGGGAAGCCAAATTCACTTAACAACCATGTGATTCACTTAACAACTACAGTGATTCACTTAACGGTGGCAAAAAAGGTCATGAAATCAGGTGTGTGACAGCCACCCTGCTTAGCAATGAAAATTCTGGCCCAATTGTGGTTGTAAGTCAAGGACTACCTGTACAAAGAAAATTATACACAAATGTACTGAAGGATCAGATGATGGAATGTATGTACAGAGGAGGCCCTGGGGATCAGAGGAAGGGTCATATGTGGAGATAGGAGCCAGGTATGGATGGAATGGACATGAGAGAAAGGAATATGAATTCTGATACATTTTCTATTGTCTTCATTTCTTGTGCCTTAAGCAGTCTTGCTCCTTCCTGTCTCTCTCTACAGAAGGGGGGCGTCACGGGCGAGTGGGGGCGCTGCCTCAGACAAAGATTTAAAACTGCTTTTACTTTTCTCTGTGGAAGGAGGGGGGTCGTGGGGAGTGGGGGTGCTGCTTTGAGCTGCTCTGTAATAGGAAAGGGGTTGGAACCGCACATTCTTAGCGAGGCAGACGTTAACACCTTAAACCACTAGCCAGGATGTTAGGAACAAGAATAGCTTGCTTATAAGAAAAAACCCCCAAACCCCATAGCTGGCACATGAAACTAGGACATTTTGCAAGATACCCATGACCTGGGGTGAAAAACAGATGATGCGACATTTAGCTATGCAGGGGGCTGAGATCCAAATAACTAATATTAACTGTTATGCATGCATTATTAGGGGAAGGGCAAAGGGCTGAATGCGACCACCCCTTGACTATAAAAATTGCTGTAAGATTGTAATCAGGGCCTTTGGTTATCTTTTGAACCAGGGTCCTTATATCTTGGTACCAAAATAAAAGTATATTGTATCACACCTTGCGTCCGGTGACTTATCGGCTTCGACACCAAGCAGGAGCCCAGTTTTGGGGACAACAGTACCATGATATCCCCATAGAACCTAAAGTTCACTACCTGTACAAAGAAAATTATACATGGAAGCCATATTCCACACTGCCACATAGCCTGAGAAGTAGGGAGGGGGGTGATTTCAATTGAGTAGTTCTAAGTAGACAAAATAAAATTCTTTTCTTAGTTCAAGGTTGTTAGGGATACACCCTAGCAGAATGTGCACAGCAGTCAGGCAGGCAGGCAAAATATGTGAGATAAAAGTTTTTGTAGCTTACACTCAGTAAAACAGATACACTGTGCTAGTTAAATAGTTTATTCCAGTAAGAGTTTTAGCATAGTCAAACAGTCCATATATCATTCACTAGTTCAGTCCGTCTGGGGATTATTCAGTTGCAAAGTCCAGTGTCAAAAAAGAGGTCAGTAAACTTACGAATATCAGTCCAGTAATATATCTCCTCGCAGTAGAGATATGAAGAAGTCAAACCTCCTTTCTTCCTTCGACGTTCAAAAACTCAGCAGCAGGGAACTCGCAGTTAGCAAACCAGCAATCCAGCAATCCAGCAGGTTCTCTTGCTCCCTCTTATGGCGTTTTCACAATCGCATCCAAAATTACATGCTTTGCAGTTTAAAGTGACACACACTTAAACTTACTGTTATGTCCTGAGGACTCTAGGAGTTCTCACTCAGGTCCATTCACTTTGCGGGGGCGTTCTCCCCTTTACCCATTGGTTGGTTCTTCCCAGCAGCCAGCTATAAAAGCAGGCTGCGGGGTCCAACCAGTCGCTGATCGCTGCGAGCCAGTTCCCGGCTTGGCAAGCACGGTCAGCCCTTTATTGTTATAATAAAGTATTGTTGCACTCATGCTCTGGTTCAGTCTCTCTTTTCCCAAACTTAACACTGGCGACGAGGATGGGATGGCTACCAGAAGCACCATGCAACCGCTGAGTCACTAGCCGCCGATCCGCAGCCAGAGAGAGCGATCGGCCGGCGATAAGAGCAACGCTGATCCGCAGCCAGAGAGAGCGGTCAGCAAGCAAAAAGAGCAAACAAAAAGAGCAAACGCTGGTCCGCTGACAGAGAAAGCGGCCAGCAAGCAATAGAAGCGAACACTGATCCGCAGCCAGAGAGAGCGGTCAGAACGAAAAGTTAGAAGCGTCTGTAGCCGCTTGTTAGCCCAGCTACAGGGAAAGTGAAGCGCTGCGAGCCGCAGCCGCTCATTGTTTAGGCGCGAAATTCAAACGGCTGTCATTTGAATTTCAAACCTAAAAGGCACAGCACGGTGCTGTAGTCAAGTCACTGACGCCCACTCAGGCACGAATTCAAACGCCGCCAACGGCTGACGGCCAAACTTGGCTAACCCAGAGAGAGAGAGAGGGCTGCGAAAAGCCTCTCCAGAGCTGAAATCACTTGCCTGCCACAGGCACTAGAACATTTTTCTGCTGCCCCAGAGAGATTTTTTCCACAGGTTGTTCTACCGGTCCCATCACCATGAACTCCAATCCAGTCTTCCCAGCGTTCAAACCGGATGAGGAGAAGTGGGAATCATACAAGAACCGTTTTAACCATTATATCGATGCAATTGGACTTGCTGATGCTGGAGAACATCGGAAAAAATCGTATTTCCTGATCTACTGTGGAGCCATCGTCTTCGATACTGCCACAGCCCTCGTGGCTCCACGTGAGTTGAAAAACGTTCCTTGGTCAGAGCTACTTGAAATCCTCACTAACCACTATTCCCCCAGGCCCTCACAGATTGCCAGGAGATTCACCTTCCGTATGAGGAAGCAAGCGGACAAGGAAACCATTAATCAGTATATGGCCGCTCTCAGAACAGCAGCATTGCATTGTGGGTTTGGAACCTACCTGGAGGACATGCTCCTCGATCAACTAGTCTGCGGGGTCAAGGACCTACACCTTCAAAGGCGCCTCCTCGCGAAAAAAGACCTCAACCTCGCACAAGCAGTCGAGGAGGCCTTAGCAGCAGAGCTGGCAGCGCACTCAGCCACCGAAATCCATGGCCCGACTGCCAAGCTGACATCAATTCCAGTCCACTCCGAGGAGGTGGTAGCAGAGGAATCCCGGAGTGATGAAAACGACGTCCACCGCCTCTCCAACGACAGACGGCCGCAGGTAGGAGCCAAACAAGAAAACATCGGCCCACCCAAGCACATCACCCTGTGCCTAGCCTGTGGTGGATCTCATCTGAGGGCCACCTGCAAGTTTAAAGGAGCCACCTGCAATAACTGCCATAAAAGGGGGCACATCGCGAGAGTCTGCCAAGCGCCTCAAAGCTCAAAACAAAGGCACCCCCCCGTCTCACACTCGGGGCCGCACAGGCAAGTATTGAACTGTCGCACATATCACCGTGCCAAGCACACTTGCCACACTGTTAGTAAAATCTCTCTCTCCGTTTACTTAGAAGGTAAACCGTGCCGCATGGAGGTTGACACAGGGTCAGCGCTCTCAATTATCTCGTGGAACACCCTCAAGAGGCTCCAGCCCAGCCTATCAACTAGCCGGCTCCAGAAGTGCCAGTTTAGCCTGAAGGACTACCAGGGGAGGACCATTCCTGTAATCGGCAGAGGCAAGTTCCTTGTCAGTTTTAAAGCTTTTAAAGGTCACCTACCTCTAGTGGTAGTTAACGGCAATCTCCCTACCTTATTGGGGCTCGATTGGTTTCCCCATCTCGGCCTAGGGATAACAGGAGTCCATGCTGTCTCAACCTCAGACACTGACTCCTTATTCGCTGATTACTCAGATGTATTCAGCGATGAGCTGGGGTGTTATAACGGTACCCCAATATCGTTCTCAGTCGACCCCCAGGCAGTACCAATCAGGCTAAAACCGCGTAGGGTCCCATTCGCTATTTGGCCAAAACTAGATGCTGAATTGGATAAACTATTAAAACAAGGGGTCATTGAGCCAACAGATTTCGCCAAATGGGAGACGCCCATTGTCACACCCCTCAAAAAAGACGGTAGCCTGAGAATTTGCTCGGACTACAAGACCACAATCAATAAGTTTCTACAAGTTAGCGCTTACCCAGTGCCCGTCATTCAGCATTTATTACACACTTTTGAACCTGGCAGCATTTTTGCCAAATTGGACATGTCTCAAGCGTATCAACAGTTCCCTGTTGATAACCAAACAGCGGAACTCCAGACCATCGTCACTCACAGGGGTGCTTTCCGATGCAAGCGTCTCCAATTTGGCGTAAGCGTTGCCCCAGGTATCTTTCAATCCCTCATGGAGCGGATTTTACAGGGCCTCCCTGGAGTAGTACCCTACTTCGACGACATCTTAGTCTTGGCCAGGGACAGACCCCAACTCTTCCAGAGAGTTCGAGCAGTGTTAGAGAGGTTCAGACAGCATGGCCTCAAATTGAAAAAAGAAAAATGCGCCATTGCCACTAGACAGGTGGACTTTCTGGGTTATAAAATTGACGCCTCAGGCATTCACCCCCTGGAGTCCAAGGTTAAGGCAATTCACGAGGCACCCACTCCAACCTCCAAAACTGAACTACAGGCCTTCTTGGGGCTATTAAACTTTTACGCGTCTTTCTTGCCCCATAAAGCATCAGTAGCTGAACCCCTACACAGATTACTGGATAAAAAGTCACCTTGGCACTGGGGGCACAAAGAAGACCATGCTTTTCACGCCGTAAAATCACTACTCACGTCAGAGGCGGTACTCATTCAATTCGACCCCAACCTTCCTTTAGTCCTGGCAGCAGACGCATCCCCCTTTGGAATTGGGGCAGTATTAAGCCACAGGCTTCCCAATGGCGCTGAGGCTCCCATTGCCTTTTTCTCCAGGACGCTCTCCGCAACAGAGCGTAATTACAGCCAGATCGATAAGGAAGCTCTAGCAGCTGTTGCAGCAGTGAAAAAATTTCACGAATTTCTCTTTGGCCATTTTTTCAAGCTGGTCACAGACCACAAGCCCCTCCTGGGTCTACTAGCCAGAGACAAACAGACCCCTCAAGTCCTTTCCCCTAGGATGACGAGATGGACCCTCTTCCTAGCGGCCTACTCCTACAGACTCTTACACCGGCCAGGTAAAACATTGTCCCACGCTGACGCTCTCAGCCGCTGTCCCTTGCCGGCTCCGGCTGAAGACCCTGCTCCTGTCCACGCCATTTTCGAGGTAACCCACTTGGACCTCCCCATCACTGCCCTTGACATTGCTGCTAAAACCAAGGCAGACAAAACGCTCGCCCAGGTGCTCGACTGGGTGAGGAGGGGGTGGCCGGGTGGCAATGTGGAAAACAAATTCTCACCTTTCAAGACCCGCATGCAGGAACTGTCCAGTTTGCAGGGCTGTCTACTGTGGGGCACTCGAGTGGTCATCCCGACCTCACTACGTACCCGGGTCCTGGAGGCGTTGCACGAGGGACACCCTGGCATCGTGAGAATGAAGGCATTAGCACGCAGCTACGTATGGTGGCCAGGCCTCGACGAGGACGTTGTCAGTTGGGTAAGTTCCTGCAACATTTGCCAGGAATCCCGTCCGGCTCCTCCTATTGCCACCCCTACTAAATGGGAGAGCGCCAGCGCTCCGTGGTCCAGAATCCACATCGACCTGGCCGGCCCCTTGCATGGGAAAATGTTCCTAGTGGTCGTGGACGCCTATTCTAAATGGATTGACGTTGCACAGCTATCCACGACCACCACACAAGCAATCACCAACGTATTAACACGCCTGTTCGTTACACACGGGCTACCCGACTCCATTGTCTCCGACAATGGCCCACAGTTCGCATCAACCGAGTTCAGCCGTTTCGCTGCCAACCTGGGTATCCGCCACATTTTCACAGCCCCATTTCATCCTGCCAGTAACGGATTGGCTGAGAGGGCCGTCAGGACCACTAAAGAAGCCCTGGCTAGGTTCAGTAAGGATGACTGGCACCACAAACTCTCGCGTTTCCTGATGAGCCAGCATTCAACTCCATGTTCAGCCACCAACAAGTCCCCAGCTGAGCTCCTGATGGGCAGGCGTCTGAGGACTGTATTGGACAGACTTCACCCACAATACTGCCCTGACTCTCCCCTCGCTTCCACATCGGGGGTTAGACATTTTATCTTACAGGAGCCAGTATTCGCGAGGAACTTCGCTGGAGACCCCCTGTGGATCCCGGGCGAGATCGTGGCCATCACCGGACCAAGGTCGTATCGGGTCAGACTGGAGGACGGCCGTGTCTGGAGAAGGCACCTGGACCAGCTGCGTAGGCGCCTCAGCACCCACACTAGCAGGGACCCAGAATCACAAAGCGACGGGAGGTCTCAGCATCAACCCCACATCCACATCCTTCCCGGCGACCAGAACACACCAACAGTCAGTCCAGAAAGCCCGAGCACGGACAGCGGCGCCCAGACGGTGGACCAGCCCGATCCAGTATACGGGAGCACGTCCCCAGTGACCAACCCTACGAGTCCCGGGCCTGCCCGAACCGAGGGGCACGTTGGTGACACCTACCCGGCTCTGCCTTCCCGGACAGACTCTGAGCGGACAGTCAGCGTTCCAGAGCTGCGCCGTTCCGGGCACCAACATAAACCTCCTGCCTACCTCAAAGACTATGCGTGTTCGCATCTGGGGGGAAGGGGTGTTATGTCCTGAGGACTCTAGGAGTTCTCACTCAGGTCCATTCACTTTGCGGGGGCGTTCTCCCCTTTACCCATTGGTTGGTTCTTCCCAGCAGCCAGCTATAAAAGCAGGCTGCGGGGTCCAACCAGTCGCTGATCGCTGCGAGCCAGTTCCCGGCTTGGCAAGCACGGTCAGCCCTTTATTGTTATAATAAAGTATTGTTGCACTCATGCTCTGGTTCAGCCTCTCTTTTCCCAAACTTAACACTTACTATCATAGTTTATATATATTATTTTACCCAAACTACGTTAGGTAACCTTGTTATTCCTAACATACTCCCCTTTTGGGTAATATAATATATATATCTATTTACAACCTTAACCCATAGTCATCACAACTTTCTTTGTGTTTCACTGAACCTTGGGCTTTCGTAAATTGATCAGCAATATTTTCTTCAGTCATACAATATTCCAGTCTTATCAAACCATTTTTTTACAGATTGTCTTACATTCAGATATCTAAGATCTGTATGCTTAGATCTCGTTTTCACAGCAATATTTGTAGCCATCCGTATGGCTGCTTGATTGTCCTCATACACTACAATGGAATCATTAACAGTTATTCCCATATCCAATAACAACTGCTTATACAGAATTAAATCAGTACATAATAAAGATAGACATGAAAATTCTGCTTCCATTGTGGACATACTTATGTGTTGCTGTCTAATTGACCTCCAACCAATCAGTGCTTTTCCTAACAGTATAGCCGTACCTGAAGTTGATTTCCTAGTGTTTATGTCTGTTGCAAAACTTGCATCAGCATATGCACTTAAAATCAAATCATCTTTTGGCTCCAAATACAATGCATAGTGCATTGTCCTTTTAAGATATCTTAAGATACGCTTTGTCGCTTGCCAGTGTCGTTCAGTAGGTTCAGCGTTGAATTGTGCCAATTGATTGATGCTATAGGAAATATCTGGCCTTGACCAATTACTAATGTACGATAAACTACCAATTAGCGATTGATAGATAGTCTTATCGAATTTTGGACTTTGAGCATCAGTATGGCCAAATTCCTGACTCATTGGAGTTTTTGCCGGTTTACAAAGTTCCATCTTGTATGTTTTTAGTAACTGATAAATCTTATCCTCTTGAGATATCTTATAGCCACTTTTGGTTTTATTTATTGTTAATCCTAGATACTGTTTTATCTCTCCTAATTGCTTTAATTTTATCCTCTTACCTAATAATGATATTATTTCAGTAGCTTCATTATTAGTTTTTGTAATTAAGGCAATATCATCAGTGAACAACAATAACAATGACACTGTTCCATTTGTCTTTCTTAAATACACATGGATCAGCTAAACCTGCTTTAAACCCTATATTGGTTAACTCCTTAACAATATATTGGTTCCATTCATAACCAGATTGTTTTAATCCATAGAGACTCTTTTTAAGCTTCCAACAGTCATTATTTGTTTTATCATCCTTAATCTCTACAGGTTTCTTTAGGTATATAGTGTGCTGCAGTGGTGCATGCAGATAAGCAGTTTCTACATCTAAATGATTTATGATACAGTTTTTCTTAGCTGCCCACACTAAAGCTGCTCTCAAGGTTGTTGCTTTTAGACTCGGTGCAAATACTTCATCATAATCACATGCAGTTTGATTAAATCCTTGAGCTACCAACCTAGCCTTATGGGTAACAGTCCCATTTTTACCTGTTTTTAATTTAAATATCCATTTACAGCCAATGGACTTTTCACCTGGAGGTAATTTAACATTTTCATAAACTTCCATTTGTTTCAATGAATTTAGTTCCTTCTCCATCGCTCTATGCCAATTTTCTTGATCCTTTGCAGGATACATTCTAAGTTCTTCAACAGTAGTTGGAACTTTACTAACTTGGAAAACTACACTTGCTTGGTACCTGTCAGGTGGTCTGGTTTCATGTGTTGAACGTCTAGGTATTACAGGGCTTACAGGTGGACTTTCATGTACTACCTGTTCCTGGTTATCTATTTCTTCCTGTTCTGGTCCTATGTGCTCTTCCTGTACTTCCTCTTTAATTGGACTCTTCTTATTACTGATATGTTGTTTTGGTCTTTTGTAGGATTCTATGATTAAATCCTTACTTGAATCTTGCTCCAGTTTTTCCCATCCTACATGTTCAAGGAATTGTGCATTAGCACTACAGTAAACGCTAGATGTACCTTTTTCCCAGAATCTGTATGATTTGTGATTAGATTCATAACCTACAAAGAATAACCTTTTAGCCCTATGCTGCCCCTTATGTCTCGGTTGTGTAGGAATATGCACCCATGCTGGTGCTCCAAATGTGTGCATGTAGCTTAGGTCAGGTTTTCTACCATGCCACCGTGTAAATGGTAATTCACCTGTTGTTGAGTTAACAACATTATTCAATATATGATTACCACACATTATTGCTTCTCCCCACAAAGTTTCAGGTAATCCTGAATCCGACAACATAGTACGAGCCATTGCCTGTATTGTTTGGCCTCGTCTTTCTATAAAAGAATTATGTTGTGGCCTATATGGTGCAGACTTTTTATGTTCAACACCTGCCATCTTCAGTCTATTTTGGAATTTATTATTTATAAATTCCGTACCATTATCAGTTACAAGAGTTACTAGTTCCCTTTTAGTTTTTCTTTCTGCAAACTTCAACCAATTAAAGAAATTCTGATATGTTTCCGTTTTACTCTTCATTAAATAACAAGCCATATCTAGAATAATGATCCATTATACTTTATAACGAGCACCTCCCACACTTGGTTTTTTAGGACCTATAATATCAGCAAATATGACCTCTAGAGGCTCTTTAGTTTTAAATCCATTAATTCTATTTGCTGGTATTACCTTGCTTTTTTCTTGACTGCAAGCATTGCAGTGCAAATACTTACTGCAAGGCTTCAGTTTTATACCTTTAGACAGTTCAACCGTTTGCTTGAGCATTTTAAAATTTATATGCCCTAAACGTCTATGTAACAAATGTATGCATTCATCATGAGGCTTAACGTTATTATACACTGTGTTAGCCACCTCTAATTGATTATCATTTAACACATACAATTCACCTTTTAAAGTTGCAGTCACTTTTTTACCTTCCTTTTCTATTATGCAGTTTTCTCCCCTAAAGGTAACTACATAACCTAGTTTAATCAAAACTCTAACCGAAAGCAAATTAAACTTAAGTTGTGGTACATATAACATTTTTACATTTTCTTTTATGCAAGAACAATGTGCAATACCTTCACCTTTTGCTTTCATTTTCCAGCCATTAGCTAACAGTATCTGTTGTGAACTTGTTGACATCTTAACAAATCTTTTCTTATCTTTCGTTATGCAGTGCGATGCTCCACTATCTACAACCCATAAATTATTATTCACAGTTTTGTTGCTATACATGGCTAACTCTAAGCATTTTTCATCCTTTTGATGCCTTTTTGCATTCTGGCTGGCATTGTGGCATTTTTCTTTCTTGCAGAATCTAGCCATGACCTTTTCTTCCACAATTAAAACATTTTCTAATTGTGTAGGCTGACGAAGATAATTTCTCTTCTTGTGGTTGTTCCCTTCTCAGTTGATCCCTTTCAAGCCTTCTCCTGGCTTCTTCAGTTAATCTGCCAGTAATGTCAGTTAATGTGAGGTTATCTTTTGGCAGCACTTCCAGTGAAGTTACATAGTTGTCATAGCTCTCATCTAAGGAAGACAAAATTATATAAACCTGATGCAGTTCTGTGAAGATAAGTTCTTTTTCATGCAGTTCCTGAAAAATCTTCTTCATAGTGTTTATATGAGTCAACATGTCTCCATTCTTTTGAAGATGTGTTCTGAACAGCCTCCTTGTAAGATTTATATGTGCTCCTACACTGTCTCGAACATAAATCTTTAAATTCTCCCAACATTTCGCAGCTGTTTCTTCTCCACGAATATGGACAAGCTGCTGGTGACAGAGTGTCAGTCCTATTATACAGAGAGCTTGCTCATTCTTCAGTTTATATTCTTGTATTTTCTGGGCATCATCCTCATCCTCTGGATCCCAAGCATCTACCTCTGGTGGGTTTTGAATTATACTCCACAAACCTTGTCTGCGTAGAAGTAGGCTGCATTTCATAGACCATGAAACATAGTTTGTTCCATCCAGCTTGGATATTAGAGACAAACTTGGTAAATTGACTTGTGCCACCTTGTTATTCCTAACAAAGGTTCTTACACTGATACAGATCGTGATTGGTCCATGTGATGTGATGATGGGACAAAAGGGGATGGATTGTAGTTTGGGACATTGTGGGAAGTCCGGGAAACTTTAGTTTCGAGATTTCACAGATGTGCCAGGTGCTATTCCAATAAAGGTACTTTTGAGATTATGCTTGTCTCGGAGTTACTGATAGGAATGGAGGTTTGCTGGAATGCTGACATACAGGTATTCCTCAACTTACAAACCGTTCATTTAGTTTCAAAGTTACAGTGGCACTGAAAAAAATGACTTATGACCATTTTTCACACTTACGACCATTGCAGTCTCCCCATGGTCACGTGATCAAAATTTGGCTGCTTGGCAACTGGCATGTATTTATGATGGTTGCTGTTCTGCTTATTATTCTCTGGATGGTATGAAGCAGACAGAGTAACTCCACAAAACATCCATAACAAAGTCTTTTTATTGGTTCATCAGGTAACTCACATTTGTGATGAAGTTCTTAATGTCCAATCCTTTGCATATCTGTCTTGTAGTGTAGAAAGATAAAAAGGTCTCAACCCCATGATGATTGAAGCATGGTATAGTAAGGTGGTTTCAGGCAAGAGTGAGGGAGCTTCCCCCAACCCAACTGTTGCAGGAAATTACGAGACTCAGACCTTGGAATCCAAAAATAAGTTGGTTTTATTTGCGCAAACAGGTTCAGAGTATTTTAGTGAGAGTCACTTCTGAACAAATTTCTTATAGAACAGCACATGCCTATATACTTCTTCAGAAGGGGCAAAACACAGAAATATAACTTGTCAATCATTCATTGGTTACTTGAAACACAACTTTCCCCCTCCCCTGTTGCTAGGCTAGGATGGCTGGATGTCACAAACCCATCTTGCTAAACTCCCTAGCTTGTGGTTTTGCTACAAGCGAGACAAGGTATCTTGGCAAATATGACTTTGTGACCGATAGATGATCCTTGTGGTTTGGCTTTTCACACTTCCTTGTTCTTTCTCTTGCTAATACCACATATTTCACTATCTATAAAACTTGTATCATTATTTCTCTAAAATTAATATATTTTTATGTCCTGCCTTATTCCCCCCTTTAAGACTTTATTTAACAATTAAGTCTCACTTTTATGGTGTCTTAGATTAGCCCTTGCGATAATAATGTTAGGCATGACAAGATTAATGCTTTTGCAAAAGTAGACAATTACAAATCCTTCTCAGATGAGTCGAAGTTGGAAAAAGGAAGAACTTTCTTTTAACGATACAATTTATAGTTTGTTTCCCTTTTGAAGCATATTTGCGGTTTAGGTATTCTATCGAGACAGGGAAGTTTGACCACACTGAACAGGAAACTCTTAGTTAGGCAACTGAGCAAGAAACATGTTGTGGTTTCTTCAACTGAGATAAGCACTTTAAACACATCAGCTTTTAAAATTTGAGACCCCTCTAGGTCATCTAGTCCAA
Source organism: Pseudonaja textilis (assembly GCF_900518735.1). The sequence goes on along the minus strand of NW_020769515.1, from coordinate 368,744 downwards.
CCCCCTTTTTGATACATAAAATCCTTTAAAAGAATTCAAAAGAATATATCTTTCCACCACACACTCTATCCCTAACACATTAACATCTGTTTTACTTGTTCTTATTTTCAGCCGTACATAGAGGGTCAGCTTCTGGAGTGACACCAGTAAGGCCTCTTCTGCCCCGTATGTTGCCTGCCCATTGCCGGTAGGGCAGTTATAGGGGGCGCTTCTTCAAGCGTACCACTCATTAGACTCACACATGAATCCCCTAATTGACTTAAATCCCCTATATTATTTCTCAAACTAGTACTTATGACAGGGGGTCTTCCAAACATCATTTCAAAAGGAGATAACCTAATTCATTACTTTTGATTCTTTTAAACTTTGATAGTACTACATCTCTTATAAAGGGAATCAAACAGGAAAGAAACATTAGAACCCAGAATCCTAATACAGCAGACTTTGTTTAACCCTTCACCAACCCATTTTGCTACTCTCTAAAATTTTTATTAGGGCTAGCTGGTTTTGCACAATGTTATTTTCCACACTTTTCTTTTGCTAGGTTCCCAAGACTACAGTCATCTCCTTTAAGTTTGTCGTCAAATTTAATTGTATGTCCATTAGCTCCCAGAGTGCCATCCTCCACCTACGTGTAGGCCCTTTTAGAGTTTCAAGCATCGGGGCATCACTGGTATCTAGGGATTCAAGGGCTCTTTGCTTTCCAAGCCTGAATTCATTCCTTCGATAGATAGGGATAGGGATAGATAGGGATTCCCCTATGTTGCTTGATGAATCTCATTACACAGGGTCCAAACCACCCAGTGGGGAGGCTAGTATAGGCATATTTTTCACATTCCCTATACATAACTTCTGGGGTAGTCCAGTTGCTATTATTTGCTTCATGATTCTTACAATAACATACTTCACTACTAGTCACATTTTTTATTAGAACTTCACTCAGTACAGTCCCATTGGGCAAAACATAATAGCCACCCACAATCCAAATTTTTTGGATTCCATTAATCTCCCATATTTGATTCCACACACAAGAGCACACAAAGATCTTGTTGAAGCTATTTTAGACAATTTCTTCCTCCCTTCTTCCTGTTGCACGGTGTTAAGGTTCTTTCGACACCTAGCTGACTTGCAGTAAGTTATATCTATTTATCTGCAAAAAATGCTTTTGCCTGTAATAAGTTGCATAGAGAGCTTATATTTCTACTAGTTATATTTTAAGCTCAGCATTTTTCCTAAATTCTTATATTTTGCTTTACCAATTAATGTTTATCTCCCAACTCTGGCTATTGATGTTGGAGTTAGCTTTTCCCATTTATTAGGGGCTAGTTGCAATCACACTGTTGGTCTTGGTTTTGGTCGTGTTGCTTTTTCAAGGTTCCTAAATTGTTCACATGTTCTCAGGCCACTTTGGTCCCATAAAAGTTTGATACAAAGTTTGTCTCCTTCCTTTCTATTGAAAGTCCTCACTCAATGTAATTTCCCAACTCCCTCCATCCAAATATTCAGTATTTACACTAGTCTCAAGACAATTATAAGATCAGGACATCAGGTAAATTTAGCAGTGGGATTTGTTCTGTGGTTGTTATTTTATGTTGGGGAAATAACATCGGCAACCACTCAGTCCTAAATAGAAAAGGAATGTACAGTTTCTTCCTTCCAGGATTTTATCAAAACCCACTGTCCTGCCTTAAATTTGTGTACAACAAAGTCCAAGGTGGTGTTTGTGCAAGGACCCCTTTCCGTCTTAAAAGAGAGACTGGGACAATTCAAAATATATTTTCTCACAATTTTGTCTGTTAGCTCAGTTCTAGGCAAACCCTCCTTCCCACAGTCTGGGATCCCCAACAACATCTCATCTCTCCTTCCACTACTTTGGCACTTCCACCTATAAAGTAGTGCTACACAATCATGTTGGTCTCCTTCGCTTATTCCCTCTCTCATCAAGAATTGAGCAAGGTTCACATGATTGCTTATGGAGAGTACCAAATTAAGGTCTATGAGGATTCCCTCATACTTTAGGATACAAGAATTGGTTAACCATCTCTGAGCTCATTGAGGCAGGATGTTCCTGATCTTATGTTGGGTTGTAACCACCAAAGCCCTCTCCCCAAATGTGTGGTTTCTTCTTTCTTGTACTAAGAGAGCTGTGGCGGCAATAGCTTGAATACATACTGGCCATCCCAGTATTACAGGGTCCATTAATTTGGATAGGAAGGCCACTGGTTTTAAGAGACCTCCCCATTTTTGATCTACGAACCCTTTTTGTTATTCCATCACACACTGTTACAAATAAGTGGAAAGGTGGTTTTTTTTCCATCAGGTAGTGAGAGAACTGGAGCTGTTTTAAGTGCTGTTTTCAATTTTTCGACAATTGCCTAACAGTCCCTAAAACTTTCTGAAGTCTCTCTTAGTTCCTCAATTTCTAGCAGGAGTTATTTTTCTACTCCCTTCACTAATCAAGTGTCCAAGATATTTGATCTCTCTCTCTACATACTACAGTATAATTTTAAATTTGATGTGGCATGGGTTTTTATTTCTTGATTTTGAAATTCAAATTCTGGCTAATGTGGCTTCCCAGTGAGATTATGCTTCAAGATGTCCAGGATGCCCCAGTATCCACTAAAAATTCAATTTAGCAATTTCTTGGTCCCACTTGCAATTTTATCCAGTGTTCTTGGTGGAACCTCTGATGCAATGACTCCTGACATATTTTATTTTCCTATCATCTAATTTTCTCTGTTCCTCCCTCTCTCTCTAGCTTTAGTAAATCACACACATTTCTCCATGAGAGCTTTCTCATTTCCTCGTACATGCAATTTCTTTATATGAAAGTACTCTCCTTTTAATCTGGGATGGGGATCAACACACAGACATTTACACCAATATTTTTTTTCTTCATCATCAACATACTCACACATTTATACTGAAATCAGACTGCTTGCATAACCAATTTCTCACACAAAAATTTCATTTCATTCTTTCATTCTTTCTCCAAGCAAATCAATCATTACTTACAATTCTTTTCTGAGAGCTTTTTCTCACAAGCCAATAAGCTCCATTTTTTTTTTACTGTTGTTAGGCTAGGGTCTCATTCTCCAGGTTTGGATATGATTACACACAGATACATTCACATACAACATTTCCAGACCTGGGGAGGTTTTGTCCCTTTAAATCTCCACTTTTTCTTTCTTTAGCAATGGGTTGTTGCCACTTCCCTTTTTCTTGAGTCAGGACTCCCAGGGGAGACATGATAGCAGTCTTCCAATATTTGAGGGGCTGCCATAGGGAGGAGGGGGTCAAGCTATTTTCTAAAGCTCCTGTAGGCCAGACAAGGAATAATGGATGGAAACTGAACAAGGAGAGACTTAACCTGGAAACAAGGAGAAACTTTTTGACAGTGAGAACAATCAACCAATGGAACAGCTTGCCCTCGGAAGTTGTGGGAGCGCCATCAGTTGAGACTTTCAAGAAGAGATTGGACTGCCATTTGTCAGAAATGGTGTAGGGTCTCCCGCTTGGGTGGGGGGTTGGACTAGATGACCTACAAGGTCCCTTCCAACTCTGATTATCTGTAAACTGTAATCAGCCATATTATTCTTTGAGTCCACATACAAATTGAAAGATTTCTCAAGGTTGGGAAGTCCCATAACAGGAGCTTGAGATGCTAATTTTTTTAAAGTCTCAAAAACCTATTTTTGTTCATACGTCCAAACAAAGGGTTCCATTTCTCCCCCCTTTGTGGACTCATAGAGTGATCTGGCTAGCAGGGCAAAATTTCTACAACAGCCTGCTGCTTAAAAAACTCCTGTCAGTTGGTTCTGTAATTCAGCACACAGCTTCCTTTTTCTCATGTCCTATAGCTCTGTGGCCTTGACTTATAGTATAACCTAAGTATTTAACTTGGGGTTTCACTAATTGGGCTTTCTTTCTTATTGCTTTAGTGAACTTCTCACTTTTACTTGAAGTTACAGTCATCGTTAAGCACTAGATTTTTACTACCTGTCTCTGCCCTGGGTGTTCTGTCCCTTATCTTTCTAGTTTGGATCTCCCAGACAACGCTGGCTTATTTTTAAAGATCAAGATCTATAGAGACCTTCTTTCACACCTCATTTGCACCTGGCCAGGGCTCTCATGAGCAAGTTTGAACTCCACTTTTCTTTTTAAAGACAACTTTTACTGTTTAATGTGTCCCCATGGGCTCCATGGAGAACACAGCCCTAATCTTACCAGTTCCAGATAAACACTCCTATGCCTGTTTCCAAATATAACACCAACCTTACCTATTTCTCAGTCCTTAAGGAGTTTCACGTTTCTTCTTCTTTAGCCAAAAGCATTTTACTATCTGCTGGGGACTCAGGTATTTCCCAATTTACAAAATACCAGGGTTTAAGATACGGTATTTCATTTTTTTTAAGGTAGGTCTCTTGATTAAGTATTGTTCTAATTTACCCAACATTTGCTTGTTTCCCCCAGATGATCCCACCTGTATTGTGGTTCTTCAATTATGTATTTTGCCATTTTTGAATGCACAAATTTATCATTCTGTTCTGAAACTTTTAGTCCAGGGGAGTAGGTTTTCCTCACCCCACTAGTTCAATAACTGTTCTAATGGGTATTTTCATGCCCTTACATGTTAGAGTCACCCCCAAGGGTTCGCTCTACCTCCTGCAGCAAGAAAGTTAGCTGCAACAACTACAAGAATTCCCCATTCTTGTCAAGATTCCCTAACCTGTGTAACTGCCCCTCCTCTTTGTCTTGAATTGCTTGTGCAATGGGGTGAGGGTAACTTCTCTGCTGGAGACAAACAGGTACTGCCAGAGGCTTCACTTGAATGACTAGTGGTATATGGTGCACTGCATATCCTGGTGGATTACCTTTTGCCCATAATTAGTGCACATCAAACTCCTGCCAAGTATCGAGGACTCAAACCTCTTGGGCCACCATTACTTGCCACATCTCATTTGGAGAATGCCTCATGACTAATGCCATTTTATCTTCCTCAAATGACAAAGTTGCCCCCCATTTTGCATAACATGTCCCAGCCCAATAAGGGAATGGGACGCTCGGGCATGTATCGGAATTGATGTTCAATGTCCCTTCTATTCAGGGAACCTCTCAGGGGCTTTAGAAAAGGGTGGCAATTTACAGAGCCATCAACCCCTTGTATATTTATAACATCAGCAGAAAAGGGGAGCCAACAACTTAGTAACTACAAATCTAGATGCCCCTTATCTTCATTCAGACCAAGGGTTCAGGGGGGCTGAAGAGGTTCCTTAGGCCTAACCCCTTGATCTGTTTTTGGCATTTCTTTTTGTATTCCCTGCACTCCTGCCCTGGGAACTTGACTATTGCCATCATCAACATGGGGGGTGGGTGGGGATTATCTTCTTCATAGGGTTCAGTTTTCAAGATAGGTTTGATTTTAATCTGACTCACCTTGATCTGAGATCTGGGATTTCTATTCATCTGGGCCATGCAGACCCTCATGAGTTCGACTCAGCATTTGCAAAGCCATTCAGAATTCTGTTTTACTACTACTTGCCACTGGTCAATGTTAAGTTCGCAGGGTTGGGCTCATAAAGACGAGAGACTTCAGTTCAGTAACAACAGCTCTTTATTTATCGGCTAGAACCAGCTTAAAAGAATAGCAGCCTCGGCGGCTCTTTTATAGAGCTTGCCGGGGCTTTAGCGGCCAATGACATCACTTTAAGTCTCCCGCGCTTGGTTTTGACCAATCGCGGCAGACTCTTAGCGAGCCAATCACAGCCGCCCTGGTTGTCCAATCAGGTAGCGGTTAAACGGACCAATGGGAACGTTGGGTTACAAGTCTGTCAATATAGAGCAGTCAATATACTGGTATTGATCTGGGTGACCATTATCTGGGTCAGTAACAATCTGGTGGACTTTTGAAATGATGTCTAGATTAAAACTGCCTTCGAGCTTCCCTTCTTAAAATTCCTCAGCATGCACTGAAGAGGTGTCCAGGGGACACTTCCTCCACCACCCATTTCTTGACACTGCCACTGACCTGTGGTGCCGGATGTTCCAACGGTCACCAACAAGAACTGCAATGGTTTAACCACCCACACACCTCTTGGGCCTCATTAGGATTCACTGATCCTGGGTCCAGGGAGGTGATCAGGCCCCCTCTTCCACTCTCAAACGAGTGGGTCTACAATTCCCCAATACTTATACTTGCCTGCAGGCGTCTTCTTTCCAGCTGGTGTTATTTTGTGACTTATTTTTGATTCCATTTAGGTTCTTGGATTGGTCGGTTGTCCACCAGATACCCCTACGGTGCCATCTGCCCCTTCCGGATAAATCATCCGTGCCGGCTGAAGGGTCAGCGAGACGGCCCCGGCTGGGCACCAGTCAGTCCGTGGCGTTCTCAGCGAAATATCGCTCTGAGTCCCGGCGGAGTCGCCATAAATGTTGCAGGAAATTACGAGACTCAGACCTTGGAATCCAAAAATAAGTTGGTTTTATTTGCGCAAACAGGTTCAGAGTATTTTAGTGAGAGTCACTTCTGAACAAATTTCTTATAGAACAGCACATGCCTATATACTTCTTCAGAAGGGGCAAAACACAGAAATATAACTTGTCAGTCATTCATTGGTTACTTGAAACACAGCTTTCCCCCTCCCCTGTTGCTAGGCTAGGATGGCTGGATGTCACAAA
>NW_020769515.1:341766-361666 GCF_900518735.1 Pseudonaja textilis | reverse complement strand
GAAGATTACCCACCTAATCCAAAAAGAAACCCCAACCAAAATCCAAGACAGAGAACAAGAAAACGGCAAAGCCCTCCTCCCATATATAAAAGGCACCACAGACAAAATCAGCAAGATCCTCCAAAAACACAACATTAAAACAGCATTCTGCACAAACAGAAAAATATCCACCATCCTAAGAAACCCCAAAGACAAAATCGAATTAGAAAACCAAGGAGTATATGAAATCCCCTGCACTGCCTGCCCCGCCACATACATTGGACAAACGAACAGAAGAATAAGTGCACGTATTGAAGAACATAAGAACTCAATCAAAAAAGAAGAAACGACCTCTTCCCTGGTCTAACACCTCAAAGCCACAGGACATGAAATTGATTTTAAAAATACCAGAACTATCGCCAAAACCGAACACTTCAACAGCAGAATAATCAGAGAAGCCATAGAGATAGAAAAACGCCCACACAGCATGAACAAACGAGATGACACCTCCCGCCTTCCAGCCATTTGGAAACCCGCCCTCATGAACAGACGAGTACCTAACATGAAGATTGACACCAGACCCACACTCATGAGAGCCACACAAGATGCCACCACCACGCTTCCATGTAGAAAACAGACTCACACCCACTCAGAAGATGACACACGACCACAGACCAGAAGCCGCACTGCAGCTGCATCACTACCCACTACAAACCCCTCCGAGCCATACACAAAGCAAACCGACACCCACTATGAAGATGCAGCACGACCACGAACTCGAAGCCAAACAGCAAGATCACAGCTCACCAACTCAAATCCCCCAGCAACTAAGACTAACCTGAGCACAACCAAGCCCCCACCTGAACAGAACACGCCTCCAGCCAATCAGAACACGGCCAACCCCCCAACCAATCAGAACACAGCCAAACCCCCTACCAATGAGAACACACCCCCACCCAATCAGAACACAGCCAAGCCCCCACCCAATCAAGTCCCACCCCCACTAGCAGTTAAAAGGAAGAAGCAGCTGCAATCTCACATCAGTCTGAGAAGCAAGAGCCGAAGACAGAAGCCTGAAGATGATGAATGAGACTTCATCGAAACGTTGCCTAGATACTTCGAATCTTACGCGGGAGAAAACCCGAACAACCAAAGATCCACATACAAATACCCGCGGGAACCTCAGAAAACAAATATATATATATATATATAATATATTCTTATAATTTGCTGCATTTTATAATGGGCCCTTTATAATGGCCTTTAGTAAAATTGGTTCGGCCATCGAACGCAGATCTGATTTTCCATGTGGCCCCCGACAGAAATTAATTGCCCACCCCTGCAGTAAAGGTTCTCCGGCAGCTGGGCTTGCAATTGTCTTGAAACAACTGAGTTCCAGGTCCTTCCTCCTCCTGCTCCTTTTTGCTTCTGCCTCCTCCTCTTCCTCCTCCTGCTTCCTGTTTCTCCTGCTACCTCTTCTTCCTCCCCACCTTACTCCTCTCCTTCTCCCAGCACTGCAACTGGGCTTGAGTTCCCTTCCAGCACCTCTCTAAGTTTGCAAGACAAACACACAGCAGCCCACCTTGCAACCAAATGCTTTCCCAAAGCCTTGTTGCAGGGAAACAAGGTATGTGTGTGTGTGGGAATGTCACCTTAAGTGGTAGGTCTCCAAGGGAATCCCTCTCTCGTTTGCACCAAGACTGCTGAGTGATGACCGAGTATCTCTCTGTCCCTGTCTCTGCCTCTCCTTCTCTCTTTTGAATGCTTTTGTCAGCACTTCCTCAACGTGCTGAATCTTCGGTTTATTTTGCTGGAAGGGTGAGTAAGAATTGTCTCTTCCCCCTCCCCCCCCCCCCTTCCCACACTCTTAGAAGAAAGTCACAGACAGGTCTAATCTGGAAGAGAATCACTGTGCTGAACCATTGAAAAGTGCAGGTGGTGGTCATTTACCCTCTTCCTGCTTTCCCAGGTCTTTGATGGGGGTTTCCTCTGGAGCAAAAGCAGAGAGCCTCTTCCACTGAGGATTTCTCTTTGTGTCTTCTAATTTTCTTCTAGAGCAGAACAAAAAAAGCCTCTTCCTGTGAAGGCTTTTCCAGTTCTTTATTCTGATTTTCTCCAGGAGCAAAATAAAGCCCTTTCTAGTGAAGTCTTCCCTGTGTGTTTATTCTGATTTACTCCTGGACTGGAGCAAAAACATCTGGTGGCAGGCTTTAAGTAACAATCCCACACTTATTTTACTCCATGCATGGCCCACCCACTATTTAATTTATACTTCTGTTTGTGCTTCTTTCCCAAACTGTACACTTTTATTCCCCCCCCTCTCTCTCTCACAGAGAGAGAGAGAGGCGGGGGGTCCATGGTAAAATTGTCTTCCATGAAACCAGTCCCTGGTGCCAGAAAGGTTGGGGACTTCTGAATTAGACCATGCAGGAGAGCCCTTTTAAGGATTATGTATTAATAGAAAAGTAACTAACTTAGCTCTGATCCTAAACCAGGGGTCCCCAAACTTGGCAACTTTAAGACTTGTGGACTTGAATTCCCAGAATTCTGGGAGTTGAAGTCCACAAATTTTAAAGTTGCCAAGTTTGGAGACCTCTGTCCTAAATGCTAAAGCTGCTGCATATAAAAAACAGAGGAACTCTGATCAACTATCACAGCCACATTTTGGATCTGAGTGGAGGTCCTGGGAAAGGTATCAGAATAACACTTAGAAGGGACCTTGAGGGAAATGGCTGTCCAGTCTTTTCTTAAAAACCTCCAGTGTTGGAGCACCCAGAACTTCTGGAGACAAGCAGGTTCACTGGATAATTGTTCTCACGGTCAGGAAGTTTCTTCTTAGTTTTACGTTGCTTCTCTCTTTGTTCAGTTTCCATCCATTGCTTCTTGTTTTGCCTTCTGCTTCTTTTGGAAAATACATTGCCCCCTCCCCCCCCTTATTTCTGGCAGCCCCTTAAAAGCCTGTTGCCTATCACACTCTTGGGCAAAGCGTGTGAGCCATTTCCTCCTTTCAGTGGTCATGAAAATACATCTATAGTATGTAGATAATAAAGTCAAAAAAAGGTGAACAACATTTTTACAGAACTATAGATAAGTTGAGGCTGGGTGTGACAAGGAATGACTGGGAAGGGAGGGGTCAGGCGAGGCACCCCTTGATGTGAGTGACATTGAGTTGGTCATGCCCAGCCAGTCATGTGACCACCAAGCCACGCCCAGCCAGCAAGCCACACCTACCCAGTCACATGACCACCAAGCCACACCCACAAATTAAGCCACACCCACAGAACCGGTTGCTAAGAAATTTGAATCCCACCCCTGGTGGGAACCCTTCCCACCCACTCACTCCTTACCTGGAAAACTTGCCTGCTAAGTTGCTATTTTTCCTTTTTCTGACCATCAGCTGTTCTGCTGTGCCTGGAGATTTAGATTAGCAAGAAAGCAGGAAATTGTTGCATTTCTTGCTTTCTAGCTAATCTTTAGAACCTTCCTTAGGACTGAAGCAGTGCAGACTCACCTAGCCAATGGCAGAAACACAGATCTCTAAGTGAATCTGTGATTCTCTGAGCAACTCAATCTGCCTGCCTGCTTTTGGGTAAAAGTTACTCTTTTTTTTAAAGAAAAAATTCAATATTTACATGCATGGTGTGTTGTGAGTTAATTTTATGAGTTTGCTTGCAAGTAAATTTTATGTGACAGACTGAGCTAGCCGATGGCAGATAGATAGATCTCTGAATCTTTGATTCTGTGAGCAACTCAATCTGCCTGCCTGCTCTGCCTGATTTTGGGTAAAAGTTGCTCTTTTTTATAAAAAAAATCAATATTTATATAAATATTTATAATATTTACATACAAGCCATGCCCAGCCAGTCACATGACCACCAAGCCACACCCACAAATTAGGCCATGCCCACAGAACCGGTTGTTAAGAAATTTGAATCCCACCCCTGGGCAAAATTCACTTAACTGTCTCACTTAGCAACATACATTTTGGGCTCAATTGTGGTCATAAGCTGAGGACTACCTGTACAGTGATTTGTCACTGTGTTTTATTCCAGATAATAGCTGTCCATCTGGAAGGTGTCCTATTCAGAGTTCCTAATATTGGTGGTACCTATCTGGTAATGTGATTTGGACGATGATCATCAATCTGTGTCCTAATCTTAATCCTCCTTTCTGTCACTGCTCTGCAGGGTGCAGGTGTGATGTCTGTCTACCTCTTCACCAAACGTTACGCTGAAGAGGAAATTCCGCACCCAGCCTTCTACCGTCCGCACCTGAGCGACTGTTCTGACTACTCGGGCCAGCTCTTACACCCTGAAGTGTGGCATCGTGGACGCAGCCCTTCTGACATCTCCAGCGATGTTTCCATCCAGATGACTCAGAATTACCCACCAGCCATCAAGTATCCTGAACATATGCATATATCAACATCACCTTGCTAGACCTGCCATAGAACAAGGTGGACAAGGAGCCCGACCTTTGCTTGTAGATTACATTGTCCAATCCCCGCAGCTCCCTGTGAGGCTGCCCTACTAATGGGGACCTCTTTCCTTTTTTGAAGACCTTCTACCACCTGCTTTGCTATAAATGCCATCTCTCTCTCTTTTCCCCTTTCTCCCACTTTCTCCATCTGCTAGTGGGAGTCTTCCAAGCCACCTATGGAATTGCTGATGCTGATATTGGAAAACTGTTCTTATTTTTGGCTTCTTCCAGGAAGCTTTACCATCCAACTGAAAATTCTTCCTCACCCTTTCCTACTTTCCTGATCCTCCACAGACCAGTGGAAGAAGCAACACAAAGGGATGTGTTTTCTACTTTTGTGATGCTGCCTCAAATGTTTTCTCCTTTCACTCAGAGAGTTGGAATCACTACCAAGTAACAGCTCACCAAACATGCTTCCCTCAACCTTCTCCCCAAAGATTTGACAAAAATGGAGTTGCGAAACCATCTCTGCTGTTCAGATCTCGAGAGGAAGAATTACCAACTGCTGATTTTTAAAATCAATTCCTGATTGGAGAGGTTCAGTGCCCCCCATCTTATCAAACAGCACATAATTGCTTTACTCTCACTGGCACTGTATTTAGTTTTCTGACAGCAAATGGCATCTTATTTTATTTTCCTCCATGCCCAAAAGCCTCATTTCTCCAGCTTTATCCATCTCCAAACAGTAATCTTTCCATGTGTTAGTAAGAAATGATGGGTAATATATATAGGGATACCATATTGGTTTGACTAAGAGCGGCCTGGTCCAATGAAGTATCTTGCTATTTTTCTCTCCTTTATAGGTAGTGCTCGACTTACGACCACAACTGTGACCAAAATTTTGTTGCTAAGCAAGTGGTTGTTAAGTGACTCAGCCCGATTTTATGACTTTTTTGCCATGGTTGTCAAATGAATCACTCTAGTTGTTTAGTGAATCACATAGTCCTTAAGTGACTTTGTCTTTCCCTATGAACTTTGCTTGTTGGAAGCTGGCTGGGAAGGTCACAAATGGTGATCACATGACCCTCGGATGCTGCAATGGTCATAAATAAATGCCAATTGCTAATCGTCTGAATTTTGATCATGTGACTGAGGTTGCTGCAAAAGTTGTAAAAATAAGCACTGGCTGTAAGTTATTTTTTCTGGTGCTTGTTATAACTTCAAACAATGGCCAAATGAAGGGTTGCAAGTCGAGGACTAACTGTGTTCTGGAATGAAGCATCGCTCTGAGATTGTTGCTAGACTGATCTAACTTTGAAAAAGAAAGTTTCCCTAAGTTTTTTTCCCAATAATTTTTCAACTACAAATGAATTGTAGTTGGAAGCAACCCCCCACCCCTGGTAATTTTCTGTATCTTAACTTCAGTTCCTGTTCTCATCTTCTACTTGGGGGTGTCTAACGTAGCAACTTTAAGACCTGTGGAATTCTGGGAGTTGAAGTCCATAGATATTAAAGTTGCAAAGGCTGGACATCCCTGTTCTAGATTCTGTCAACCAATGACTAGGGCACTTTTTTATACAGTCACAACCAACCCATTTTTGCAAGTTTTTGATATCGTTTCCAAGCCTGTTCCTGAAACCATTGAAATAATAGGGCATCATCATGGCAGGCTAATAGATGGATCCTATCAGGGATATTTTTCCTGCAGTCTCTGTTCTGTAATTGAAGAAAGTGACCTCGCTAATATCTAAAACTGCTCCAAAGCTTTTCTTACCATTTGCCTTCTTGCTGACTCAACTTCCTGGCTGTTTCTCTGTTTTCATTTTCTTCAGTATTGTGAAGAACTGACTCTACAGGTTATTTTTCAAGAGACCTTTTTCAAGAGACATTTTCATTTGCCCCCCCCCCCCCCCCCATCAATAAGAACAACTAATACATCATTATAAAGGCGTGAGGAACTAACATTGTGAGGAAGCCATCAATGCCTCAAATGCCACTCCATCTTAAGCATCCTGGTCATAGTTGGCCACAAATCGAAGTTCCTTACAATGCGAGACTCTCTTCAGTCATGGTTCCTTCCATCTTGATGCCATGTATGGCCAGCAAGGTGAAAACCACATTTTTTTAAAAAAAAATCACAGAGCGAAAAACCCACACGCATAAAGAAATAATTTAGTATTCAACTTCCCGTTCCTTTTTATTTCAGACATTATTCATTTTTGGTTAGCCCAATTTATCTGTGACTTCATTACTGCCTTCTACATTTTAATTTCTTCTTTAAATTATTTATATTTTTCAGGTGTCTGTTCCTTTTCTCTTAATTTTTAATTAACCGCATTTTCATCTTCCTTTTAATTAACTTCAGTTTTCAATTCCTTAAAGATTTTTTTTTAATAAAATTTTTATTGGTTTTTAAAGCAAACCTAAACAAACAAAACATAAAAACATCTGGCCATCTTCCATATATGTACATACAGTGTGCCGGTTGGTTTACAAATTGTTTTGTGCTTCCATTTCGTAGTCTTCAATTACAATTAGATTGTATATGATCTCATATTTTCAATCCAATATTAAATACATTTGTATCATTATTAATCATTTGACTATACTTTTATTCATTCATGCTTTGGAAAATAATCATATTTTACTTAATATGTTTTGTGACAATTCATATTATCATCCAAAATCTATCCTAAAAACATTTTGTAGATATAATAAGAAAAGAATACATCTTTATATATTTAGTATTTTCTAAAAGTCTACATATTTCGTTACTATACTTTATTGTCTAACCATTGATAGAATAGATCCCAAACTTTATAAAATTGTTTATCATCCTGTTCTCTAATTTCAAATGTCAATCTGCTCATTTCAGCACATTCCAATATTTTCTTAATACTTTCCTCCTGTGATGGTATTTTCTCATTTTTCCAGTTTTTAGCAAATACAATCCTAGCCGCTGTTAATACATTTACAATCAGGTATTTCAAATCTTTACTATATATTTCAGGTAAAATTCCCAATAAAAATATGTCTGGTTTCAAGTCTATATGCTTTTTTGTCATTTTTTCCAACCACGTGTGGATTTTAGTCCAGTATTTTTTAGCATCCGCACAAGTCCACCACATATGATAATATGAGCCAGTGTCTGATGACATTTCCAACATTTTTCGGATTTATTCTTGAACATTCTTGCTATTCTTTTTTTTTTTAAGACAAATTTTATTAACTTTACAGAACAATACACAAACAATCAAGGCATAATAACATCTTTTCTAAAAAAACCAGTAGAACATACAAAATAGTTCCAAATTATAATATATATATTTACGTTATCTGCTCAACTTCATATCTTATCCCAACTTCTCCTTATCATTCTATTATCCAAATTATATTTCTTACTAATTAAAATTTTATTGCCTTTCAAAAACAATACACAAACATACAGAACATAAAACATAAAAAACATAAAACATCTTTTCTGAAAGCTGCTTGATCCCAGGTTAAAACTCTTCGCACAGACACAAATTCAAAAATCATATTTAGTTTATATATCATTCCATATCTTGTTACCATTTTCAATTTTCTATATAGCTTCTTCCCTCTTTTATCTTTCTTAGTTTTATTTTATTTATCTTATCTCAATACAATTCATAATACTTATCATTCTTTGTCTGTTCTTTTCCAGCTATCCATTCATCTTTTCTCTTTAAATATACTTCTCCTGTACACTAATTGGAGTGACGCCTTTGACTCTTTCCCCTAACTTAATAATACTTAATATAACACGTTATATTGGGATTCTGTTTAGTACATTCTAAAATTACACAATAAATTTTATAAGAAAAGCAACAACACTACAATAACAAAATAAAAGCATATAAACCACCATCGATACCATTAAAAAGCTAATCATATATATTGATACTCATTTATATCTTAAACATTTTACTCTAAATACACATATAAAAACACAATCTTATGTACCTTCCAGAATCCCTTTTTCAATTAGATTAACCCATTGTCTCTAAATAAGTTTTGCTTCTTTAAATCTTGCTTCCCACCATTAAGGCTTCTCATCCCCTCCTTTCTCTTTTGTTTATTTTTCTCCTTGCCCTTTTTACCCCTTTGTCTCTCCTCCTCCCTTTTCTTCTTCTGCTTACCCCCTTTCTGTTGTTTTCTAACCTTGTATCCACCTTTCATCTCATTTTTCTCTTTTTGGATTGGTTTTTCAAACCTTAAAATCCCCTTTTTCTTTTCCTCTTCCTCCTCCTCCCCAAAGAAAACCCATTGTTCATCCAAGATGGCTTCTTCTTCTTCTTTATTCCAGTCATCCTGCTGCGTAGTCAGTTTTTCATAAGTGCATACCGCCATTTCTAGAAATTGAAAAAGAGTGCCCAAAGTGTCTTTTCCATCTTGCTCTTCTTTTTTATATTTTTGATATTGAATTTTTAGTTCATCCAGAAGCAATGCCATCATGAAGAGAAGAACTTTTTCAAAAACAACCACCCAAGTATTTTTAATCAAGAATAATTCCAAAAAGTTCCAAAGTCACTAAAAGATCCAAATAAACTCTTTCTTTTAATACTTTTTTTTTCTTTCTTCTATTTCTCTTTCTGGGGCTGTTTGATCAAAGAGTTCCCATTAAAATAAATCTTTCTTTAAAGTTCTAGGCAGTCTTCTCCTTTTTCAAGTTCTGCTCAAATTTTTTTTTCCTCTCCCCCCACTTACAACAGCAATTTCCCTTTAAATGCTCAGAAATCCATACCTCAAATATGGGTTTTCCAATTTCTGAAGTTGTTAAATCCAATGTCCAGGAATCCTTTATCCCTTGTCTTTAACTTTCAAGTTGAGTTACCTTCAGTGCCCAAATATATTTTCCAAGTCACCGTCTGCTATTTCTATGGGGTGGGAGAGTGAAGAAAAAAAAGTTTTCCCTTGACAGCTTTCTCCGCCGCTTTCCTCTTCTTAGGGATACAATGTATCTTTCAGGCAATTCAAGCAATTCCGTTTCCAGGGTTTTAAAGGTTGTTATTTTCCCGGCTCAGCCACCACTTTCACTTCTAATTCTTCTTTCTCCTTCCTCCAGCACAATCTTTTCCAGCTGCCAGCTTCTTTGTGTCAGCCATTACTGACCACCGCTCCACCGCCTTGAGAAAAGGAGGTTATGCCGGGTGAGGAGGGGGTCTGCGACACCCCCTAGCCCCTCCCAGATCCTCCCTATCTTCGGCTGCCTCTATGGGGCAGCCTTATCCTCCAGACCCATCAGGATCGGAGGCACCAAGACGGCTAGCGCAACAGGGATCATGCACAATCGCGAATCCCCGCCGCCGCCGAAGCCTGGCAAACCGGAAGTCCTCAACATTCTTGCTATTCTTGTGCGGGGAAAATGCCACCTGTAAAACATCTTATACAAATTTTCTTTATATGCTGTTGACATTGTCATTTTATAATTTTGAGACCACAATTTTTGCCATTTCTCTAGATCAATCCCATATCCAAAATTCTTCCCCCAAGCAATCATAGTTTCGTTAACTTGTTCTTCTTCTAGTTTAATTTCTAATAAATATCCATACAGTTTTTTAATCACCTTTTCATCAGTACCTGTCAAAATCTTATCTAAGTCAGTCAGTTTATCATAGAAACCTTCTGTCTTAAAATCTTTATGATACCTTGAGTGTATTTGCACATATGAAAACCAATTCATCTTTATACCTTGTTCCTCTAGTTTTTGTATAGATTTAAGTTCACCCTTTTCATTCAACATTTCACCATATCTGTTTGTTCCTTTTTGTATATTATAGGATAAGAAAATGCTTCAATAGTCGATAGCCAGACTGGAATTTTCAAATAGCATTGTCTTTTAATCTTCTCCCAGTTTAACCACAGAGACTCCCATATATAATGTCTTCTAAGGTACCCTTTTGTTTTAGTTCCTTTATACCATAGAAAAGCATGCCACCCCAACAACAAATCATGTCCTTCTAATGTCAACAATCTAGTATTTCTTAATGTTGTCCATTCCTTAACCCACATCAAATTTGTAGCTTGGTAATACAACTCCCAATTAGGCAAACCAATTCCTCCTCTTATTCTAGCATCTTGCAAAAGTTTTAACTTCATTCTTGCTTTCTTACCTTGCCATATGTATTTCAACACAATTTTATTTAAATCTTCAAAATAGTCTTTTCCAAGCCTACTTGGAATTGTTTGAAACAAATATAAAATTCTGCGTAATATATTCATTTTGATTGTTGATATTCTCCCTATTAATGACAGTGGTAAATTTTCCCATTTCGCCAAATCTAGCGCTATCTGCTGTTTAAGTTTGATATAATTATTTTCTTTTAGTGTACTGCATCTTGCTGTCAAGTATATCCCCAAGTACTTGATCTTATTCGTGACCTGAATTTTCAATAGGTCTGCCAGTTCTTCCTTTTGTCTTGATAGCATATTCTTTATCAAGATCTTTGTCTTATCTTTAGTTATTTTCAAACCAGCCACCTTTCCATATGTCTCTATCTTTTCTATCAATTTTGATGCTATTTCTAGTGGGTCTTCTTGAATAAAAACCAGATCATCTGCAAATGCTTGCAACTTAAATTCTTCCTTTTTAATTTTCATCCCTTTTATATTCTTTTCATCTCTAATATTTCTGTTTAGCACTTCCAAGTTTAACACAAACAACAAAGGTGACAGTGGGCACCCTTGTCTTGTTCCTTTTCTTATATCAGTAGAATCTGTTAATTCTCCCTCTATCATTACCTTTGCCGTTTGCTTATAGTATATAGCTTCTATTGCTTGAATAAATTTTCTAGCGAAGCCCATCTGTTCCAGCAGTAATAACATGAATCGCCAATTCACATTATCAAATGCCTTCTGTGCATCTAGCAATATCAAGGCCATTTGTTTTTCAGGATGTGCCTCGTAATATTCCAAAGTGTCCAAAATTACTCTCATATTGTCTTTAATTTGTCTGTTTGGCAGAAATCCATTTTGATCAGGATGGATAAAATTGTTTTAAGTATTTTTTAAGTCTTTCTGCCAATATTGAAGCAAAAATTTTATAATCTGCGTTTAGTAGGGAGATAGGTCTATAGTTCTTGATTTGTAATGGATCGGCCTCTTCTTTTGAAACAAGTGTAATATAAGCTTCTGACCATGATTTAGGTATCCTCTTCTTTAACATAACTTCATTCAAAACTTCTAGCAGTGGAAAATTCAATGATTCTTGTAATGTTTTGTAAAATTCTGCCGGAAGTCCATCTGGGCCTGGTGCCTTTCCATTATTTTGTTTCTTAAGTGCTTCAGTTAACTCCATCATCGTTATATTGCTTTCTAACATTGTTTCAATCTCTTTAGGTATCTGGGGTAAATTAGCATTCTGTAAATACTGTTTAACTCTGTCCTCATCAATATTCTCTTGTGTGTATAGTTTCCCATAATAATCTCGAATAATTTCCTTCTTCTCTTTACTACCATAGCAAACTTGGCCTTGATCATCTATTAGTTGCAATATTTTCCTTGATTCTTTCTCCTTTCTCAATTTATATGCTAACCATCTACCTGGTTTATTTGCATCTTCAAAGTAGTTCTGTTTAGCACCTCTAATTTTCTGTGCTAATTCTTCTTTTTCTATTAGACCCATTTTATGTTTGGTTATATCCATTTTTAACTTAATTTCCTTTTTCTGTGGCATTTTCTGTAGCTCTTTTTCAAGTTCTTTATACTCATCCTCTAATGCCTTAGAGGCTCGTCTTTTCATGGTATTTCTTTTCCTTGTATAGTCTATTATCAAGCCTCTGGCATATGCCTTCATTGTATCCCATACATTCTGCATTGATGTATCTTCTTTTTTGTTTTCGCTAAAGAAAGCCAGTTCTTTCTCCATCCACTGTGTGAAGTCTTTTTCCTTTAATATAGTATTATTTAACGTCCATCTAGATCTTCTTCTTTGTCCTTTCCATTTAATTGTCATTGGATTGTGATCTGCCCAAGTACTTGTTTCAATATTTATTTCTTGGATATTATTTAACAATTCTGTTGACATCCATATCATATCTATTCTGGACCATGATACGTGTCTATTTGAATAGAAGGTGTATTGTTTAGTTTTAGCATTTCTTTCTCTCCATGTATCTTTTAAGTTTATTTCATCTACCATTTTAAAAAAGGATTTAGGGAGAGTCTTTCTGTTTTGCTTTGTTGTTTTCTGTGCTGTATAGTCCAGTTTGTTGTCTACAATTCCATTAAAATCTCCCATCATAACTATATTAGCATAGTCCAGTTCAATTATTTTGATATGTAATTTTTTAATAAAATTCTTCTTGTTTATTATTCGGGGCATAGATTGCAATCAGGAGTGTTTTCGTATTATTATCCATTATTTCCACCATTAATATTCTTCCGTCGTCATCAGTATAAATCAATTTCGCTGGAATAGTCTCTTTAATATATAAAACCACTCCTCTTTTCTTGCATTGTGTCAAGGAGGTAAATATTTTCCCTAGTTTTGGCTGTATCAACAATTGTTCATATTGCTTTTTAATATGTACTTCTTGTAGGCAGATTATATCAAATTTTATATCAAGTTTTCCTTCTTTTAATGGCTGAATTAAGTCTATTTATATTAATTGTAATCAATTTTTTCTCTTCCATGGTTATATTTTATAATTAGGATTGGCAGCTCTCGTGGATCTTGGTTCACGTTGACCTTTGGCTTCCTCCTTTCCACCTACTGCACCTTCCTCTTTTTCAGTCGTCATTTGGCAGTCCTCTTGGAATTCAATTAGTGAAATTTCTTTTTCTGCCTCTTCCTCTTTCCCTCTGAAAAATTCTGTATAAAATGATTCAGCTTTCTCAATTGAATCAATTCTGTATCTCTGTTCTTGCCATGTGAACATTAAACCTTCTGGAATCAACCATCTATAATTCACCTCTTTTTTAAGTAGCAATTTGGTCAAGAATCGGTATGCTCTTCTCATCTCTCTCACTCTTCTGGGTACTTGTTTCAAAACCACAATCTCCTTAACTTTATATTTCAATGTTTTCTCTCTTGCCACTTGCAATATTTGCGTTTTAATGGCTTTCTTTGTAAATCTGATGTGAACTTCTCTTGGTAGGCTATTTCTCATTGCGTATCTTGTGAAGACTCGATAAACCTCATCTATTCCATCCATCATCTTCTCTTCCGTTATTTCCAAAGCTTCAGCCAATATTTCAATCATTATCTCAGCTAGATTTTGTCCTTTTTCTTCCTCTGTGTTTTGGAATCTGAGATAAAATTCTGATCTGTCCATCTCCCATCTCAGCATACCACTTTTATCTTGTTCAACCACAGTTAATCTGGTATCAATGTCTCCAATCTTCTTATCTCTTTGTTTATCTTCTTCTTCAATTTTTAGTAGTCTCTCATCATACTTCATCATCATTTGTTGGATGTTCTCGACTTTTTCATTGGTTTTCCCTGTTCTTTGTTCGATGTTCTCTATTCTCTTTTCAATATTCTCTGATCTTGTTTGAATGTTTTGAATTCCTTGCATAATCATCTGCAGGGTCTCTTTTTCTTTTTCTTGTTCTTTCTCTTGCCTTAACACTGTCTGTATTAAACGTTGTCCTCCAGATGGTGGAGAGGAGGAAGTAGAAGTTGAAGAACCGGTAGCTGTTAATTTCCTACTCATTTCAAACAATTCAAAATCTTCAGGTTCTTCTAGACCTTAATCTGATTGTAAAGTAACCAATTGCGATTCCAAATAAAAATAGTAGGAAAAAAGAAGCCAAATAGTAATAATAATTAAAAAAGAAAAAAGAATTTCTTCAGGTTCTTGTATACCTTAATCCAATCAATTAATTAGATAACAATGAAAATTCAAAAATGAAGGAAAAAACCATAAACATACACAAAGGAGAAAAAGTTGTAAAATCCTAAAAAAGACAGGAAAGTGAAGAATAAAAAGCTTTTAAAAAAGCAAAAATTCTTCAGGTTCTTCAACACCTTAATCCAATTAAGAGGTCTCAAATATAAAAGACTGCATAAGAGAAAAAGAAAAAAAAAGCCAGGAAGATAAAAAGAAAGAAAAAAACAGTATTGGAGGTAGATGGAAAAGCAAAAATATCAGAAAATCAAAAAGAGAAAAAGAAAAAAAAGGCTACTCCCTTAAAAAGAAAAGGAAGGGAATCATTAATACTAAAACTTTTCTTTTAAAATAAAAAACAAATGTAAAAAATTAACTTCCAAAGACAAGCATAAAGAAAAAAAAAGCAAAGACAAGTTCCAAAGAACTAAAAGTCCAAATAGCTATTTCAAACAGTAAACTGTTGAGGAGGGGTAGCACAGCATAGAAAAAAATCAAGAAAACACACTGCACTTTGTTTAATTATCCAAGGCTCTTGTTATAACACTCTTCTCCAGAAACTTATCGCCTTTTCTTTTTCTATAACCTTCAGCACCAGACTCCAGCTGTTGATAGAAACCCAGAAGAGCACCTGCAATAATACTCTCCCATGCTCTTCCCTCTATCTTATTGAATAGCAATGTCCTTGAAAAAAAGTCTCAGCTCTTTCTTTCTCAGCTTTGTCTGGTCACAAGAGAAATAGAATATTTCCAAGCCTGTAGTTGGCAGTGTTACAAAGTTTCTTTGCTTTCACTTTTCCCCTCCTTTTCCAAGCAAAATGCAATAAGAATTAATAAAAAAAAGAAAAAGATATTTTTAAAAAAGAGATAACTAAATGGGAGTCTCTAGCTTAAAATAGTTGCAAAATCAAAAAGGAGAAAAAAAAATAGATGAAAAAGAAAAAAACAGTCCAGTTTCAAAATATAAGATCATGTATGGAAAATCCAGCAATGAGAAAAAAAACATTACTTTGACATTCCTCTTTAAAATTGCCGCTTAATCACTTCTGTCAAAACTTTTACAGATTCTTTCTTTTCATAAGGGTGTCCTTTCAGCTCTTAGAATAAAGAAAAAGTTCTCACCAAACTGGCACACTCTCTCTTTCTGTTCTCTTCTGTTTCAGAGCTGTCCCAACTTCAGCAGCTTTAATGGCTGCCTCTTTGCCGCTGGCAAGAAGACCTTCTCCTGGATCTACCAGGGACTTTGTGGTGTCCGTGGGATCAACAGGATGCGCTCTTCACTTTCACCGTCTCTTCGGGACGGTTTAGATCCAATAGGATCGTCCAGGAGCAAAGATATCGGCAGCGATCTCAGACCTCCAAGATTGCATGCCGTATCGTCCTCCTCCAGCTCCTCCCTCCTCAATTCCTTACAGATTTTATTGCTGGTGCAGAGATCTACAGGTGAAACTCGAAAAATCAAAATATTGTGCAAAAGTTCATTTTTTTCAGTAATGCAACTTAAAAGGTGAAACTAATATATGAGATAGACTCATTACATGCAAAGCAAGATAGCTCAAGCTGCAATGTGGCATAATTGCAATGATTATGGCTTACAGCTGATGAAAACCCCAAATCCACAATCTCAGAAAATTAGAATATTACATGCAATCAATAAAACAAGGATTGTACATAGAACAATATCAGACCTCTGAAAAGTATAAGCATGCATATGTACTCAGTACTTGGTTTGGGCCCCTTTTGCAGCAATTACTGCCTCAATGCGGCATGGCATGGAAGCTATCAGCCTGTGTCACTGCTGAGGTGTTATGGAAGACCAGGATGCTTCAATAGCGGCCTTCAGCTCTTCTGCATTGTTCGGTCTCATGTCTCTCATCTTTCTCTTGGCAATGCCCCATAGATTCTCTATGGGGTTCAGGTCAGGTGAGTGTGCTGGCCAATCAAGCACAGTAATCCCATGGTCGTTGAATCAGGTTTTGGTGCTTTTGGCAGTGTGGGCAGGTGCCAAGTCCTGATGGAAAATGAAGTCAGCATCCCCATAAAGCTCGTCTGTGGAAGGAAGCATGAAGTGCTCCAAAATCTCCTGGTAGATGGCTGTGTTGACCCTGGACTTAATGAAGCACAGTGGACCAACACCAGCAGATGACATGGCTCCCCAAATCAACACAGACTGTGGAAACTTCACACTGGACTTCAAGCATCTTGCAGTGTGTACCTCTCCATTCTTCCTCCAGACTCTGGGTCCTTGGTTTCCAAATGAGATGCAAAAGTTGCTCTCATCAGAAAAGAGGACTTTGGACCACTGAGCAACAGACCAGTTCTATTTTTCTTTAGCCCAGGTAAGATGCTTCTGATGTGGTTTGTTGTTCAGGAGTAACTTGACAAGAGGAATACGACATTTGAAGCCCATGTCCAGGATCCGTCTGTGTGTGGTGGCTCTTGATGCACTGACTCCAGCCTCAGTCCACTCCTTGTGAAAGTCCCCAACACTTTTGAATGGCCTTTTCCTGACAATCCTCTCCAGACTGCGGTCATCCCTGCTGCTTGTGCAGTGTTTTCTTCCACACTTTTCCCTTCCACATAACTTTCTATTAAAGTGCTTTGATAGAGCACTTTGGGAACATCCAACTTCTTTTGCAATTACCTTTTGATGCTTTTCCTCCTTATGGAGGGTGTCAGTGATGGTTTTCTGCACAACTGTCAGGTCAGCGGTCTTCCCCATGATTGTGCTTCCTACTGAACCAGACTGAGAGACCATTTAAAGCAGGGGTGTCCAACCTTGGCAACTTTAAGACTTGTGGACTTTGCTGGCTGAGGAATTCTGGGAGTTGAAGTCCACAAGTCTTAAAGTTGCCAAGGTTGGACACCCCTGATTTTAAGGCTCAGGAACCCTTTGCAGGTGTTCTGGCTTAATTAACTGATTAGAGTGGGACACGTTGAGCCTAAAATATTGAACCTTTTCACAATATTCAAATTTTCTGAGATTGTGGATTTGGGGTTTTCATGAGCTGTAAGCCATAATCATCTCAATTATGACACATCACGCTTGAACTATCTTGCTTTGCATGTAATGAGTCTATCTCATATATTAGTTTCACCTTTTAAATTTCATTACTGAAATAAATGAACTTTTGCATGATATTCTAATTTTTTGAGTTTCACCTGTATAAGGATTCCAGATGCTCAGTGGTTTTTTTAAAAAATGTTTTCCTTTCCCTGATCTAATTTAATTATTTATAATATTCCATTGTTTTAATATACTGTATATCTATCATTCTTTTTTTAAAAAACACCTTTTCCTGTTCCTCCTTTCTCTCTGTTTTTCAGCAACTCCTTTCTAGCTCCTATGTATGGACAGTTGAGCCAAGAACCAAGTATTGAAAAGTGCAATGAAATTTGGAAGAAAATGCCATGATAAGCAAGTATGTCAATAGAATTGCAGGATAAAAAAGGAAGGGAAAGAAAAATAGAGTGCATTTGTTGGAAAAGTGAAGGTGAAAACAGTAAAAGATGTGAGGAATCTTGCTAGGTCTAAAGGGGCTATTTTTGTGCAAATGTAAAATGCTTTTGATGGAAATGAAATACAGGTCATCCTCGAATTATAAGAAAATTTCCAGTGCAAAGCAAGACAGTTGTTAAGTGAATCACTGCAGATGTTAAGTTAGTACCACGGTTGTTAAGTGAATCTGGCTTCCCCATTGACTTTGCTTGTCAGAAAGCCACAAAGGGTGAACACATGACCCCAGGCCACTGCATGCCAATTGCTAAGCATTTGAATTCTGATCACATGACCATGAGGATGCTGCAATGGTCGTAAGTGTGAAAAATGGTCATAAACCATGTTTTCAGGGCCATTGTAACTTCAAACGGTTACTAAACAAATGGTTATAAGTTGAGGACTACCTGTACTTTTATCTCTGCCCCGTGCATACATCTTGTGTAAGCCAAGAGGACTGCATTTTTCCTTAGTGATTTTTTTCCCCACCAGCCTATTTTTCTGTCCCATAGTACAAGCAAAGGGGGAAAACATTGCTCCATTGTCTTTATAAGGAATGAGAAAGAAACATGGCCTTATTGGATTAAGTGACTCATCCATACCTATTTTGCAAGAGGCAGACCAATGTTTCTCAACCTTGGCAACTTTAAGAACATCGACATCTAGCATACAGAGGAAAGGGAAAACTTCAAATAAATATGGCAGCCTGATTTCTGAGATGCTTCCCATAACTTTAAGAAGGGTAAAGCACATGGCAAAAACATATAGTGAGAATTTCTCATGAATGTAACTTTTAAAGGTGCAAGAGTCTTTTCAGAACATTAGTTTGCTAACTCTATTCATGGAAAGAATGAAAAGAGCTGAAAGCAGCAAGAGGAAAGCTTTTATTTTTATTGTGCTGGGAAAGAGCAGATCTCATGTGCCTTTACAGATGAATGAAAATAGAATAATTGAGTCTTTACCAATCCTACATTTCATGACTGGGAAAGATGCACCTGTTCAGCTTCCATCCAATGTAGAACTGCTAAGACACCAAAATTCTGCAAGAGGAATAAAGATGGTGCCTCTGGCTCATGGATTTTGACATGGAGAGAAATAACATGTTTGTCAAGACTTGGGTTCCACATGCATGGAGCTAAACATTTTACATAATAAAGAGTTTAAAGGGCTAAAAGCCATCTTGTACATTTACACAGATGAAAGAGAGGAGGAATTGGGGGTGTTGTCAGCATTGAGGTTAGAAGGTTGGCTTGGGAAAAATGTATATGATCAAGCCATATACTTCCCTAAAGCAAAATATTGCTATTCATAGCAATTTGATCACATTATGGAAGAAACAGAAATGTTCTGCTTTGTGCAACACACACAGACACACACCTTGGTACCAGCCCAGCATTTTATTCTCTATTAATAGTAAAGCTAAACAGAATGAAACTTCAAATATAAAGCACGTAGGGAGCTGCTATTATGTGAAAAATGGGATCTGCAGCAAATGTGGCAGAGCCACAGTGCTAGTTATGAGAGACAGTAATGTTATTTTCTTAGTCTGCATCCTAGATTTTTGGGTTGAATGGGGTAGGGGCAAGGGGATTCTAAGGGGAGGGATTTAATGAACAAAACCTGTTTTTTTAAAATAATTGCAAGGAAATTGTTATTAATTACTATGCTTATTAATATAGTGTCCCAACCCCATCTCCCTCCTTGCAATGAGGGATTGGGACAACAAAATATTATTTACTCTGTATTATACTGTAAATACAACTTCAATAAACTTTATTTCAAACAAAACAAGTTGGCATCATCATGTTTATGGAATTCCCTAGCTGGTGGGAATTCAAATTCCAGAGTGCATGAGGCTATGAAAATCTACCCAATCGTTAGAAAATTCTTTTAACCGCAAGGGTCACAAAGAGTCAGTTGATTTAGTGATTAAGGTACAGGGTCTAGGAACCAGGAAATGAGTTCTAGTCCCACCTCAGGCATGAAAGCTGGCTGGGTGCCTTTGGGCCACTCACTCACTCACAGCCCAACCCACAGGGATAGGAGGAAGAAGTTATGATTGCTGCTTTAAGTTATTTATAGGAAGGGAAGGAAGGAAAGGAAGGAAAGGAAGGAAGGAAGGAAGGAAGGAAGGAAGGAAGGAAGGAAGGAAG
>NW_020769515.1:254107-341756 GCF_900518735.1 Pseudonaja textilis | reverse complement strand
GAAGGAAGGAAGGAAGGAAGGAAGGAAGGAAGGAAGGAAGGAAGGAAAAGGAAGGAAGGAAGGTGTTATATCTGGGAGGATGGTTCAAGAACGGAGGCAAGACTCAGACAGTAACTAAAGCTCTTTATTTGTGACTTCAGGTCTGAGCAACTAAACCCAGCCACAGTAGCCCCTTTTATAGGGCTGGCTGCGGCTAGGCAGCCAATGAAGGCGATTTGAGTTTGCCGCTCTTGGCAGGGCCAATCGCGGCAGCCCGTTTACTGGCCAATCGCATCAGTCTATGGCGACCAATCACGATCGGCTTTCAGCAGGCCAATCAGATTTGCAGGCTACGAGCCTGCTAGTCCAGAACAAACAGTTCTTCTAAGCAGCTGCCTGCTTGGAATATTTGAAAATGAACGTAAATTACTTATAAAGCAGTAAAGCCAAGGAAAGGCTACCAAAAAAATATTTGAATGTTTCCAGCTAACGACTTTAATTTTGAGAAACACTATTAGGTAGTGAAAGTTACATGAATTTCTGAAGTCAACAAGAACTGGAAGACCAGGAAAAATCTGTTACAATTACATGAAAGCTGGTTAGATCTGAAAATAGCCTGCTGAAAAGTTTATCCACAGTACAGTGTTGTTTATGCAATAATGATGTGCATGGGAATGTTATCAGAAGGAAACCTTTCCTCTGACCGCTTCACAAAAGTCACCATTTAAAATAGCAGAAGAAAACCTTGAGAAGCTTGAAATGTTTTGGTAGAAAGTGCTTTGGACTAATGATCACATTCACAAGATACATTTGGAAGTAAAAAAGACGAATCATTTTTAAGAAAAACTTTACCATCCAATAAGAATGGAGCTGGGTTTATTATATTTGTGGTTCTATGACAGCAGCTTATGAGTGGAATGAACTAAATATCCACATATTGTGCAACCTTGAGAGATTTGAATAAAAATAACAGACTGTGACAACCAGGATCCGTAGAAGGCTTGATTGAAGATATTTGCAAATACCAGACCCCAACCCCTAATGTCAAATTAGGAGAAGGAGACACTCCCTTAAAATGATTACAGCCTTATATAGGATATCACATTTAAAAGATTACATAATACTTCCTGTTTTTCACATATAGGAGTTATAGGGACTTTCACTAGAAAGAAATGGGTAGTCCTGGGTGTTTTTCCATAACTCCTCCCAGACTTCTCTATAGAAATCCCCTAGCTATCATCATCATCTTATTTCCTGTTTTTCACTTAAAAGATTACACAATAGCTCATTAACAAACTTCCTTTAATGTCAGGGTGACCTAGCATGAAATCTCAAGCCAAGGACATAATATTTTGTAACTTTGCAGAACTTAACAAAATAACAAGTTATATAAATGTTCTGATAACTTTCTAGAAGGTCAGATTAAGAATAAAAATGGAGTCTCTTTGGTTTTGTACATTCTTAGGTGTAATAGGCAAATTTTCACATATAACAATCCACCATTTTTTCTTTTGATCTTCTTTGATCAATTTTACACCTGAGAATTACCATTAATCTCCCTCAACATAAGCCTAACCTTTTGCTGACTTAAACATTTACTTGCTACTTCATGTTTCTTAGGTTTACAACAGCAGAAAACAACTTACATACAGGCATACATTGGATACAAATACATGAAATAAGTCCTATGACAATGATTATCACAACACCAAGAAATACCTCCTTTAACCAAGTAAGATCTGGCAACCAGGAAGTCAATCCATTCCATATTTTCTTCAATGCATTACTATCTGTAATATGAGTTAAATGTGTAGTTATATTGTGTAAAACCTTCAGCTTAGACTCAATAAAATGTGCTTTGTCATTTACATCAAAGCAACACATCCCATCAAATTCCTCACATCCATGACCCATCCTCAATAGAATGTAATCAATTGCTACTCTATTCTGTAGCACAAACTTCCTTATTTCTCCCATCTCATCAACCAAAGCAGCAATCGCAGAGGAAGTTACATTAATGCTTTTTGCTAAAGCACAAGCTAAATGCCCCAACTGCAGATTATTATAGTATGTAGCTCCCCAAGGAAATATTCCTAGGAATCCTGCTTCTACTTTAGATAACACTACTACTTCATCATTACAATCTTCAGAATAAACATCAAGCACTGATCTTTTCCCTCTATATTTCTTTACATGTTCATCAATATGTTCATGTTCAGCAGCACCCCACCTGGCCACCGGCCAGTGAGCTGTAGGATAAGTATAGATAATAATGTGGGGCTCTTTATGCTTAGATGCATCCTCATACACTTGGCTATGTTCATGTCCATCTCTCTCCACTGCATCATCTGGTACAGGTTGTCTAACTATCCCCTTTCTGGATTGATCCTCTTGCTTCCATGACTAATCAAATGTCCTAGGTACTTGCCCTCAGACTCCACATATTGTAATTTCTTTCTTGAAACTCTCAGGCCCTGTTGTCCTAAGAAATTCAACAATGCATTTGTGCCTTTCTCAACATCTCTTTTCTTCTCACCTGAAACCAACAAATCATCCACATATTGCAACACTGTTATACCCACAGGTGGTTCAAACCCTTCAAGGACCTGCTCTAACGCTTGTCCAAACAAATTAGGGCTTTCTGAGAACCCTTGTGGTAAAACACACCGTCGATACTGTTGAGTTCGACTTATATCCAGATCTGTCCACTCAAAATCAAAGTTGTCTCTTGATCCCTTTGCTAATGGGCAAGTCCAAAAAGCATACTTCAAATCTATCACACTAAAATACCTGTGTTCATGTGGAATTCTCCCTAACAATGTGTAGGGGTCTGGTGTAAAAATATGCCTTTCCACCACTAGGTGATTCACAGCTCTCAAATCTGCAACTAGATGCCAAGAACCATCAGGTTTCTTTACAGGTAAGATAGGTGTATTGTATGGTGACATTGCAGGCTCAATAAGCCCATCCCATAATAAAGATTCTATTACTGGCTTCAAGCCATGTCTCCCTTCCAGGGAAATATTGTACTGCTTCTGCCTCACTGGCTCAACACCTTCTTTCAAAATCACCTCCACAGGTGTAATATTCAAAACACCTCTATTTCCTTTTGCTTCCCTCACTATGGGATCTATAAATCTTTCCTGTTCATCTGTTAACATATGAACAGTGCACCTGTCTTCTGTGAAGATAAGCTCACAACCTAATAAGGACAAAGCATCTCTTCCCAAAAGAGTCAAAAAAGAGTTAAAAAATAAAAAAAATTTAAAAAGGCAAAGTAAAAGCAAATTTTTACATATAACAAACCTCATGTTCTATAACTGAGAAAATTGAACCTGAAAAATTTTCAGATATTTCATCATAGTTATGACATGAAAGAAACTTCTAAATAATCTATAAAATATTTACAGGAAATAAAGAAAGATTTTGGGGTGGCTGTCACAGTTCTCAAACAAGAATATTTTTGAAAATCTGAGGGAAAAGATCCCAAACATGTCACACTCTATCAGCCCTAGGAAGGAGGTAAAACACTTCCAAGAAAAGGAGAATGAGGATGAGGATGGGGGAAGTAGAGAAGAAGGAGAAGGAGACGACTCTTCCCTGGCTTCATGGAATGTTTGTTATTTTTGTCAGAGAATTACAAAGTACAGTCTGAAGGGTTTCCAGACTTTGTACCAGTTTTCTTATTCTGAATCTGTAAACAGTTGCATGTAAAATGTAATTATGCATTCAAATTTGCAGGAAGATGGCCTGTTTAGGTTTGTACCATGTAGAGGTTGTGTCACCTTCTGTTTGCTTTCATGGAGGGAAGTAAGTACCACAAGGTTCCACCCTAGGCCCAGTACTCTTCAATAGCTTCATAGACAACTTAGATGAGAGAATAGAAGGGGAACTTACCAAATTTGCAGATGATATTAAGCTGGCAGGAATAGCTAACACCCAAGAAGATAGGCTCAAGATCCAGATGGATCTTGACAGACTAGAACACTGGGCCGTATCTAACAAAATGAAATTCAATGTAGAGAAAAGTAAAGTCCTACACTTAGGCAAGAAAAACCAAAAGTACACATATAGGCTGAGTGAAACCAGGCTTAATAGCAGTAACTGTGAGAGGGATCTTGGAGTCTTAGCTAAATATGAGCCAGCCATGTGCAGCAGCAGCCAAAAAAGCCAATGCAATCCTAAGTTGCATTAACAGAGGGATGCAATCAAGATCAAGGGAGGTATTAATACCACTCTATAAAGCCTTAGTAAGACCACACCTAGAGTACTGCATCCAGTTTTGGTCACCACATTATAAAAAAGATGTTGAGACTCTAGAAAGAGTGCAGAGAAGAGCAACCAAGATGATTAGGGGACTGGAGGCTAAAACATACGATGAACGGTTACAGGAACTGGGCATCACTAGTCTAGTGAAGAGATGGTCCAGGGAAGACATGATAGCAGTGTTCCAATATTTGAGGGGCTGCTACAGAGAGGAGGGGGTCAAACCAAAGCACCTGAAGGCCAGAGAAGGAATAATGGATGGAAACTGAACAAGGAGAGATTTAACCTGGAAATAAGAAATTTTCTGACAGTGAGAAAATCATCCAATGGGACAGCTTGCCTTCAGAAGTTGTGGAAGCTTCATCACTGGAAGCTTTCAAGAAGAGACTGGACTGCCACCTGTCAAAAATGGTGTAGGGTCTGCTTGGTTGGGTGGTTGGACTAGATGACATACAACAGGGGTCTTCAAACTTGACAGCTTTAAGACTTGTGGACTTCAACTCCCAGAATTCCTCCTCCAGTCATGTTAGCTCAGGAATTCTGGAAGTTGAAGTCCACAAGCCTTAAACTTCCCAAGTTTGAAGACCCTTGACCTACAAGGTCCCTTCCAACTCTGTTAATCTGTATCTGCTTGGGGATTCACTAAACTAAAGCAGATAATTTCACTAGAGATGCTTACATTCATGCATGCAACTATAGGGTTTTTGTTTTTTTAAGAAAAAACACCACAAATTGTCTTCCAAAATTCAAAACAGATTTACTGTAATTCTATTAATTGAAACTTCAATTCTGGCAATGTTAAATGCAGCCCTGGGCCACTGTCAGCCTCAAACTAAATGAGTCTTGCTTCTTATTCTCTGTGACCACAGTCAGTCACCTCCACCCAGCTCATTCATTCCTTAAATAAAATAAAATTGCTAATAAAATAGCTTAGTGTGGTCTGGACTCCATCTGTACTTGCCTTTTTCCTTCTGGGTCAGCAGAGGTGAGCTGGTGTTGGCTACAGTAGAAGCTCTCACATTTGTTGGAAGCCAATGTCTGCTGAAAAGGTGAGAACACAGTGACTGTCCCTTGTTCCACTGTATCTCACAGGATAGGTGGCTTTGCTGGTGCAAGGCCATCTGCTGGAATGTACCAAAGGTCTGGTTACAGTCTGCGCAGTGATGGTTCCCCCCTGAGTCTTCTCTCACAAGCTTGGACCCTAATATATAAGAATGTTCCTGCCACTGCTGGCTACTCTCCACAGTGCGAGCTGTGGCCTGCAGTCATTCAGCACAGCTTGCATCACTGTAACCCAGGAAACTGCCCATACTGGCTTTGTCTGTTAGCCGAGGACAGAGGAGAGATGGATACAGGGCCTCACAACCGACAAGTAAACTCTGTACTGACTGTCCTGGTCCGCTTTGTTCATTCTGGAGGCCCAGCTTGTTGAGATGAACCTTCTTGTGGTTTTTCAGGAACCATGATTCCTTGAAGCTGCGCCCACACATCTGGCACTTATGGTCAAAGGAGCCTTTGTGCTTCCGCATGTGACCCTTAAGGAACCAGGACTGGGTGAAGGCTTGACCACAGACCTTGCAGCAGAACTCCATAGGGGTGGAGGAAGAGAAGTAACAGGTGGGCATTGAAGCAGGAAGGGTGGGTAGAGCTGTAGTGGTGGGTACAGGGGCAGGAGGGGTGGGTGTCCAAGTTGCTGGGGAGTTATGAGCCTGTTGGTTGTGTCACTGAAGATCTGACTCCTGCGCGGCAGTGAAAGAACACTGCTCACATTTGTACAGCTGATGGAGGATGCAAAGGTGGCGCTCACATTCCCTTGCAGTGCGAAACCTGCCCTTGCAGAAAGAGCAGAGAAAGGTGAGTAGAGGTTGGGGTGGAATAGGAGCAGTCGTCTCTTCTTCTTCCTCCTCCTCCTTTTCCTCTTCTTGACCCTGCAGAAGTGCCCGCTCTTCCAATTCAAGCAGCAGGCGGCTCTGGTGACTGAGCCAGGTGTGGGCCTCAGGACAATGAGAGCGCAAGTGGAGACATAAGCTGGCACGCTGCCCTGCCTGGTGGCCACAGTAGGGACAAGTGAGTGGATAGGAGCTGTTGTGGATGCAGGTGTGCAATGCCAAGATGCTGTTAAAGCAAAAATGCTTGCCACAGATAGGACAGGGATAAGGGCGAGCCTCCCCTCCTGCCCCCCCGGCCCATTAGAGTAATGTTGTAAGTCCAGCTCCCCATTGAAAGCCATAATGTCAGCTTCATCACTGGAAGAGGAGGAAGGAGAAGGAAGGGCAAGACTGGCTGAATTGGCAGAAGGCAATTGGTAATCTGCACCCTGTAGGAAGGAAGCGGGAAAGAAGAAAGTTAAATCCTTTATATTGAATCCTTTTGTTCCATCGCCAGGACAAAGCAGACTTGAATACCGGAGTTGAAATCAGCTCTTTATTAGCAACCAGTAACTTCAACCAAAGTCGAGCTGCAGCAGCCCTTTTTATAGCGGCTGCTCGCGGCTCGCAACCAATGGCATGTGTTTAAACTTCCCGCCGCTTATGCGGCCAATTGGAACCCATTGTTCTTAACCAATCGTTACTCTGTGTTAACTAACCAATAGGAATGTAGTATTAGAAGTCTATATTTGAATACACTACACCCCTCCCCTCTTGGTTCGCTCCAACGTTACCTGATGTAATCATGCAGGTAGGCGGGGCTTTTGTGAGTCCTAGTTGACCTGCGCAGTTCAGTCTCTGTGTTGGTCTCCATCGGTTCGGACAGGCCTGCTGTCCTTCCCGCTCTTCTCCTAGGAACCTCCTGGAAGGGTGCCTCAGCCATGCTGCTCCTGCCGTGCCTTGTTGGGTTGATTGGACGGTCGGCGTGGTCTCCTTTCATTGTGTGTGGGCAGGTAGAGTTGGCTTGGCTGCTTCTTTCCTGGGGTTCCTTCAGTTCTCTTTTCTTGGAGTCTTCTAATCGTAAGTAATTTTTATTTTTTTCTGGGTTCTCGGTTTCTGGTTGGTGGTTTGTAACCGGACTATTTTCATTTCCCTTATTATTTAAGGGTCCCCCCGCTCTGTTTTTTTTATTACTATCTGGGGGTGCTTGGGGAAGTGTTTGTTCCATGTTTCGGGGAACGTCGGTGTTTTGTTCGACGTGTCATGACCGTGGTTGATCGATGTGTCTTTTCTATGATCTGCCGTCAGCTGTTTCTAGTCGGTATGAACGAGGGCCTGTGATTTGTGTGATTGTTTCCGGTAACCACAATGGATCTCCGGTAAGATTTTTTGCATATAACTAGTCGCCCTGGTAAGAAAGAGCGGTACTTACTGGAAGAGTCTGGTGGCTTTTCGGGGTTGTAAGTGGGGTGCAGTCTGTTCAAGTAGGAACGCAACTTTCTTCCCATCAATAGTTCAGCCGGGCTCTTGTTTGTTGCCGTGCATGGTGTTATATGTTGGATGGTGAGCATGGTATTGACTTTTTCTTGCATGTCATTTCCTTCAAGCTTTTCTAATGCTTCTTTCGTGTAACGAACCATGCGTTCCATGCTTCCGTTCACCGCCGGATGAGCTGGCGCTGTCAAAGCGTGTCTTATTCCTTGTTCTGCTAGGAATTGTTCAAAAGCCAAAGCTGTAAACTGTGGCCCATTGTCCGATACTACTACATCTGGTAGACCGTGGGTGGCGAAGAGATTTTTTAGTTGTTTGGTGACGGCTTCTGTTGTTGAATTCATGATGATGACTTCTAACCAGTTGGAATAGGCATCCACAATGATTAGATAAGTATATCCTTTTGTAGGGCCGGTGAAGTCCATATGGATTCTTGACCAGGGGCCTCTGGGTGTCTCCCAGTCAAGAACTGGTGCTGAGGGGGGAGTGGGTCTGGATGATTGGCATTTGTTACATGTTTTGACCCAGGTTTCAATGTCTTGTTCTATTCCTGACCACCAAACGTAGCTTCTGGCCAGGCACTTCATCTTTACCATGCCCAGGTGTCCTTCATGTAACATGTTTAGCATGTCTTCTTGTAATTTTTTTGGAACAACTACCCGATCTCCCCACAAAATGCACCCTTTTTCAATTGATAATTCAGTTTGCTGGTTTTTAAAGGGTTTAAAAGTCTTGGTTTTTACGTTTTCCGGCCAACCCCGTCCCATCCAGTTCAGTATTCGGGCCATCAGTGCATCTTTAGCTGTTTCCCTTGCGATGTCCGATGCGGTGATGGGCCAATTTGGAATCGTTTCAATTTGTAGGGTATGTGTGATGGGAGCTGGATCATCATCGTGACCTGGTAGTGGTGAATGGCTTAATGCGTCTGTGTGGGGTATGGCTTTCCCTGGACGATAAATGAGTTTGTAATTGTAGGCTGCAAGAAATTCTGACCATCTTGTCATTCTTGCAGACAGGATGTTGGGGGTGGCTGTCTCTGGCTAGGATTCCCAATAGCAGTTTGTGGTCGGTGATTAAAGAAAATGTCCTACCGTATAGGTATTCATGGAAATGTTTCACCCCCGAGATGGCTGTCCAGTTGGCTGTAGTTCCTTTCGGTCTTGGACAGCGTCTTGGAATAAAAGGCGATCGGTGCTTCTCTGCCGTCTGGTAGTGTGCGGCTAAGTATTGCGCCTATGCCAAAGGGTGAAGCGTCGCAGGTGACAGTCAGAGGTAGTGTGTCACTGTATTGGATCAATACAGATTTTGATGTGATTAAGTCTTTGATTTTTTGGAATACTGTTTCTTCTTGGTGGCCCCATTTCCAATTGGTTTTTTTATCGAGGAGTCTATGCAGTGGTTCCGCTACTGTTGCCTTCTGCAGCAGAAAGACATGATAAAAATTAATGAGTCCCCAAAATGCTTGTAAATCCGTTTTGTTTTTGGGTCTGGGAGCTTCCTTTATTGCTTGTATTTTTGTGTGTGGGGGGTGGATTCCCGCTTCATCAATAAGGTATCCCAGGAACTCGACCTGATTTGTGGCAAGTTGGCATTTTTCTTTTTTAACTTTAAGTCCTGCTTCTCTAAATTTTGACAAAACTGCCCTTAATCGGTCTTTTAGTTGTTTTTTTGTTTTCGGCTGATATTAGTACATCATCAAAGTAGGGAACCACCCCTTTTAATACTTGGAGGAGACGTTCCATCAGGCTCTGGAAAACGCCAGGGGCCACGCTGACACCGAATTGTAATCTATTGCATTTAAAGGCTCCTCTATGTGTTATGATAGTTTGCGCCTCTGCTGTCTCAGGATCAACTGGTAATTGTTGATATGCCTGTGCGAGATTGAGCTTCGCAAAGATCCTTCCTCTCTCCAATGAATGCAGCAGGTGTTGGACTACCGGAACAGGATATGCGCTCTGTTGCAATGCATGGTTCAGGGTGGCCTTATAGTCACCACAGATGCGCACGGACCCATCAGATTTTATAGGGGTCACAATCGGGGTTTCCCATCTGGCATGGTCGGTTGGCTCTAGCTCCCCCTGAGCGATGAGCTTGTTTAGTTGCTCGTCAATTTTTGGTCTTAGTGCAAACGGTACCCATCTGTCTTTAAGCCTGATGGGGGCTATGTTCAGGTTTAAACTAAACGATATAGGGGTCCCACGGTACTTGCCTAAAGTCCCGTTGAATACGTCATGGAATTCCTCCATCAGGTCTTTCTCCTAGTCCGTCATGGTGATGCTGTTGATCCCTGTCACTTCGATTCCGAGTGGTTCAAACCATTCTAAACTGAGCAGGCTGGGGCGATCTCTGTCAGCGATGGTTAATGGCAGAATCTCGGTGTGTTTTTTAAAGTTTACTTTGAAATGTCCCCGTCCAACTACTG
This sequence comes from Pseudonaja textilis, assembly GCF_900518735.1. The sequence continues at coordinate 331,730 of NW_020769515.1, read as the reverse complement.
GTATCTTGTTACCCTGGTAGTCCTTGATGATCAGGCTTTGCTCTTCGAGTTCTCTATGTTTTATGTCTGGTATCGAACTTTTTATTGTGTTCCATGATACCATTGATAAATACGAACTGGAGTCTACTTCCATTTCACATGGTTCGCCTTCTATCAGGACGTTGATTCGAACCTTCTTAGTGTTTGTTGTTCAGGCCGTCCCAGTAGTGATTGTCTGATGTGTCTCTTCCTTCTTGTTGAGCCATTGATTTCTATGATCTCGGCTCCAGCAACTTCCAGTTGGTCTTTCTTTGTTTCTGGGGGGGGTACTACCGCGTCTCTTTGGGCTATAGCTCTTTTTGTTTCAGCAGACCCTTGCAATGTGCCCCCGTTTTTCACAATGCCGGCATGTGGCATCCAAGAATCGTCATTCAGACCTCGGGTGGTTTCCACCGCATCCCGCACACTGAAATTCAGGTTTTCTTCCTCGTCTCTCTCTCTGGCTCCTTTCTGAATGGAGTCTGTTTACCTCCTCGTCTTCATCTTCAGAGTCGGTTGATGATTCGATATCTTTTTTTTTTAAAACAAATTTTATTAATTTTAACAAGAAACAAACAAAACACAACATCATTAAACATTAAAAACATAAAACCGCTTTCCATCATAGATCTTTACAAAGCAGGTAACACATTATTTTATATCGCATTTTTCTGTTTTATCTCATTTCAGTGTAAGCACATAAATTCCCTTTGACAGATTTCACATTATTTCTCTTTACTCTTATTCAATAACATTTCTTTTCTAGTTTATCTGCTATTCAATCATCACACTTATATTTTCCTCTGACTTATTTTTGTTTTTGTTTTTTTAAAAAAAACAAATTTTATTAACTTTACAAAACATACAAACAGTCAAGGCATATTGACATAAAGAATCTTTCTGGAAGAGCCAGTAAAACATGCCAAGTGTAATATGTACATTTACATTATCTGCTCATCTTCATATCCTATCCCAATTTCTCTTTTTCATTCTGTTGTCCAGATTATATTTCTTACTAATCAAAATTTTTGCCTTTTTTAAAAAAAACAATAGACAAAACATACATAACATAAAACATAAAAAACCTCATTTCTGAAAGCTGCTTAATCCCGGGTTAAAACTCTTTGCACAGACACAAATTCAAAAATAATATTTACTTTATATGTCAATCCATATCTTATTACCAGTTTCAATTTTCTGTATAACTTCTTCCCTCTTTTATCTTTCTTAATTATATTTTATTTATCTTATCTCAATAGAATTCATAGTACTTATCATTTTTTGTCTGTTCTTTTGCAGTTATCCATTCATCTTTTTTCTTTAAATATACTTCTCCTGTACACTAATTGGAGTAACACCTTTAACTCTTTTCCCTAACTTCACAATACTTAATATAACACTTAAATTATATTGAGATTCTGGTTAGTACATTCTAGAATTACACAAAAAACTTTATAAGAAAAGCCAATACACTACAATTACAAAATGTAAACCTATAACCCACCAGAAATACCATAAAAGAGCAAATCATACATACTAATACACATTCTGCTCTGAATACACATTGAAAAACACACTTTTATGTACCTTCCAGAATCCCTTTTTCAATTAAATTTACCCATTGTCTCTAAATAAATTTTGTTTCTTAAAGTCTTGCTTCCCAGCATTAAGGTTTTTCATCCCCTCCTTTCTCACTTGTTTGTTTTTCTCCTTGCCTTTTTTACCCCATTGTCTCTCCTCCTCCCTTTTCTTCTTCTGCTTACTCACTTTCTGTTGTTTTCTAACCTTATATCCAGCTTTCATCTCATTTTTCTCTTTTTGGATTGTTTTCTCTACCCTTAAAATCCCCTTTTCCTTTTCCTCTTCCTCCTCCCCCACAAGGTAAACCGATTGCTCATCCAAAATGGCTTCTTCTTCTTCTTTGTTCCAGTCATCCTGCTGCGTAGTCAATTTTTCATAAGTGTGTACCGCCATTTCTAAAAATTGAAATAGAGTGCCCAAGGAATCTTTTCCATCTTGCTCTTCTTTCTTATATTTTTGGTATTGAGTTTTTAATTCATCCAAAAGCAATGCCATCATGAAGAGAAAGACTTCTTCAAAAACAACCACCCAAGTATTTTTAATCAAGAGTAATTCCAAAAGAATTCCAAAGTCACTAAAAAGTCCAAATAAACTGTTTCTTTCAATGCTTTTTTTTTACCTTCTTCAATTTCTCTTTCTGGGGTTACTGATTGATCAAAAGGTTCCCATTAAAATGTATCTTTCTTTAAAATTCTAGGCAGTCTCCTCCTTTTTCAAGCTCTGCTCCAAAAAGTTTTTTTTCCTCTCCCCCCACTTACAACAACAATTTCCCTTTAAACGCTCAGAAATCTATACCTCCAATGCGGGCTTTCCAATTTCTGAGGGTGTTAAATCCAAAGTCCAAAGTCCTTTCTCTGATAGCTTTCAAGTTAAAATACCTTCGGTGCCCAGTACATTTTCCAATTCTGCATTTAATGTTTCTGTGGGGTGGGAGAGTAAGTAGAAAAAAAAGGTTTCCCTTAGCAGCTTTCTCCACTGCTCTTCTCTTCTTAGGGATACAATGTATCTTTCAGGCAATAAAGAATTCCACTCCAGGGTTTAGAAGCTGTTATTTTCCCGGCACAGCCAACACTTTCACTTTTGAATCTTCCTTCTCCTTCTTCCTCCAGCACAATCTTTTCCAGCTGCCAGCTTCTTTGTGGCGGCCATCACTGACCGGCGCTGCACCACCTTGAGAAAAGGAGGTTAAGCTGGGTGAGGAGGGGGTCTGCGACACCCTCAAACCCCTTCCCAGATCCTCCCTATCTTCGGCTGCCTCTACAGGGCAGCCTTATCCTCCAGATCCGTCTGGATCGGAGGCACCAAGACGGCGAGCACAGCAGGGATCGCGGAGAAATGCAAATCCCTGCTGCCGCCAGAGCCTGGCAACCGATGATTCGATATCTTCATGGTGAGAGGTTGTGGCAGCGTGCTTTTGGGCTCCCTCTGTTTTCTTTTCTTTATTCAGACTCGGAGTGTTTGTGGTATTCATTTGCTTCATTTTTGCTGCAGACTTCTTTGCTGCTTCAGCGGCAGTTGCTTCAGCAATGGCTTTGTTTGCGGTGATGTTGGGTCGGTTTAACAGTTTGCTCTGTAGGGTTGCGTCTCTTAGTCCAAGGACTATATGATCCCTCATGGCTTCATCCATGTTGAGGAACTTGCATGCCCCCCCAATGTCTCTTAACGCTGCTACGAAGTCTCCAATACTCTTGCCTTCTAGTTGGTCACGCTTGTAGAATTCGTGTCTTCTAATGAGATTGGACACGACTGGTGCGTAATGGTTTCTCAGCATCCGATTTAGGTCTGGCCAGGCCATTTGTTTAACATCATTGGGTCTTGCTAATGCCTTGGCCATTTTGAAAATAGTCGGGCCACAATGCGTCAGGAATACGGCTCTCTTTCTCTGGTCAGTGATTCCTTGCAGTTCGTTGCTTTCTAAAAACATCAGGAACCTGTCCCAGTCTTCTTTGGCTGGGTTGAACGGTGCGGGTGGTGAATTGTTGCCAGCCATCTCGTTGGTCTTTTGGCTATCGTTGCCATGTGCTTACGGTCTTTGTCCCTTCGATCCAATCCTCATCACCAGTGTTCTATCGCCAGGACAAAGCAGACTCGAATACCGGAGTTGAAATCAGCTCTTTATTAGCAACCAGTAACTTCAACTGAAGTCGAGCCGCGGCAGCCCTTTTTATAACGGCTGCTCGTGGCTCGCAACCAATGGCATGTGTTTAAACTTCCTGCCGCTTATGCAGCCAATCGGAACCCGTTGTTCTTAACCAATCATTACTCTGTGTTAACTAACCAATAGGAATGTAGTATTAGAAGTCTATATGTGAATACACTACACATTTCTTTGACTATTTTCCTATGACTGGAAAACAGAAGCTTTGCTTTATTGTTAGGGGAAATAGGAAATGGGAGAGTCCCAAGAGCAGATGTCCCAACTTCACTAAGAACATTTTGGAAAATCAATCCGCACTTATAAATCTGTGTGTCAACAAAAAACATGATTGAATTTGGGGAATTATATCCTGTGATAACACAGTAAAACATGGTTGTGAACCAAATAATGGGTAAGACCTTCAGACCAGTAAGTGGAACAGAAAGAGACAGACAGACATACAAAACTAAAGTGCAAAACAAATTTAATTGGATTGTCAAAGGCAAACCTCAGGAATCATTTTAGGCTTATAGTAAAATTAATATTAGAGAAATATTGTTGGGATTTCTTGCTCCCCCTCCTTTTAATTCCACTGAATTGAATAGATTGGAATTGTCCCATTACGTTCAAGAGTTCTCTAGTGGAGATGGGACTTCTGTTATCTTGCTTATTATCCATGAGAACTCCTATTTCTACCACACTATGTCCCATTTTGACCCCCAACTGATGCCAAGAATCCTATGTGTCAGGCGCAAACAGTCAAATCCACATGTGAAGAGTTCAATTAGCTGTTTTATTGCTCATGCCTATATATAGGAATCTTCTCAGACTGGCGGTTTGCATTTAGGCCAGGCTATATAAGGTGCAATGGCATTCAAGAGGAGTCAGACCTTGCCCTTTGTGCCTACATAGATTCCAGACTAATACCTCATTTGACTCCTCTGCCAGTCTCTCTCCAACATGAGAAACTTGTGGCAGGCAAGTTTGAAAAAAGCTTCTGTACCTGCTGGCTATGAATTGCAATGGCAGTATTCTGTTAAGTTGTCTGCTTTTTCTTTGAATACTTCATGGTAATCTAGTTGTTAACCACACCTGGAAAAAAGAGTATCCATAAAAGTAGGATATAATAATTAAAATAAATCTAGTGGTGCTGACGAGAATGATTCAAAAAGATAACCAAATTAAAGGACTAAATATTAAGAAGGAAGTCTATAAATTGTAAGCTTTTGCAGATGACCTTGTTTTTATTATAGAGGAGCCACTACAATTGGGTTCAAGGCTTATGGAAGTACTGGAAGAGTATGGGGAAGTAGCTGGATTAAAAATAAATAAGGACAACACTAAAATGATAGTCAAAAATATGTCAAACATACAGAAAGATTTGGTTGAGAAAATGGTTATCCAGATAATGAAGAAAGTGAAATACTTGGGAATACAGCTAACAGTAAGGTGCATAACAATCAAGGAAGACAATTATATTAAATTAATTAACCAAATAAAGATAGATCTAGAGAGATAAAAGAACCTGCAACTTTCTTTTATGGGGAGAATTGCTGCAATAAAAGTATACCGATAAAATTAGAGAGAAAATATTTTGAAATTTTGAATAAAACAATATTGAAATGTATTTGGCAAGGGAGGAAACTGAGAATTAAATTAAAATTACTACAAGAAGCCAAAGAAAGAGGGGTTTGGTCTGCCTGACTGGGAGCTGTATTACCAAGTTGCTACACTTACTTGGGTGCAAGAGTAGATTAGCTTAAAAAATAGGAGGCTATTAACACTGGAAAGTCAGGACTTACAATTAGGATGGCACACATTTTTGTGAGATGAAAGACATAAAGCTCACCAGTACTTCCAAAGACATCACATAAGACAAGGTATGGACAACAGAATTACATAGAAACACCGGCATGGCTCTCCACTCTAGAAGCGTTAGTGCACCCAAACGTTATTAATTTGGGGAAAGTTATTACATATAAAGAATGAAAATGGGGATCTAAAATCCAGACAAGAATAAAAGGAGAAGGGGTACAACTAGAATAGTGTGCATACTTACAAATCCATTCACGCTATAAGAAAGACAAAAACGAGTGCAGAATACAGAGAGAACTGATGATATTAAATAAAATATTACTAGGAACAGATGAAAAAGCAATCAAGATAACCTATAAATACCTATTGGAATATAAAATGGAGGAGGAACAAGTTTAAGAAGTAATGATAGTATGGGCCAAAAATTTTGGTTATAACATTGAATTGGATAAACGGCAAAAGCTATGGGAAAGAAATAGAAAACTAACCTTGGCCACTTCATACAAAGAGAACCTATACAAAATGTTGTATAGGTGGCATCTTCCTCCAACAAGATTGGCAAAAATGAATAAAAACGCATCACCGCAATGCTGGAAATGTAATACAGTGCTAGGGACATATTATCACATGTGGTGGTCATGTACAAAAGCAAAAGAATATTGGTGGCAGATGAAAGTTTGGCTGGAAGAGATGCTCGGCCAAAAAATAGAGTTTAGACCAGAAGTGTTTCTATTGGGAATAATAGAAGAAAAATATAGGAAAGGAATAATATATTTAATGTTGCATATTATAACTGCTGCAAGATTGGTCTATGCCCAAAACTGGAAAAGTGGAAATATCCCCACTGAAAGTGAAATAATAAAAAAATACTGGTCTGTGCAAAGATGGACAGACTAACATTAGAAATTAAAGATAAGGAAGAGACAGAATACTATGAAGTCTGGAATAAAATGTACCAATGGTTGGATTCAAGGAAAAGAAATCAGAATAAAAAATTGTGACACTTTATGAGACAGAAGGTGGAAGACACCTAGGCTAAAGATAATGAAATATAGTGGATAAAATGATTATACAAAAAGAATGTGAAAGGAAGTTATGTTGTAAATATGAATATAAATGGAAATGAATATGTAAATAGCACCAACTTAGTGATGTAAGATATGTAGATGACCAACTGTTGTATGTGGTTTTATGCTGTAGTATGTATGGCAAAAACAAATGCCAGGAAAGTCACACTGTGTTCATGTAAAGTTTATTCAATAAAATTTTGTAAAATAAAAAAATAACAATTAAAATAAATAATATATAAATACATCTTCTCCATCTTGCCCCAGTTAAAAGTGTTTATTTTTCCAGTTTCAATGGATTTTGAAATTCAGTACTTCACCAAGAGGTAAGAGGAGGATAAGAGAACTTGGACCATTGCCAAGTTAATTTCAGGTGAGCTTAGAATAACTTACTTTCATCCACACATGCTCCCCCATAAGTTAATTTCTTCTATAGTTATCTTAAACCCTCAGGTGTATATGGAATAGGACTAAATACCCATGAAATTATTCACAGTGTAGTTTCTCTCAAAAGGTCCGAGTTCCAGACCTAAATGAGCATTAAGATGCCATTTGTATGGAGGCTAACTGGATTTATTAAGCCGGACTCTGGCACACAATGAGTTCCAACATGCAAAAAGCAAATGCAGCAAGGATGTAAAGTCAGTGCTGGGACCACCTGTCTCCCAACATAATTTATCTAGGCAAGCCACACCCTTCCGCCAGTGCTGTCCTCGCCCCATGGTCAGCTGTGCATTGGAATGGCCAATTAGACGCTGCCCAGCCAATGCGTGGGCTGGAACAGCTGATCGTCGGCCCGTCATGGCTGCTGCATTGCCCAGCCGTTCGTTGGCCTGTTGCTGGTGCTTCGAAGCCCAGCAGGACCCTTGCCTCACACCTCCCCGCCACACAGCTGATCTGTGGCCTTCTCTCAGCTGGTCCTTGGCATTTGTCGGCACGCTGCTGCAGCCTCCGGCACCCACCCACCCATCACCAGTGCAGGGGCGCCTTTCCTCCCCCGGTATGGAAAACTCCAGGGTTTCAGGGTTTGACAGGCGGCTCCCCTCTACCAGGGCTGCACCTGGAAAACAGTAAGCAGAAACAGTGAATACACATGGCAACAGACCATTACACCCACCCTCTCACGCCCCCCGCCCGGTTTGTGGGGATGTTCCTTATGGAACATTATCAGTCGGTCTACCTGTACATCTGCTCTTGCCACCCACGAGGCCTCTGTGATGGGATATCCCTTCCATCAAACCAGTCATTGCAGCCAGCCCCTATGTAATTGGGAATCCAAAATCCAGTCGATCTCGTAATGGGTCTCCCCTGACCTCCATAGGGGCAGGTAATGGTAACGGTGGTGGTCGAATGGAGGCCTCCCCTACAGGTTTCAGCACACTACTGTGGAACACTGGGTATACTTTCGCCAACAATCAGGGTAGCTTCAGCTCCACCCTTACAGGGTTAATTACCCACACAATGGGGAATGGGACCAGGAACTTGGGGCCCAATTTCCGACAGGGGACCTTTAATTTTAAGTACTTGGTTGACAGGTACACTTTCTCCCCCACCTGGAACGGCTTCTGCAGAGCCCATTTTCTGTTGGCCTGTACTTTCTGGGTTTCTGCGGCTTTCCTCAAGGCCGTTTTCATGGATTCCCACACCCCCTGCAAGGTGTTTATCCATTCCTTTGGGCTGAGAGGGGTAGGGGCTTCTTGAGGGTATTCAGTTATGGGAACGAAGTCTATTCCATGCACCACCCTGAAAGGTATAAACCCCATACTGCTGTGGACAACATTGTTGTATGCCACCTCCACAAACAGTAGAAGTTCTGCCCAATTGGTTTGCTCGTACGTGACATAGCACCTAAGATATCTTTCCACTATGGCGTTGGTTCTCTCTGCTGCCCCGTTAGTACTTGGGTGAAATGCTGAGCTTAAACCCTGGAAGGACCCTATCATCTGGACAAACTCCCACCAAAACTTGGCTGTGAACTGTACCCCCCCATCCAAAACAGTCCTCCGTGGCACACCGTGGAGGTGATAGTTATTTAGTAGGAATAGTTTAGCCAATTTCTGTGCCGATGGCAAATTGGTGTAGGGTACAAAATGGACCTGTTTTGAAAATAAATCAATGACCATATGATGGTCTGGCCATTGCTCTCTGGCAGCTCCACAATGAAGTCCATAGCTAGCTCCTCCCATGGCCAGGTCAGGTTGGTCGGGTTGTTGTCGTGCAGACCAGACAGCTTTTGACATAGTCCTCTATTTTGTGTTGCATCCTGGGCCACCAGAATTGCCTCTTGACTAAATGCAGGGTTTTAAGGAACCCAAAGTGTCCTGTTTCATGTCATGGCACCTCCGTAGCACCTATGGCCTCAGGGTGTGTGGCACATACAATTTACTGCCTTTCCACAGCAACCCGTCTCGTTGGGTGAGCAAGTTCCAGTGCTCCAGGAACCAAGGGTCAGTTAGTAGTTTGGTCTGTAAGTGATGAGTCAACTTGTCTACGCTTACAACCAGCTGCCAGGCTGAAATCTGTGCAGCTTGTTGCAGTGAAGGGGGAATGATGGCGTGTACCACCTCCTCATGGCAACTGTTGTATTGAGGCATTCTTGACAAAGTATCATGCCCCTGTTGGAGTCTGAATTTGAGGAGGAAGCCAAACAGCTGACAGGGAGTGGGAGTGTGGCTCCGTTGGCTGTGGAGGAAACTGGTGAAGGGCAAAGTCCAGCTGGGCAGAGCAGGGACAGGTAGAAAAAGGGAGAGGGAGTTCAGAGGAAGACCCAGGCCCACCTCCTCTTCATCCTAGGGCACACAGGGAGGAACAGAGAAGAGAGCAATGTGGGTTGCGTGGCTTACAGGGAAGGAAAGGACCCTGATTCCCTTCATTAGCCACACTTGGGAATGAGAGTTTAAAAGAGATGCATGCTGAGTGCGGCAGCTGCTGGAAGTAAATGTGAGTTTATCTTGTGTTGACTTTGGTTATCTGTATTCCTGGCGCCTTCCCAACCGTGTTGAGTTATTGCCATACCTTCACGTCTGGAATTCTTGCTCCTGCCTTGCCAGACTAATTATCTCATTTTGCCTTGATTGGACTTATAGTTACAGTTTTGGTTGACCATGTTTTGGACTTGATTCTCTGCAGCCAAAGGCTGTTCCTGGGAGAGTTTTTCTCCAGCCAGAAGGAAACCAGGACATTGGGGGCAAAGTTGGAGCTAATAAAGAGACTCCTACAGATTATCTAACTGTGTTGCCTTTGTGCCACTCTCCAGGTCATCACACAAAGCATCTGTCAAGGAAGTTGTCCTTCAAGGTAAACCGGAAGCGTTGGAAGTACTGAGCCTACTGCACCTGTTTGGGCGACAAACATCGTGAGGCCTGGAGTGCCTTGAGGTTTTTATGGTCCGTCCACACCTCGAACGGTACCTTACTGCCCTCCAGGAGGTGATGCCATGTCATGAGGGCCCACCAGACTGTAAACTCCTTTGTTAGCCTTCGTTTGTACACGTAGGAATTCTAGCAATAAACTCTGTTACTCACAGGATTCGTTGTAAATAGGTAGGTTTATTTTCGCTCGTTTTCCTTCAAACACGGCAACAACGGATATCCCGGATAAAGTCAGCACTGAGATCATTTGTCTCTCAGCGCAATTTATCAAGCCACCCCACCCTATGCAGCTAACTAACATCCGCCCTCCCCATTAGTCCTACACGCCTCCACCCCGCAATTCTAAACGCCACTAATTATGAAACAGAATGTGGTTTCAATTCCCAGGTTGTGCTTTAATTTCCCCAATGATTGTTTCTGTTTCGTTTCAGGTAATGAGAGGAGTTGGAGTGACAAACTCTCTTTCACCCCATCCCCGCTGCACGTTCATGCTGACACGAGACAAGTCGAGCTGGGGTGGGATCCTCTAACGCAAGTGACGCTGATCAAGTCGATATATTGCAAATGGCAGGATTGAACTTGTACTCCCCAATCAAGACAACGTGTTGGGATTCACCTCAGTAGATAAACCAGCCAGCTCTTTGAATCCCGACAGGTGGCCCCCTCTACCATTGTTCCTTCTGTAACAGAAAGGTTATTATTAGTTACATGTATACATTATATTTCATCCCTCCCACCCGGCTTAGTAGGGTTTTTTATATGGAACCATCATCTCAAACAAGACGCCAATATATCTGTATAGGGTATCCATGATGCATCAGCTAATGGGTAACCTGTCCATCGGACTAAAAATTGCAATATTCCACTTCTACGATGTGAATCGAGTATTTGATCGATTTCATAATGGTCATCACGAACTGGTCCTGGGGTATGCAGTCTAGGTTCTTGTCATGTCATATTTGCCAGTTTTAACAAACTGATATGAAATACGGGGTGAGCTCTTTTGAACCGAGAGGAAAGTCGAAGACCAACTGTCACAGGATTGATTACCCGTAGAACTTGAAATGGTCCAATGTATTTTGGACTTAGTTTTTTACTAATTAAACCAAGATGTAGGTATTTAGTCGATAGATATACCCAATCCCAGATAGTATATTGTGTTTGTGCTGATCTTTTTTTATCTGCTTGGACTTTATACATTTCCTGCACTTTTTTCAAAGCGAGACAAACTGAGTTCCATTACTTAAATATTTTATCTGGCCAGGTGTTTGTGTTCTCTATATTGCATCCTTGTTCATAATAGGTATAGGTACAAATTCCATACCATTTACTGTTTGGAAAGGGGAATGACCAGTACTGCTATGTACCATATTGTTATATGCTATTTCAGCATACGGTATCAGATCTGCCCAATCACTTTGTTGATAGTTAATGTAGCGATGAAGATATTGTTAGATGGCTGCGTTTGCTCTTTCAGCCACTCCATTGGTGGCTGGGTGATATGCTGTACTTAATCCTTGTGTTAAGCCAATCAAATGAATAAACTCCCGCCAGAATTTTGATGTGAACTGTACTCCCCTATCGGATATTATTTTTTGTGGTACTCCATGTAAGCGATATATATGTTTTATAAATAATTCGGCTAATTTCTTAGTGGATGGTATTCCTTTACATGGGACAAAATGTGCTTGTTTGGAGAACAGATCAATAGCCGTCCATATCACTGTGTGGCCATGGCTATCTGGTAGATCAACTATAAAGTCCATTCCAATGTCTTGCCAGGGTTTTGTAGGTTCAGACACTGTTTGTAATAATCCTACTGGCTTCCCAATTTTATTTTTATTTATTATACATACAGGACAGGATTTCACATAATTCTCTATATGTGATCTCATGCCTGGCCACCAAAACTGTCGTTTTGCTAAATGTAACATTTTTAGGAACCCATAATGTCCTGCCTGTTTAACATCATGACATTTTTTTAATACTATTGATCTTAATGTGTTCGGTACATATATATTAGTTCCTCGACAAGCGATCCCATTTCTCATTTCTATTTGATTTTTATTATTTATTAACCATTCGTCTTCTGCTAATATTGTAGGTAAGTCAGTTGTAAGTATTGTGGATCATAAAGATTCTATTCTATTAATAGCTGGTATCAATGGTTGGATTATATTTTCTCGTACGCTATTATACTGAGGAAGCCTTGACAAAGCATCTGCCATAAAGTTTCTCCCTGATGGGATGTACTTTAACGTGAAGTTAAACCATTTAAAAAAAATTGTCCAGCGAATTTGCTTTGGCGACAACCTTCGTGGATTTTGGAATGCTTCTAAATTCTTATGATCAGTCCACACCTCAAATGGTTGTAAGCTTCCTTCTAGTAAATGTCTCCAGTTGAGCAGTGCCCAGTGGACCACAAAGGCTTCCTTCTCCCAAATCGCCCAATTTCGTTCAGCTGGACTAAATTTCCTAGACGTATACGCACATTGAAAAGAAGGTGTATTGTTTAGTTTTAGCATTTCTTTCTCTCCATGTATCTTTTAAGTTTATTTCATCTACCATTTTAAAAAAAGATTTAGGGAGAGTCTTTCTGTTTTGCTTTATTGTTTTCTGTGCTGTATTGTCCAATTTATTGTCTACAATTCCATTAAAATCTCCCATCATAACTATATTAACATAGTCCAGTTCAATTATTTTCATATGTAATTTTTTGTAGAATTCTTCTTGTTTATCATTCGGAGCATAGATTGCAATCAGAAGTGTTTTCGTATTATTGTCCATTATTTCCACCATTAGTATTCTTCCGTCATCAGTGGTATAAATCAATTTTGCTGGGATGGTCTCTTTAATATATAAAACGACTCCTCTTTTCTTACATTGTGTCAAGGAAGTAAATATTTTCCCTAGTTTTGGCTGTATCAACAATTGTTCATATTGTTTTTTAATATGTACTTCTTGTAGGCAAATTATATCAAATTTTAATTTCTCTAATTTATGAAAGGTTTTCCTTCTTTTAACGGCTGAGTTAAGTCCATTTATGTTAATTGTAATCAGTTTTTTCTCTTCCATGGTTATATTTTGTAATTAGGTTTAGCAGCTCTCGTAGATCTTAGTTCACGTTGTTCTTTGGCTTCCACCTTTCCACCTACTGCACCTTCTTCTTTTTCAATTGCCATTTGGCAGTCCTCTTGGAATTCAATTAGTGAGATTTCTTTTTCTGCCTTTTCCTCTTTCCCTCCAAAAAATTCTGTACAAAATAATTCTGCTTTCTCAATTGAGTCAATTCTATGTCTCTGTTCTTGCCATGTGAACATTAAACCTTCTGGAACCAGCCATCTATAATTCACCTTTTTTTAAAGTAGCATTTTAGTCAGGAATCGGTATTCTCTTCTCATCTCTCTCACTCTTCTGGGTATTTGTTTCAAGACCACAATCTCCTTGCCTTTATATTTCAATGTTTTCTCTTTTGCCACTTGCAATATTTGCATTTTAATGGCTTTCTTTGTAAATCTAATGTGAACTTCTCTTGGGAAGCTATTTCTCATCGCATATCTTGTGAAAAGATATTTTGAATTCCTTGCATAATCATCTGCAGAGTCTCTTTTTCTTGCTTTAACATTGTCTATATTGAACGTTGTCCTCCAGATGGTGGAGAGGAAGAAGTAGAAGTTGAAGAACCAGGAACTGTAAGTTTCCTACTCATTTTAAGCAATTCAAAATCTTCAGGTTCTTCTAAACCTTAATCCAATTGTGAAATAACCAATTGTAATTCAAAATAAAAATAGTAGAAAAAAGAAGCCAAATAGTAATGATAAAAAAAAGAAGAAGAAAAATGGGAGGACAAAATTTCTTCAGGTTCTTGTATACCTTAATCCAATCAGTAGTTAGATGAAGAAAAAGGCTTGGAAAAAAAAAGGAAAGGAAAAATTCTTCAGGTTCTTCAACACCTTAATCCAATTGAGAGATCTCAAATAAAAAAGAGTGCATAAAAATAAACCAGAAAGGTAGATGAAAAAAACAAAAATACCAGGAAAGGAGAAAAAAAGGCTATTCCCTTTAAAAAAAAGGAAACATTAATACTAAAGCTTTCCCTTTAAAATAAAAAGCAAGCGTAGAGATTGGACTTCCAAAGAAAAAAAAAGAAAAACAAAGACAAGCTCCAACAAAGCCAAATAGCTATTGCAAAAAAAAAAAGATAAAATGAAATAAAATAAAGCTGGTGAGGAGGGATAGCACAACTTAGAAAAAGTAAAAAGAGCACACTGCACTTAGTTTAATTATCCAAGGCTCTTATTATAACTCTCTTCTCCAAAAACTTAGCACCCTTTTTTCCCCCTAGGTTTCAACACCAGACTCCAGCTGTTGATAGAAACCCAGAAGAGCACCTGCAATAATACTCTCCCATGCTCTTCCCTCTATCTTATCAAATAGCAATGTCCTTGAAAAAAGTCTCAGTTCTTTCTTTCTCAGCTTTGTCTGGTCACAGGAGAAATAGAATATTTCCAAGCCTGTAGTTGGCAGTGTTACAAAGTTTCTTTGCTTTCACTTTCCCCCTCCTTTTCCAAGCAAAATATAATAAGAATTAAAAAAAAAAGATATTTTAAAAAAAGAAATAACTAAAAGGGAGTCTCTAGCCTAAAATGTTACAAAATCAAAAAGGAGAAAAAAAATAGATGGAAAAGAAAAAACCAGTCCCGTTTCAAAATATAAGATCATGTATAGAAAATCCAGCAATGAGAAAAAAAACATTACTTTGACATTCCTGTTTAAAATCGTCGCTTAATCACTTCTGTCAAAACTTTTACAGATTCTTTCTTTTCCTTAGGGTGTCCTTTCAGATCTTAGAATAAAGAAAAAGTTCTCACCAAACCGGCACACTCTCTCTTACTGTTCTCTTTCGTTTTGGAGCTGTCCCAACTTCAGCAGCTTTAATGGCTGCCTCTTTGCCGCTGGCAAGAAGAGCTTCTCCTGGATCTACCAAGGACTTTGCAGTATCCCTGGAATCGGCAGGATGCGCTCTTCACTTTCACTGTCTCTTCGGGACGGTTTAGATCCGATAGGACCATCCAGGAGCAAAGATATCGGCAGCGATCTCAGACCTCCAAGATCGCATGCCTTATCATCACAACGCCAGCTCCGCCCTCCCACACTATCCAAGCAGACCTCTTAAAGAATATAAATTTGGGTAAAATGTACTCGGCACTTGCAAACAAAGAAAAAGGGGGTATTGTAGTATATGTAAAGGATTGGTTGCAACATAAACAAATATACAAAGATCAAGAAGGGAGAATGCTCTTTATAGAAATAAATATAAATTAGAAAAAGATGTTATTAGTTACAATATTTGCCCTGAATACACACCAAAAAGACTTTTATAATAGGCTTCACCATAAGATAATAGAATTTGAGTATGCTAATGTATGCATTGTAGGAGACTATAATGCAGTCCCAGACAAAGATAAAGATTATAGAACTTCCAAAAAAAAAAAAGGAAAGGAGAATACTCCCTTTGTCTTTTAATAATATGGTAAGAGAACTTAACTTGAAAGATGTGTGGAGAGAAGTAAATCCAAATACAAAACAATATACCTTTTTTCCAAACCCCCCACCACTCTTGGTCCAGAATAGATCAGATATGGATGGACCCTGGGTAAATGGAGAATATTGAAAGGATCGAGATTTTTCCAAATCTATGGGCTGACCATAATCCCATTCAAATTAAATGGAAAGGAAAGAGAAAAATTGGAAGATGGACATTTAACAATACCATATTAAGAGATAAAGAATATATTGAAATGATAAAGAAAGAATTGAATGTATTTTTTGAAATAAACAAGAGAACATACCTCTCTACAGAATCTTTGGGATATGGCCAAAGCCTATGTGAGAGGTCTAACTATTGCTTATAGTATTAAAAAGAATAAAGAAAAAAGACAGCAACAAAACATATGGAGGGAGAAACTGAAAGATTTGGAAATAAGTAGAAAAAAGGACCCAAACAATTCAAACATTAACAAAGAAATTGATCTGGTAAAACATAAAATAAATTTAAATGTACAGGAAGATTTGGCCCAAAAAATTAAATTAGCAAAACAAAATTATTTTGAAAACACAAATAAGCCAGGGAGGTGGTTAGCCCATAAAATTAAAAAAAGAACAAGAAAAGAGAACGATCGTAGCTCTCCAAGATCAGGAAGGGAAATTATGCACGCAGACCCAAGAAAAGAAAGAAATTGCTAAGGAGGTTTTTATGAAATTGTATAAACAGGAAGAAATACCAGAAGAATCTATTGATCAATATTTGAATGAAAAGAACTTGCCCAAAATTACTAGTGAAGAGAAACAAAATTTGAATAATAAAATATCTATAGAAGAAATTAGGAAGGCAATTGGAACGCAAAAAGCAAATAAGACCCCTGGCCCGGATGGAATTCCTTTGGAATTCTATAAGGAATTCCAAGAAACAATAGAGGAGATATTGGTGGACTTGTACAATGAAGCCCTGGAGAACGCTAACATGCCTAAATCATGGTTGGAAGCATATATTACCCTCATTTATAAAGAACAATCAGACCCACAAAAAATTCAAAACTATAGACCAATATCACTTTTAAATGTAGATCATAAAATAATGGCTAAAATACTGGCGGAAAGATTAAAGAGAGTATTAAGTAGAATTATCCACACTGATCAGAACAGCTTCCTCCCCCATAGGCAAATAAAAACAAATACAAGAACCATTATGAAAATATTAGAATATTATGAAGTACACTCAACCAAGTCAATGGCATTGATATTTTTAGATGCCCAGAAGGCTTTTGACAACCTGAATTGGAACTTTCTTATTAAACAACTGGTAGGCATGAAATTTGGTGAAAATTTTATAGGATTTATTAAGACAATTCATAACATGCAAACTGCAGAAATATTAATAAATGGAGAAAATACAGATACCATAAAGATAAATAAGGGAGTAAGACAAGGCTGCCCCCGAGCTCCTCTATTGTATATATTGGCAGAAGAGACTCTCTTAGCACAAATTAGGAAAATCAAGAGATTAGAGGACTAAAAATTAAAAAAGAGGAATATAAACTCCAGGCATTCGCCGATGATATGGCATTTATATTAGAAGAACCCTTAGAAGCGAGCCCTATACTACTAACAGAAATAGAAGAATATGGAAAGGTGGCAGGGTTAAAAATTAACAAAGAAAAAACAAAAGTGTTAACAAAAAACTGTACAAAGGAGCAGAAGGAAGAACTAGCAAATAAATTAGGTATGCAGGTGGTAAATAAAGTAAAATACCTAGGGATCTGGTTGACTGCTAGATGTTTGTCAATTAAAAAAGATAACTAAGATAAGTTAATAATGCAAATAGTTAAAGATTTAGATAATTGGGCCAAACTGCAGTTATCGTTATTGGGACGTATTTCGACAGTAAAAATGAAAATTTTGCCAAAACTGTTGTTCCTGTTTCAGACAGTGCCAGTGAAGTTGGAAAAGAACTTTTCTGTAGAATTAAACAAATGTATATCTAAATTTATATGGCAGAGGAAAAAACCCAGATTGAAATATAAATTATTACAGGATGCCAAGAAAAAAGGAGGATTTGGCCTTCCAGATTTTGAATTATATTATGATGCTGCTATAGTAAACTGGCTTAAGGATTGGGTTAAATTAGAAAATAGAAGGTTATTAGTATTAGAAGGTTTTGATCTCCAACTTGGCTGGCACGCCTTCATGTGGGATGGAAAATCTAAACAACATTCATATTTCCAAAGGCACCATGTAAGAAACGTGTTGTTCAATATCTGGGGAAAAATTTAAAAAAACCACTACCCATTGTGGCTATCTACATTGGGAGCAGTCACATATCCAAATCTATTGGATTATGAAAATATTGTCAGGTATAAAGATTTACTATATGATACTGGAGAGCTTAAAAATAGGAACCAAATGCAAATTCAAGGAAAGGAGATAGCATGGTGGCCCTTTGCACAAATACAAACCCATTATAAAAAAGATAGAGAACAATTTGGCTTTAATATGATCCCACAAGAATTAGATAAAATATTGCAGCAGCGAATCCACATCTAACAGCCTGGGCATATGCCAAGCCTCACGTAGGCAAAGGAGTTTTGATATATGCCAAGCCTCACGTAGGCAAAGGAGTTTCGATACCTGCAAGACCTCACGTAGGCTGAAAGCAGGTATCAGGAACAAAAGGATGCTGCCCACCTTGGGCTACTGGCTGGACTGCAGGCGCGGATTGGTTACTTTGTATCCCTTAAGCACTGTGATTGGGCACTACAATGTATCCACTGAGACCCCCCACTCTTTTAACATGTAAAGTAGACTGAACTCTCTCTTTTGTGACGTTTAACAATGTGTGTTCAATAAAAGAGCTTCCCTGAGCGCGTGTTCGGGGCTGCTCATCCAACACTGAACCGGCTTGGTCTCTTTCTTGATGCATTGGACTCAATGAGAAGCCCTCCTAATGCGGAGCAAAGCCGCAAAATATGACTAGGAGAGGAAAAGAAAACAATTAGTAAAACATATAAATATCTTTTGGATTACAAATTAAAAGAAGAAACAGTCACAGAATCTATGATAATTTGGGCTAAAAACGTAGGTCATAGTATTGAATTAGATAAGTGGGAACACATCTGGCAAACAAATTACAAATTAACCATGTCAGTCTTGTATAAAGAAAACCTATATAAAATGGTTCATCGCTGGCACCTTCCTCCTGCGAGACTGGCTAAGATGTTCCCCAACCTACCACCCAACTGTTGGAAATGTAACTACACACAAGGAACATATTTTCACATGTGGTGGACTTTCCCATGTGCTCAGAAGTTTCGGAGAAATATTAGAAATTGGATTTTAAATATAACAAAACAAAATTTAAAACTTGAACCTGAAACCTTTCTGCTAAGTATGATAGATTTAAACATGGAGAAAAAATATCAATATTTAATTTTGCACATCATAACTGCGGCCAGAATAACCAACACACAAAACTGAAAATTGTCTTTCATTCCTTCAGAGGATATGGTAATTAAAAAATACATGAATGTGCTGAGATGGATAGCCTAACCAAATTGTTAAAAAATAAACAAGATAGTGACTATTATGAAATATGGAACATTTGGTATGATTGGTTAAAGAAAAGGTAATATTTGATATTTGGATAAGTTATGGAAATGACAAAAGACATGCATTTAATTATAAACTATATAGAGAAATTAAAACATTAAAAGAAAGAAGGAGTTATTGTAACAAGGCAGATCACGTCAATGATAAAGAAAAAAAAATGTAACCATTGCTCAATATACACTGTAAAATGTATATATGTATATGTATATGTATATGTGGATCTTTGGTTATTCGGGTTTTCTCCCACGTAAAATTGGAAGTATCTAGGCAACGTTTAGATGAAGTCTCATTCATCATCTTCAGGCTTGTGTCTTCGGCTTTGTGCTTCTCTGAGTAATGTGAGGGAGCCATTGGATTTTTCCCTAGGACACACCATCTACCAGAAGAAAACACATACAAACCGCTATCTATACGCACTCTCACACCACCACCCAGCACAGATCAATTCCGTAGCCAATACACTCATCTCCAGAACAAAATGCTTAGCCAACAAACAACACCTAAAAACCGAACTACACACTCTCACAAACATACTAACAGCCAATGGATTCCAAAGAAAGAAGAATACCCACCTAATCCAAAAAGAAACCCCAACCAAAATACAAGACAGAGAACAAGAGAACGAAACACAGACCACCCTCAAGACAGACACACACACCAACAAACTCAGGAAACTACAACAACGCCAGAAACCAACTCCTCCCCCCCCCACAGCCACACATGAAACAAACAGTGCACAACATCTCAGACAAGATCCTCACTGAAGCTGAAACCAAGGTCCTTTCAAAAGGATTCAACTTTGCTGTCGCTCCCAAACACTTCCCCACAGAAACCATCATATGCGGAGTTGAAACCAGCCTGACCAAAACCAACCCTGACGATGCTAAAAAAATCAGACTCGAAATCACCAACATCCTCTGCACTAGCAAACCACCCAAAAGCAACTTATCCAAAGAAGAACAAACTGCACTACTTAACCTGAAAGAAGACACCAGTATAATAATTCTACCAGCAGACAAGGGCAACGCGACAGTGGTTATGAACACATCTGACTACCAAACCAAGTTAACCAACCTACTCCAAGACCCCACATACAAACCCCTAAAGACAGACCCCACCACCTACCTAGAAAAAACTACCAAATCCAAAATAAAAGCCTCCCCCATCAGTGAAGAAATCCAGCAAAGAATCATACCCAGAGAGAAATCATCCAGATGCCCTAAGCTTTATGGTCTCCCCAAGATACACAAAGAAGGAACCCCACTCAGACCAATAGTCAGCTCCATAGGCTCACCTCTACAAAACCTGGCCAAATTTCTCGCCAAACAACTACAACCCTATGCAGAATCCATCAACTCACACGTAAGAAACTCATTCCAGTTCATCGAGATCATAAAGAAACAAAACTTACAACCCAGCGACCTACTAGTAAGCTTCGATGTCATATCCCTCTTCACCCAAGTGCCAATAAAAGAAGCCTTGACAGCCATCCAAAACAAATACAACCCCCCCAAGCACATCCTAGATCTGACCAACCACTGCCTATCCAATACATACTTCACCTACAATGGACAAAAATACAACAAATAGAAGGAGCACCCATGGGATCACCCCTCTCACCTGTCATCGCAAACCTCTACATGGAACACTTTGAAACACAAGCTCTAGAAAAATACGACCACAAACCCAAACTCTGGCTCAGATACGTAGATGACACCTTCATAATCTGGCCACACGGGAAAGAAAAACTGAACAACTTCCTCACACACTTCAACAGCCTACACCCCAAAATACAATTCACCATGGAAACAGAAGCCAACAACCAACTTCCCTTCCTAGATGTCTTGGTATACAAAAGATCCAATGGCTCCCTAGGACACACCATCTACCAGAAGAAAACACATACAAACTGCTATCTACATGCACTCTCACACCACCACCCAGCACAGATCAATTCCGTAGCCAAGACACTCATCTCCAGAACAAAATGCTTAGCCGATGAACAACACCAAAAAACCGAACTACACACTCTCACCAACGTACTTACAGCCAATGGATTCCAAAGAAAGAAGATTACCCACCTAATCCAAAAAGAAACCCCAACCAAAATCCAAGACAGAGAACAAGAAAACGGCAAAGCCCTCCTCCCATATATAAAAGGCACTACAGACAAAATCAGCAAGATCCTCCAAAAACACAACATTAAAACAGCATTCTGCACAAACAGAAAAATATCCACCATCCTAAGAAACCCCAAAGACAAAATCGAATTAGAAAACCAAGGAGTATACGAAATCCCCTGCACTGCCTGCCCTACCACATACATTGGACAAACTAACAGAAGAATAAGTGCACGCATTGAAGAACATAAGAACTCAATCAAAAAAGAAGAAACGACCTCTTCCCTGGTCCAACATCTCAAAGCCACAGGACATGAAATTGACTTTAAAAATACCAGAACTATCGCCAAAACCGAACACTTCAACAGCAGAATAATCAGAGAAGCCATAGAGATAGAAAAACGCCCACACAGCATGAACAAACGAGATGACACCTCCCGCCTTCCAGCCATTTGGAAACCCGCCCTCATGAACAGACGAGTACCTAACATGAAGAATGACACCAGACCCACACCCATGAGAGCCACACAAGATGCCACCACCACACTTCCATGTAGAAAACAGACTCACACCCACTCAGAAGATGAGACACGACCACGGACCAGAAGCTGCACTGCAGCTGCATCACTACCCACTTCAAACCCCTCCGAGCCATACATGAAGCAAACCGACACCCACTATGAAGATGCAGCACGACCACGAACTCGAAGCCAAACAGCAAGATCACAGCTCACCAACTCAAATCCCCCAGCAACTAAGACTAACCTGAGCACAACCAAGCCCCCACCTGAACAGAACACGCCTCCAACCAATCAGAACACGGCCAACCCCCAACCAATCAGAACACAGCCAAACCCCCTACCAATGAGAACACACCCTCACCCAATCAGAACACAGCCAAGCCCCCACCCAATCAAGTCCCACCCCCATTAGCAGTTAAAAGGAAGAAGCAGCTGCAATCTCACATCACTCTGAGAAGCAAGAGCCGAAGACAGAAGCCTGAAGATAATGAATGAGACTTCATCGAAACGTTGCCTAGATACTTCGAATCTTACGCGGGAGAAAACCCGAACAACCAAAGATCCACATACATACATATATATATACATACAGACAGACAGACAGACATACATACATACACATACACATACACATACACATACACATACACATCGATCGATCCTGCTGGGAGTTTTGACTCTGATGACTCTGACGATGGAAGGTTGGAGCCTGCTTTGAATGTGGAGTCTGAATTATCAGAGGACACAGACTTGAGCCAGGAGGATGAGAGATTGTCGCAGAGACAATCCTCCCCAGAACCTTCGACTTTGTTCAGGCCAGCAAATGATCAAGAAAATGAGACAGAAGTTTCCAGCGAGGAAACTGACAGATCGTGGGTTGACGCCAGAACTAGGAGAACCAGGAAACGTCAATCTGAAGGGAGGCGTCAGGCCAAACATTGATTGGAGAGACTGACGCACCTATCCAGGTTATTTAAAGAGGCGTGCTGACTCTCAAGCTTTGCTTGGAAGCAAAGTGTTTGATGAGTCAGAAGAAAACATTTGAAGTGGCCTTGTGAGTTATGGACAATTCTGATTAGCCTGACAGGTTCCGGGAAGTCTGCCAAGGACTGGAAAACTGTCCTAATTTAACCCTTTTGAATCCGGTTTTGTTTCTGCTTGAATATTTTGAATTCTGAAACCTTGTCTTCTCATCTATGAATATAGGTGAGACATAACATTTTTGCTTCCAAGCCCAAACAAACCATCTTCAAACCAAGATGGATTCAACCCAACTGCAGCATTTGGTGGAACAGCAACAAATAAACCAGCTGCTACAAAGTAACCAGACCCTCCAAAACCAGGTAACCCAGTTGGTGAATCACATTTCAAGCTTGCAAATTCCTGCTGCTCCTTCAGCCCCTCCCTTGAGGAAAAGCCCGGTATCCATGCCGGAGAAATTTTCAGGACAAATGGACATGTTTCCGGCATTTCTGGGGCAGTGTCAATTATTTATGTCCTTGAGGCCTGAAGACTTTCCAAATGACTGGGCTAAGGTAGGATTTATTATTAGTCTTTTGTCTGGGCAGGCTGCCAAATGGGCTACTCCCTTGTTAACTCAAGATAGCCCTTTATTGGATAATTTTCAGGGTTTTCTGCAACAAATGAGGGTTATGTTTGAAAACCCAATTAAAAGTCAAACTGTGGCTAGACGGTTATGGGACATTAATCAGGGGAAACATTCCCTGCAGGAATACATTGCAGAATTTTGTTTACTCTGTATGGACTCTAACTGGAACGAACCAGCCCACATGGATGCATTTCAGGAGGGCTTGGTTGATACCATTAAGGATGAGTTAGTACATGCAGAGCGGGCTTCAACCCTGGATTCACTAGTGATACAGTGCTTACGTATTGAAGCCCATTTACAACAGCGCGGAAGCAGACGGCACATTGTGGAATTACCTTCTCTTTTTCGTTCACAAACCACGGTTAAGACGGAGGATCCGATGGAGTTGGGAGCACTCCGCCCTCGCTTAACAGCGTGAGAACGTTCGAGAAGGTTTCAGGAAGGCTTGTGCCTTTATTGCGGGGGTCTGGGACATTTTGCTAATTCCTGCAAATGGAGAGGGACCCGCAGACCCATACCTGAAACCACTCCTGGCTCGTTGGGAAAACAGGGTAGACCTGACCTCAAGGGTCAGGTCGGGCACGTTTCACATCCCCACCTCAAATTGCTGAAGCAAATCCTGCCCCTCCTTGGCATTTACTTTTGGACACTCGAATTTTTTTACAGTCCCAGAAGGAGGGAATTCCCGCTGTTGCGTTGGTGGACTCAGGGGCTACAGCCAGCTTTATGGACCGAGCTTTTGCTACGCACTATGAGATCCCATTGGTTGCTGTGGATCCACCCATTAAGGCGGAAACCGTGGATGGGCATGATCTCAAGTCTGGGCCCATTTGTTTCGCCACCCAGCCAGTGCGTATGATCATTGGGGATCACGAGGAGGCGATAAGTTTTTATATCACCTCTAACCTTCATCTCCCTTTGGTTCTCGGTGTGTCCTGGCTGCGTTTTCACGATCCATTGGTGGCTTGGGCACAGAATGCCATTTCTTTTCCAAGTCTCCAATGTGTAGACCATCTGAGACATATCTGCGCCGGTCAAGATATCGCCACTTCTGCTGTTTCTCTACCTTCGGAGTTGTCGGACTTCTCCGACGTTTTCAGCGAGAAGGAGGCAGATCAATTACTGGATGCAAGAAGCGACGTAAGAGAACACATCGTGACGAAACCGAGGCCACCAAAAAGTCCGGGTGACCAAATGCAAGGTTTTATAAAATCCAAAATGACCAGCAGCGGGATTGTCATGACATTGCGTCATGATGAGGGCTCTAAGCATCCTGGTGGGTACATACAATAAGCCCAGATGTCTTAACAAGTCCTCCTCCAAAGTCCATGGGGAATCAGGTCCAACTT
This sequence comes from Pseudonaja textilis, assembly GCF_900518735.1. The sequence continues at coordinate 306,977 of NW_020769515.1, read as the reverse complement.
CCCCCCTTTTCTGCTGTGTCCATGCGTCTAATCGCTGCGCCTCCCGTATTCGAGCTCGCAAATCTACTGGATCTTGAAGCACAGCCAAGGATTCCGGTGGTAACACCGTTCGTGGAGGAAGAGGATCCTCGGGACCGAGATATTTGGGTTTCCTAGACAACGCGTCTGCTCTCCGATTCTGTCCGCTTGGAACATAAGTAACGGAAAAATTGAACCTTGCGAAAAACAATGACCACCGAATCTGGCGTTGGTTAAACTTCCTGGCGGTAGACAAATGTTCCAAGTTTCGGTGATCCGTCCAAACCTCCACCTTATGTCGAGCTCCCTCTAAGTGATGTCGCCAGGTCTCAAATGCAGCTTTACTGGCCAACAACTCCTTTTCCCAAATAGTATAATTATGCTCAGAAGCTGTGAGCTTCCTAGAATAGTATGCGCAAGGGAAAAGAGGTGTGCCATCCATTGGAACTTGCAACAATACCACCCCAATAGCCACATTAGAGGCATCTGTCTTGACCACAAATGGACGATTCGGATCAGGATGCCTCAATATCGGCTCGGCCACAAACGCTTTCTTTAAAGTTTCAAAAGCCTGTTGTTGTGGAGGCCCCCACCGGAACGGGACCTTCTTACGAAGGAGCCGAGTGATAGAATCCATTAACTTAGCAAAACCTGGAATGAAGGTCCTATAGTAATTGGCGAACCCCAGAAGACGTTGCACGTCCTTTACTTGACGAGGGGCTTCCCAACTACACAAGGCCTCAACTTTTTTAGGGTCCATAGCAATGCCCTCGGGAGAGATGATATGCCCTAAAAACTCTATTGAAGACTGAAAAAAGAAACACTTCTCCAGTTTCGCATAAAGCTTAGAAGCCGTCATTGATACTGGGTGCTCTAGATGCCTGATCGGACTCCCTATTGTTGAACAATTGGGCATAAAGACTAACCCACTAAAATGCCCAATCAGATTTGAGCAAGTGGATGGGACATTAATTGGGGGGACCCCAGCCACCCAAATGACAGAATTGATCAAGATGGAATTAGGGCCCCATCGCAAACTCATATGCTTCATAGTGGCCCCCAAGATGTCAGAATTAATCATACTGCGACTTGCTTGGCTAGACAAATTGGCCCCTATGATCAAATGGGAGAATGGATTCAAAAAAATTCTCATTGGACCAGGCCCATTGCCCCCTCTTCCTCCCACTACAAAACCACCAGTCAACTTGAACCCAAAACCTGAGGCAGCATCCACAGCATCCCACCTTCTACAAGATAACCCCCAGGTACCCGACCAATACAAAGGCTTGGCTGAAGCATTCAGTGAAGAAGAGTGTAATGTTTTACCTCCCCATTGAGCCACTGATTGCGCCATAGAATTAGAACCCATGGCAAAACTACCCAAATCAAAGATGTATTCCATGACACCTGCTGAGATGACTGAATTAAGGAAATACATCGACCAAAATTTGGACTGAGGTTTTATTGAATCTGCCAAATCAAGATTAGCTGCCCCTGTGTTGCTCAAAGAGAAGGATGGAGGGTTGAGATTATGTGCCGACTTTAGGGGCATAAACGCCATATGCGTCAAAAGCATGTACCTTCTCCCCTTCATGAAGGACTTATTGAACCACCTGTCAAAAGGCAAGGTATTCACCAAGCTAGATCTCAGGGAAGCTTACTACCAGGTCCGCATCAAAGAGGGAGATGAGTGGAAAACAGCTTTTAACTGCCCTTTGGGTAGCTTCTAATTCAAAGTCATGCCTTTTGGACTTCAGGGGGCTCCTGCAGTGTTTATGTAACTCATCAATGAGGTGCTATACCCGCACCTTTATCAGGGGGTCCTCGTGTACCTGGGTGACATCCTTATCTTCAGTGAAACCATGGAAGAACATGTTCAATTGGTCCAACAAGTTCTAGAAAAACTTCTAGCCACCAAATTATATGTGAAACTCTCAAAATGTGAATTCCACAAAGAGTCGCTCGATTATTTAGGCTACCAAATATCCAACCTGGGAATTGAAATGGACCCTATAAAGGTGAAAGCAGTGCTGGACTGGCAACCCCACAGAACCCGAAAGCAACTTCGAAGTTTCTTGGGGTTTGCCAACTTCTATAGATAATTCATTCTGTCCTTTGCTGAAGTTGCCCTCCTGTTAACGGAGCTATTAAAAACAGGCCCGTCACCCACCAAACTGAAGCCAAATCAACCTCTGGCTTGGACCATGGACTGTCAGAAAGCTTTTGAGGACTTAAAACGCCTCTTCGCAGCTGAGCCCATCCTCAAGCACTCAGATGTGACCAAGTCTTTTACTGTCCAAACGGATGTGAGTGATGTAGCAGTGGCGGCTGTTCTGCTGCAGAAAGACTCTCAAAACTGACTGATGCCTTGCGTGTATGTGTCCAAAAAACTGATGGACACAGAGAGAAGGTGGGCGGTCTTGGAGAAAGAAGCATTCGCCGTACAATGGGCTTTATTAACTTGGAGGCATTTCCTAGAAGGGGTGCAGGAGCCCTTTGAGGTATGGATAGATCACAAAAACCTCGAGGCTCTAAAGACCCCTAGGAGATTATCTCCCAAACAAGTCCGATGGGCGCAATACCTCAAGTGGTTGAACTTCAACATTAAATATATCCCTGGAGGGAAAAACGTATTGATGGACGCTCTGTCCAGAAAACCTCAGTTTGACAGCCATCGAGAGGAAATAGTACAAGCCTTAATTTCAGGAGCTCACTCAGCAGGCCAAGTAACCACTCGAGCCCAAGCCAAGCGCAACCCCAAACGACTGGAAGATAAGCTGACCACAGAATTGAAAACTGCCCTACTGACCAATCCTTGGTTTCTGGACCATCAAAATGAGTTAACAGTGAATGAGGGACTAGCTTTGAAAGGGACTAAGCTTTATGTGCCCACAACCCTAAGACTACTGGTACTAAAGCGTAGCCATGACTCACGGCTGGGAGGCCACTTCGGATTCCTAAAAACCCTACATTTACTAAGAAGACAGTTCTGGTGGCCAAAAATGAAACCTGACGTCGAGAACTATGTAAAAAGTTGCTCAATTTGTGCCACAATGAAACACAAAACTGGAAAAACCCCTGGCCTCCTGCAACAAGTAGCTGAACCAACCCAACCATGGGAAGAAATTGCAATGGACTTTATCGTGGAATTACCTGAGAGTGAAGGGAATATGATCATTTGGACTGTAATTGACTTATTCTCTAAACAGGCCCACTTTATAGCCTGTAAAGGACTTCCATCTGCGAAAAAACTTGCAAAGCTGTTCATGAAACATATCTATAGACTACATGGAGTACCTCGTAGAATAATATCAGACACAGGGGTACAATTTACTGCAAATTTTTGGAGGGAATTTTTGAAGTCCATTGGGTCCTCCCAAGGATTATCCTCAGCTTTCCATCCGGCTTGTAATGGAGCAGCGGAGAGGGCTAACACCATGATTGAACAATACATTAGATGCTATGTAAATTATCAACAAGAAAATTGGGCTAAGTTATTACCTTTTGCAGAAGTTGCTTACAATAATGCAGTACATAGCAGCATGGGGTTGACTCCATTCCAAATCAACACTGGAATGGATTTTGTCCTGATGCCAGAGTTACCTAGACAACCTCCCTTATCCATGTCCCTAACAGAATGGATGAACTCATTAAAGAAAGGATGGGAAGATACTGAAGCTGCAAAAAATTATAAAAAACAGGCGGATAAATATAGAACCCTTCAACCACCCTTTAAAGTAGGAGACAAAGTATATTTGTCAACCAAGTGTCTTAGGTTGAAATTGGCCAGTAAGAAACTGGGCCCCAAATAATCAATCCGGTCACTGTACAATTGAGTCTTCCTTGACTATTAGGGAAGATTCATCCAGTGTTCCATTGTAGTTTGCTAAAACCAGCTGCTCCATCAATGATAAGACCAGTGCCAATCACTCCCCCTGACCTGTTAACGGTACAGGGGGAAACACATTATGAAATTAACAAAATTCTCGATTCTACATTACACCGTGGACGATTGCAATATTTAGTCTTATGGAAGGGATACCCTCTCTCAGATGCTAGTTGGGTAAAGAGTTGGGATGTCCATGCTGATCATTTGGTTACCCAATTCCATCAGGATTTCCCCCACAAACCAAAGGGTCCTCGTGGAGGGGGGAGAGGGGGTTAAAGACAATGTATTAACCCCTGTATCGGTTGTGGTTGTTTTTCTTTTAGGAGGAGGAGGGGGGATGCCTGTCAGCTCTGAGATTCAGCTGCCAAGAATGTTAAGGAATGAAAAGGGAGTGGAGGAGTTGGAAAGTTCAAGGTTATTCTGTATGTCGCATTAAAAAATTCCAGCTGCAGTTAATTGGTTCCCATGATTAATGAAGTGTAAGAAGTGGGTGGAGAGAAGGTGGATTTTGTGAAACGCGCTGAGAATGACTTTGGAAATTTTCATAGATGTACCAGAGCTGTTCCTAATAAATCAGTTGGAGATTATACTTGTCTTGGAGTGATTGATTACCATGGACAATTTCTGGATGCCTAACACCCTCTTTGTATTTCATTCATAAATAGCAATTATCTTTCTTTGCCTAATTTCTACCTCTTATCTCTAACCACTTTTTTAATAAGCATAAAAATTTCAATGTTAGTACAGTTGGGTAGTTAACTTTGTGTAATGATGACAATAATATAATAATAATGAGTAAATAATTGTTTATCCATTTTAGTGAACTTTCCTTAAATAATTGGTCTTTTCTTTTATACTTTTAGATTTCTAACTTCTGTTTTCTGTTAGCCATTGATAAAACAAATCCCATGTTAAGAAATATTCAAAACCTTTTCCTTAATTTTAAGTGTTCTAATCTATCCATTGCTGCACATTGTAATATTTTTAAAATTACATTTTCATCTATAAGGATCTCTTTGTTATTCCACTGTTGTGCAAACATAATTCTAGCTGCTGTTAACACGTGTAAAATTAAATATGTATTGTATTCCCTTTATTTATCTGGGTACCAACAAAAATATTTCTGGTTTTAAATCTATATGTTGCTTTAACATTTTTTCTAGCCATGACACTACTAACTCTTGAATAGCTACTTGACTTGAGTACAGGCTGAGCCCAATACTGAACCTAATTCATATATTCCTGTTTTTTGAACTGAGGAATAAATTTCAGAAAAGGAATTCAGTATTTGCTCTGTGAATGTGCCTATGAATTTCATTCTTAATCTAACTTCTTAGATGATTTTGTACTGTATCTTTTTTTGTACTATATATATCTGCATAAGGCTGTAAAAAGCTTCAGTACATTTTTGAGATGAAAAATCTAAAAAGCTTAGGCAACTAAACATGGCTTCCCCTGGCTTCTCTCTCTGCTATAGAGAGAACATTCCATTAGGGACTGTTGGTCCAGGTAAGACCTGGCCGAATGTAAAGTAGTCTTGGCTAGGAAATATTTTTGTGCCAATACTGGCACAAAATAACAAACTCCCTTGGTTTGTTAATTGTATTTCCATTTTAAGTGTTTATTTTTCAATTAATTAATTGTAAATATGAAAATAACAGCCATTCTTTTATATACACAGTGTAACATCTTTTTTAATAGACTATCATTTTCAAATCCACTTTCAGCTCCGTCTCAGTCTTGTTTGGTGAAACTTGTTCCTCTTCCATAACATCTTTTAAACATTAACTATAGTGTCAGACACTCTTTTTTTAAAATTAATTTTTTTATTTTTCTATTTACAACAAATCCATTTTTCATTTAAACAGTGTGTCGACTGGGTACATATATCTTGTGCTAACAATTATAATGAACATACATTCCTTACTAAAATATCAGTAATTACATTTTCTTGTGACTGGAAGGATTGACCCTGCTGGGAGTTTTGACTCTGATGCCTCTGAAGATGGAAGGTTTGAGCCTGCTGTGAATGTGGAGTCTGAATTATCAGAGGACACAGATGTGAGCCAGGAGGATGAGAGATTGTCGGAGAGACAATCCACTCCAGAACCTTCGATTTCGTACATGCCAGCAGCTGATCCACAAAATGAGCCAGAGGCTTTGAGCGAGGGAGAGACTGACAGATGTTGGCTTGACGCTAGAACTAGAAGAAGATTGAAATGTCAATCACAATCTGAAGGGAGGCGTCAAGCCAGACATTGATTAGAGAGACTGACACGCCCATACTGGGGATTTAAGGAGGTGTGCTGACTCTCAATCTTTGCTTGGAGCAAAGTGAAACGTGAGTAGTGCTTTGTGGATTCGAAAAAATACGTTTGAAGCAGCCGTTGTGATTTATGAGCAATTCTGCGTTGCCAGACAGATTCCGGGAAGACTGCCAAGGACTGAAAATAGTACTATTAACTCTTTAAAGTCTGGTTTTGTTCTTGTTTGAATATTTTGAACTCTGGAACTTTGTATGCTCACCTGTGGATGCAGGTGAGACATAACAATTATCCCTTACATGTTTTATCATTATAACAATCTTAACTTATTTCACTATGTATTCATCAACTCAATTTTAACTTATTTCTTTATTTTCCAACCATTGATAAAATAGATCCTATACCATATAGTATTCAGTTTCTTCTTTTTCTTTAATTGCCAATGTTAATGTATTCATCTCTGCACATTCTAATATTTTCTTAATTATGTTTTCCTCTATCAGGATTTTTTCGCTTTTCCAATTCTGAGCAAATACATTTCTAGCTGCAGTTAATATATGGATAATTAAATATACTTTTTCTTTACTATAACTTTCAGGTACCATCCCTAGAAGAAATATTTCAGGTTTTAGATCTATATGTTGCTTTATCATTTTTTCCAACCATGTGTGTACTTTTGTCCAATACTTTTAGCTTCTACGCATGTCCACCACATATGGTAGTATGATCCAGGTGTCTGCTGGCACTTCCAGCATTTAGCTGATTTATCTTTAAACATCTTTGCCAATTTTGCCAGTGCAAAGCGCCATCTATAAAACATTTTATACAAATTTTCTTTATATGCTGTCGATACTGTCAATTTGTAGTTTCTATCCCATAGCTTCTGCCACTTATCTAGTTCTATAGCACAACCCAAAAAATTTGCGCACACTATCATTGTCTCCTTCACTTGTTCTTCTAATTTAACACCTAGTAAATAAGAGTACAATTTTTAAATCAACCTTTCTTCCTTTCCTGTTAGTATTTTATCCAATTCTGTCAACTCCTTATAAAAACCCTCAGCTTTGACATCTTTTTCATGTCTTGACTGTATTTGTGTATATGAATACCAATGCATATTGATCATTCAACTCTTGTTTGGTTTTGAGCTCACCCTTTTCATTCAGTATATCCTTGTATCTAACAATAGTTCCCATTTTACAAACATTTGGATGTATAAGTGCTTCCATTGTCGAAAACCAGACTGGAATTTTCAAATAATGTTGTTCTCTGATTTTCTCTCATATTAACAATAAAGCATTTCTAATGTAACGTCTTTGAAAATAATCAAGTATCTTACTTTTCCCATACTTTAAACAAGCATGCCAGCCCAATTGCAAATCATGCCCCTCCAATGTCAACAGCCTTGTATTCCTTAATACAATCCATTATTTCATCCATGTTAATACCATGGCTTGATAATATAGTTCCCAATTGGGTAACCCAAACTCTCCTCTGGTTCTTGCATCCTGCAACATTTTAAGGTTAATTCTTGCTTTCTTCCCTTGCCAAATATATTTCAATATTATTCTATTAAGATCATCAAAATATTTTTTCTCCAATTTCATTGGGATTGTTTGGAACAAATATAGTAATTTTGGTAATATATTCATTTTGATTGTTGCAATTCTTCCTATTAGTGATAGTTGCAAGTTTTTCCAGTTTTCCAAATCTGTCCTAATTTGTTGTTTCAGTTTATAATGATTATCTTCCTTAATCATTCCACATCTAGCCTTTAATTGAATCCCCAAGTATTTCAATTACTTTGTGATCTGAATGTTTAATCTATCCATTAACTCTCTTTTCTGTTTCTCTGCCATATTTTTTACTAAGATCTTGGTTTTTCCTTTGTTTATTTTCAATCCTCCACTTCCCCATATTCTTCTATCTTATTTATCAATTTAGGTCCTGTTTCTAGGGGCTCTTCTAATATAAAAACCAGATCATCTGTAAATGCCTGTAACTTGTATTTTTACTTTCTTATTTCCATATCTTTTGTTTCCTTATCTTTCCTGATATTTCTTTTTTTTTATTATTTTTTTTATTTTCTGATTACAATACTTCCATCTTTCATTTCAACAGTGTGTCGACTGGGTACATATGTCTTGTGCTAACAATTATAATTAATACTTTTCTTATCGATATAACAATAATCACATTTTCTACTATAACCATTATTTCTTATATCTATTATCTTTGTAACAATTTTCACTTATTTCTCTATGTATTCATCTATTCCATTTTAACTTGTTTTGTTTTCCAACCATTGATAAAATAGAACCCGTACCATGTAATATTCCGTTTCTTCTTTTTCTTTAATTGCCAGTGTTAATCTATTCATCTCTGCACATTCAAATATTTTCTCAATTACTTTTCCCTCTGCCAGTATCTTATCACTTTTCCAGTTCTGAGGAAATACAATTCTAGCTGCTGTTAATACATGAATAATTAAATAGGTTTCTTCTCTGCTGTAGCAGAGGATATAAAAATATTTCAGGTTTCAAATCTATATGTTACTTTATCATTTTTTCCAGCCATGTGTGTATTTTTGTCCAATATCGTTTAGCTTCTACACATGTCCACCACATATGGTAGTATGTTCTGGGTGTCTGGTGGCACTTGGCTGATTTATCTTTAAGCATCTTTGCCAGTTTTGCTGGTGCAAAGTGCCATCTATAAAACTTCTTATACAGATTTTCTTTATATGCTGTCAGTATTGTTAATTTATAATTTTTTCCCCATAACTTCTGCCATTTGTCTAATTCTATGGTATACCCAAATTTTTTCGACCATGCTATCATCGTTTCCTTTACTTGCTCTTCTTCTAACTTGACACCTAGTAAATAACAATATATTTTTAAATTAATTTGTCCTCCATTCCTGTTAATATTTTGTCAAGTTCTGTTAGCTCCTTATAAATACCTTCATCTTTACTATCTTTTTCATATCTTGATTGTATTTGCATATATGAATACCAATTCATTTCAACCCCTTGTTCATTCAATTCTTGTTTGTGTCAGCCCTACCAGAGCTGGGCTGCCATTCTGGGGAGAGGATGGTTGTTTGCTTCCTCATAGCACTCAGCAGAAGGGAGGATGATCTGGGCTTGTGCAGCAGCCTCCCACGCATGTCTGAAAAACAGCTGAGAGGCACTAGTTTCAAATCAATTGGGGACCATAATTCTCCTTGTATGGAGAATGAAGATTATAGGGTGTGGTGAAGGCAGTGGTGTTGCGCAGCTATATAGGTGGTGGGAATTACTCAATAGGCAGCTCTGACAAAAAGCAGTTTGTTGCAAGTCAGTTTGTGCTGTGTTTTCACCCAGAGGTAAAACGACATTAACAGGTTTGTTTTTTTTCTTTTATTTACCTGCAGGAAAAATGGAACCTGACAGGTTGTCAGAGCTCCCATACTATTTCCAGGATGGCAGAGGGAGTCGAGGCTGGGATAGAGGCTGCAGAGCTGGAGACGTCTAAAGAGGGGCCAGCTGCACCTACTCCAGTGGTGGAGCCAGATGTGAGGCCAAAGGAGAGACTTGGGTCAAGGAAGGAACAGATGGACTTGCAATTGCCAGATGATGGTGATTCTGGGGATTGGTGGTCATGTTCAGAGTCATACTTACATCCCCCTGTGCTTACCCCACAAAAAAGTCAGTGGAGGGAGTGGCATGGAGTAGCGAGATGGTCCATGGCGGCAGCCAGCCAGGTGCTGGAGTTTTTACGTGGTCAATTCAGGGAGGCCAGTTTCCGAGAGGACCCATGGCAGACAGATCGGAGCAGCAGGGCCCCACCGTTTGACCTCCCTTTAGGCAGTGGGCTGCCCCAGGTTCGTCCATCACGTCCTTCAGGACTGCAAGGGGAATGACGAGTGAGAGAAGGGGCCCCTTGTCAGTCAGGAGGTCCAACAGGCTGCTGGGACACCCTCACAGCCAGGCCAACAGGATCAATTAGAGCCACCACAGTTGTGAGCATCATTTGATGGAAGTCCCGATAAGGTGGCTTTCTTCATAGGTCAGGTACTTAGCTATGTGGATCAGTATGGACATCTTTATGGCTCACAATGGGAAACTGTGATGGCGATGGCTGCAGTGTTGGAGGGGGAAGCCGCTGAATGGGTTGCCGACCTTTATGATGAGCATAGCGGAGACCTAGGAGATGTGGGCCTGTTCCTTATGGCTCTGAAGGAGCGTTTCGAGGACACTACAAGAGTGCAGAGGGCTGAGAGTAAGATATTAACAGCCCATCAACGAGGCTGGCCAGTAGCCGAATACATTGGGGGACTTTAGGTGCCTGGCTGGTAAGGCATGCGGGTGGCCAGAAAGATTTCTTTTACATCAATTTAAGGCAGGCCTGGATAAATCACTCTGGCAGGCTTGTGTATACCGGGGTTTGCCACCTCATTTAGTAGATTGGGTTCAGACAGCAACAGAACTTGAGGCCGAATTGAAGGATGAGCAGAGGAGAGAGTGGAGGTCAAGGCCTATGAAAAGTCCGGAGCGGCCATTTAGGTCTGTACCCAGACCACAGGCGGTTCCTACAGTGGTAGAACCATCTTGACATGCTCCCTTATTATGTTTCCAGTGTGCGAAACCTGGCCACCAGATAGCAGAGTGCTCAGAGGATCGTACCACTCCCGTGGGAGCACCAGGAACAAGGCAGAGGTCACCAAAAAAGGCTCCCAAAGGGTCCAAAAAATCCAGGACTGCCCAGGAGCCTAACAACCTTGGTCCTGTTGGAATGGCAGAATGGACTCCTATGGCCCAACGTTCCATCGCAGGAATTGATGGTGGCCATGACACCAGTGAGACCGATGCTGACAAGGCCCCGGATCCCATAGTGAGTAATGCCATCCAACCATTTCTAATACCAGTGACATTGATGTGCAGGAACAGTTACATGTGTCAAGCGTTTATCGGTACAGGGTGAACTCGTTGCCTCACAAGTACAGCAACTGCCACCAAGCTTGGAGTGGGGACAAGCCAACTGCTCCAACCTATGAGGTTCGAGCAAATGGATGGGTTGTTGTTGGGAGGTCAAGTGGTGACCCATGTAACTGAGAAGGTAGTCTTAGAAATCGGACCCCATAAAGAGGCTCTTCGGTTTATCCTGGTCCCCGGGATACGGGAGGATGTGGTTCTGGGATTGTCTTGGCTTGATAAATGGGGTCCAACTATATGGTGGGCTGGAGGATGCCGCCATCTGCATATTGGCCTGGGTCCACACCCTCCCCCTCATGAATGAAGAGACTGCTCAAGTAAAGAGGGGATAATATGAGGAAACAACACAGCCGGTGTAGGGGAGGCCTTGTTGTACCCTAGCAAGTACTGAGATTTGGATGATGCTCTTCAGTGAAAAATAGTGATACCTTGCCTCCTCATCGGTCTACCGACTGTGGTATTGAAATAGTCCCGGGGGCAAAATTGCCAAAACCAAAGGTGTACTCAATGACCCCTCAGGAGTTGGCAGAAATGTGTCAATACATTGACAAGAATCTCAAATGGGGTTTTATACAACCTGCACGGTCATGGATTACGGCTCCAGTTCTCTTCCAGGAGAAGATGGCAGATGTGTGGACTTCTGAGGGATAAATGCCATGTGTGTTGAACATATGTACCCCCTTCCTTTGATGAAGGACAAGCTTGTCTGGTTAGCGGAAGGTCGTATTTTTACTAAACTGGACTTCAGGGAAGCATATTACCAGGTCAGGGTGAAGGCAGGTGACGAGTGGAAGATGGCAGTCTTTGTCAATGGTTCATGTGTCACTTGTATAGCTGGCATTATAGCATGAACCATTGACAAACACTGCATGTAAGAGAGACCAATCAATAGACTTTATACCCAGGATTGGAAAAGCTCTAGAGGGTGATCAGTGGTTTACCAAGAACAAATATCTCCTGACCCTACAGGACAGGCTAGCATGGAAAGGATCAAAGATATATGTCCCAACTCCTTGATGTACTACAGCGATGCCATGATGCCAGACTGGCCGGACATTTTGGGTTCATGAAAACTCTACATCTAATGAATAGACAATTCTGGTGGCTGAAGATGAAGAGGGACATAGAACAATATGTACAAAGATGTGAAATGTGTGCCATCATGAAAAAAAGACCAGGAAAACCTCCTGGCTTATTACAAGAGGTGGCCAATCCAACACAACCTTGGGAGATTGTGACCATGGACTTTATTGTAGAATTGCCGGAGAGTCAAGGCAACACTAATATTTTTGAAGCAGGCCCATTTTGTAGCTTGTCCTAGCCTACCTTCAGCAAAAAAATTAGCCAAAATGTTCATCACTCATATATATTGTTTGCATGGTGTGCCACATAAAATCATATCGGACAGAGGGGTTCAGTTTACTGCGTCATTTTGGTGAAAGTTCTTAACATTGATAGGTTCATCCCAAGGCCTCAGTTCAGGATATCACCCTGCTACAAATGGAGCTGCTGAATGAGTGAACGCCATGGTTGAACAGTATTTACGATGTTATGTAACCCACCAGAATGATTGGGCAGACTTATTACCTCATGTGAAAGTTGCATATAATAACGTTGTGCACAGCAGCACAGGCTTCACTTCTTTCCGTGTGGTTAATGGGGTGGAATTTGTCCCAATACCAGAATGCCCTAGGGACATTCCAGTGGAGGAAGGCCTCACAGAATGGATTGGGAAAAATGCAGGAAGTTTGGGAAGCAGTCACAAAAGCATTACAAAAAGCCGTTGCTGAGTATAAGGCTCAAGCGGATAAAAAGAGAAATACTCAGCCATCCTTTAATGTAGGGCAGTCTGTATATCTGTTGACCAAGTATTTAAACCTTAAACTACCAAATAGAAAATTGGGTCCCATGTTTATTGGACCATTTAAGATCGAAAAAACAATCCTGTTACTGTACGCTTGAAGCTACCCCACCCAGTTTTTCATTGTAGTTTGCTATGTCCAGTCTGGACAGCAGCTGTTAGGGGTCCTGATCCCCCAAAGCCACCTCCAATAATGGTGGGGGGAATGAGGCATTTTGAGGTCCAAAAGGTTTTAGATTCCTGGATACATAGGAAACAATTACAATACCTGGTATTGTGGAAGGGATATCCATTATCAGAGGCCTTGTGGGTGCACATCAATAATATGAATGCTCCAAAACTTTTAGCCAAATTTCATCTCCAGATTCCCATGAAACCAGGGGGTTCCTATGTACAGGACGGGACTTGGGGGAGGGGAATGGTGAACTAACCATGTCCTTTATTTTCCAGCTCCCGTCCCTGTGGTAGAGGCGCCGCATGTCAGCCCTACCAGAGCTGGGCTGCCATTCTGGGGGGAGGACAATCGTTTGCTTCCTCACAGGACTCAGCAGAAGGGAGGACAATCTGGGCTTGTGCAGCAGCCTCCCACACATGCCTGAAAAACAACTGAGAGGCACTAGTTTCAAATCAGCTGGGGACCATAATTCTCCTTGTATGGAGAATGAAGATTATAGGGTGTGGTGAAGGCAGTGGTGTTGCGTGGCTATATGGGTGGTGGGAATTACTCAATAGGCAGCTCTGACAAAAAGCAGTTTGTTGCAAGTGAGTTCGTGCCGTGTTCTCACGCAGAGATATAACAACATTGCCAGGTGGTTTGTTTTTTGTCTTTTATTTACCTGCAGGAGAAACGGAACCTGACAGTTTGGTTTTGAGCTCACCCTTTTCATTCAATATATCCTTATATCTAACAGTAGTTCCCATTTTAAAAACATTTGGGTGTATAAGTGCTTCCATTGTCGATAACTAGACTGGAATTTTCATATAATGTTGTTCTCTAGTTTTTTCCCATGTTAACAACAAAGCATTCCTAACAAAGTGTCTTTGAAAAAAACCATGTATCTTAGTTCTCCCATGCCATAAAAATGCATGCCAACCCAATTGCAGATCATGCTCCTCCAACGTCAACTATCTTCTGTTTCTTAATGTGATCCATTCTTTCATCCAAATTAATACTGTAGCCTGATAGCATATTTCCCAATTAGGTAATCCAAACCCTCCTCGCATCCTGTAGCATTTTAAAATTAATTCTTGTTATCTTCCCTTGCCATATATATTTCAATACTGTTTTGTTAATATCTTCAAAATATTTTTCCCCAGTTTTATCGGAATTGTTTGAAACAGATACAACACTTTTGGTAGTGTATTCATCTTAATTGCTGCAATTCTTCCTGTTAATAACTGCATATTGCCCCATTTTTCTAAGTCTGTCTTGATTTGTTGTTTTAATTTATAATAATTATCTTCCTTAATTGTTCTGCATCTAGCTGTTAACAGGATCCCCAGATATTTAACTTTCTTTACAATATGAATATCTAATCTCTCCATTAATTCTTTTTTTCTGTTTCTCTATCATATTTTTTCCAAAATCTTAGTTTTCCCTTTGTTTATTTTCAATCCTGCCACTTTTCCGTATTCCTCTATTTTATTTATTAGCTTGGGTACTGTTCCTAGTGGTTCTTCTAATATAAAAACTAGATCATCTGCAAATGCCTGTAACTTATATTACTCTTTCTTTTTCTCCCCCTTTTTTAATATTTAAAAAACTTTATTAAACAAATTCTACAATTAAAAAACAATTAAAAAACATATTTCCATTCATTGCACCATATTTGTAGTGTTCACTCACTTTGACGTATTCTTAAGTATATAGAATATTACTAAATATTATTACAATTATTTTACATTTGATTTATATATTTGCATATATTTATGTATTTACATATTTATACATAAGTATACATAGTTATGCCTATTCATACCAAATTATTTCATCAGACCATAACCCTTTCATTTCATCTCTGTATTTTGTGTCTACCTTGCAGCCAATTATACCATAATTTCCAAATTTCCTAACAATATCCTAACATTGGTTATGGGCCCAGAGAGATATTGAGAACCAGTGTGAATATACAGTTTCATATTCAGACAGCTAATTGTGGTTTATTGTTACAATGGCACAAGAACAGTCAACCAGTCTATCCCTGATAACCCAGTTGGATGGAACAAACTATGTTTCCTGGTCTATGAAGTGCAGCCTACTTCTGCGTAAAGATGGATTATGGACTGTAGTTAATAGTCCACTGGATGTAACAGCTTGGGACCCATTGAATGATGAAGATAAAAAGAAAATAGATGAATTTAGCCAGGATAATGAAAAGGCTCTTAGTATAATTGGACTGACACTGAGTGATACGCAGCTAGTCCATATTCATGGTCAAGAATCTGCTGCTAGATGTTGGGACATTCTGAAGAGGATTTATGTTCGAGATAGTGTGGGTGCAAACATATACCTTGCACATAAACTGTTTAGAGCCCATCTGATAAAAGGTGGCGATATGTTAGCTTATTTGGAGTTTATGAAAAGGACTTTTCAGGAGCTACAAGAAAAAGAACTGATTTTTTCTGAGTTGCAACAGGTTTACATTATTCTTTCTTCTTTGGATGAAATTTATGATGATTATGTGTCTTCACTGGAAATTTTAAACAGAGATGAACTTACATTGACTGGTATAACTGGAAGACTGTTAGAAGAGTCAAGAAGAAGGCAAGATAAAAATCAGCTGAGAGAAAGACAACCACAGGAAGAAAAATAGTCTTCAACTGCCTATATTGTTAGGAAATGTTTTTCTTGTGGGGCTAAAGGTCATATAGCCAGATACTGTAAAAAGGGTAAGAAACAGAATGCTATTAATATACAGAGAGTGTATAAAGATGTTAGTTTAGCCATATCAAGTACAACTACAACTGTAAACCATGTTATATAGGTAGTTGACAGTGGAGCATTGCAGTGTATAACTAAAAGTAAAGAGAGGTTTGTTAACATGACAAAGAGTAAACAGCATGTATCATTAGCTAATGAATGGAAATTGAGAGCATCTGGAGAAGGTACTGCATATTGTTCATGTATTAATGAACGTTTACTGATGTTATATGTACCTAGACTGATATTTAACTTGCTATCTGTAAGAGCAATGGTAAAAGCAGAATTTGTTGTAAACTTTCAGAGAGATAAATGTTTAATTGAAAAACAGGGTAAAAGCGTTACTGCAAGATTGGATAATGGTTTCTTTAAAATTAATTAATGCTAACTCAGTTTATGAGAATAAAAAGCCTCATGATGAATGTATTCATCTACTCCATAGACGTATGGGTCATATAAATTTCAAAATGATCAATAAAACTGTTGAGCTGTCTACTGGTATAGACTTAAAACCTTGTATAAAGTATGTAGATTGCAATATTTGTAATAAAAAGGAAAACAAGGTACTTTCTGAAAATATGGTAAATGGACTGAAAACCAGTAAACCATTAGAGGTTGTGTTTGCTGATATCACTGGACCTAGAAAACCTAGTATAGGTGGAGCCTGTTATATATTGAGTATTATGGATCATTTTTCCAGATATGGTTTCTGTTACCTAATGAAAACAAAGCAAGAAACATACCAGTATTTTGTAAACTGGCTAAAATTTACTGAAAGAAAACAGAAACAGAAAATTATTAGATTAATTACAAATAATGTTACTGAATTTACTAATAACAAATTTGAAATTATGTTACGAAAAGCTGGAATTGAACATGAGCGTTCTGATCCTTATAGACTACAACATAACTCATATATTGAATGTAGAAGACAAACATTACAGGTTATGGCTAGGAATATGATGTCTGATTCTGGTATATCAGAGCAACTGTGGGATGAGGCAATAATGTCTGCTAACCATGTTTTGAATAATGTAATAAATTTAATGACTGGTGAATTACCATTTACTCATTGGCATAGAAGAAAACCAGATCTTAGTTATTTGCATACATTTGGAACCCCAGCATGGATTCATATTCCCACGCAAGTAAGGCAAAAGGGACAATATAGAGCTAAGAAATTGTATTTTGTAGGTTATGGATTTAATCATAGATTATTTAAATTTTGGGAGCCAGGTACTACTAATATATATTGGAGTGCAAGTGCTAATCCATTGTTCACTTATCATAAAAATGATAGGAATATTGATGAATCAGTAAAAGAAGAACCATCTATAACTGCAAAAGATTTGATAGGGGAGGTAGAGGAAGAAAATAAACAAACAACATGTTCTGAGTTTTCTAGAAGGTCAATTAGAGAGAGACGTAAATATAACAGAGTTCAAAGAAGCATTGTATGTAGAGTTAGATAAAGAATCTTCTAATCTCTATAAAATTGTATGAGTTATTAATTGTGAAAAAATTATGAATTAAAGACGTAATGTATTAAATATTGACCAACCCAAAGGGGAGAATGTTATGTGTTGTGGCTCCGGGCTTGGATTCAGCTCCTGTGACTGATATGAGTTCAAGTGAGGAGGACATGGCAGAAAAATATGTGCCGGCATGGCTCAGTGATTGGACTAGTAACCAGGATGAGGAGATGGACATGACAAAGGAAGACAGACCTGATGTATTAGAATTGTCAGGACCTTTGACCTCCTCTGGTTCCTTATCTGATCAACAGCCAGAAATGGCTGACAGGGAAGTTTTGAGAGAGTCTTCTAGTGGAGATGAGAGCTTGGAAAATTTGTGGTTAAATGTAAGGAACAGAAGATGTTTGAGAAGGCAAACTCAGCTGGAACGAAGGAGGAGGGTGAGTCAGTAAATTAGCATGTTGCCTCAATGAGTATAAAAGGACACAGCTGGGCTGGTAGAATTTGCCAGGAACAAAGTGACTTATTGAGTGAGGACGTTACAGCAAGAAGCTCTGAGACTTGAGATTTATTGCCAGGACTGGTTTGCCGGACAGAGTAAAGATTTATGCTGTGGATTGAGATTTCTGCCAGCCGTTATTTTGTAAGACTTCTTTCTGTTTGATTTAATTTTGAAGCGGCTGCTTTCTGTTTTGTTCGTTTGAATTTTGAAGGGGAGTCATAACATTATTGTTCCTGGCCACAAACAAACCATCTTTAAAGCAAGATGGATTCAAATCAACTGCAGCATTTGGTAGAGCAGCAACAACAACAAATTAACCAGCTACTGCAAAGCAATGTGACGCTTCAGAATCAGGTAACACAATTGCTGAATTATGTTTCCAGCTTACCAAGCCCTGCTGCTGTTTCCCCTGCCCCTCCTGTGAGGAAAAGCCCGGTATCCATGCCGGAGAAATTTTCTGGGCAAATGGACAGGTTCCCGGCATTTATGGGTCAATGCCAATGGTTTATCTCTCTGAGGCCTGAAGACTTCCCAACCGACCGGTCTAAAGTAGGATTTATGATCAGTTTATTAACTGGGCAGGCTGCTAATTGGGCTACTCCCTTGTTAGTTCAAGATAGCCCGTTGTTGAACGATTTCCAGGGTTTTCTCCAACAAATGAAAGTGATGTTTGAGAACCCAATTAAGATACAAACTGTGGACAGATGGTTACGGGACATTAATCAGGGGAAACGTTCCCTGCAGGAATACGTTGCAGAATTTCGTTTGCTGTGTATGGACTCTAACTGGAACAAACCAGCTCATATGGCTGCATTCCAGGAAGGCTTGTCTGATGCCATCAAGGATGAGCTGGTCCACGCAGAGTGGGCTTTAACTTTGGATGCATTGATAGTTCAGTGCTTACAAATTGAAGCTCTTTTACAGCAACGTGGATGCAAACGGCTCATTATGGAACCATCTTCGTTTTCTCGTGCACAACCCACGCCACCGAGAGTTTTCCAACCCACGGTTAATGCTGAGGAGCCGATGGAGTTAGGCGCACTCCGCCCTCGCTTAACGGTGCGAGAAGGTTCCAGGAAGGCTTGTGCCTTTATTGCGGGGATCCGGGACATTTTGCAAATTCCTGCACTCGGAGAAGGACTCGCAGACCTGTGCCTGAAACCACTTCTGGCCCGTCGGGAAACGGGGTAGGCCCGACCTCAGGGAAACCCTAGGTTGGGCACATCCTACACCCCCATCCCAAATTGCCAAAGTAAATCCTGGTCCTCCTCGGCATTTACTTTTGGACACTTGTATCTTCTTACAGTCCCAGAAGGAAGGAATTCCTGCCGTTTCGCTGGTGGATTCAGGGGCTACAACCAGCTTTATGGACTGTGCTTTTGTTAAACATTTTGGAATTCCTTTGATTCCTGTGAATCCACCCATTAAGGTGGAAACCGTAGATGGGCGTGAACTCAAGTCAGGACCCATTCGCTGGGCTACTCAGCCAGTGCGTATGCTTATTGGGGATCATGAGGAGGCAATAAGCACCTCGAACCTCCATCTCCCTTTGGTGCTCGGAATGTCCTGGTTGCGTTTGCACGATCCGTAGGTGGCTTGGGCGCAGAACGCCATTTCTTTTCCAAGCCTACAATGTTTGGACCACCTGAGGCATGATTGCGCTGGCCAAGATATCGCCGCTCCTGCTGTCTCGATTCCTTCGGAGCTGTCGGACTTCTCCGATGTTTTCAGCAAACAGGAGGCAGACCGATTACCCCCACATCGTGCTTATGATTGTCCTGTGGACCTGATACCGGACGCTCCATTGCCAAAGGGGAGATTATACTCCATGTCGGAGCCCGAGTTGGTTGCACTCCAAGAGTTTTTGGATAAAAACTTAGCTCGGGGATTTATTCGACCTTTGTCATCCCCTCTTTCGGCTCCCGTTCTTTTTGTGAAGAAGAAGTTGGGAGAACTTCGTCTCTGCTGTGATTATCGACGACTAAACTCTATCACCGTGAGGAATAGCTATCCCTTGCCGCTCATTCCGGAATTGATGGAGCGGTTGCGGGAGGCTACTATCTTCACTAAACTCGATCTGCGTGGGGCCTACAACCTGGTTCAGATGCGCAAGGGGGATGAGTGGAAGACGGCGTTTGGCACTCGTTATGGTCATTTCGAGCACACCATCATGCCATTTGGTCTGACCAAAGCTCCCGCGGTATTCCAGCATTTGATGAACGACATTTTTCGAGATATGCTGGATAGGTTTGTCGTGGTGTATCTGGACGACATTTTGATCTACTCCCAGTCCAGGGATCACCACCTTCATCAGGTCCGTCAAGTGCTGCAGCGTCTTCGGGAGCATAAGCTTTATGTGAAACTGGAAAAGTGTTTCTTTTTTCAGTCGTCGATAGAGTTTTTAGGGCACATCATTTCTCCTGAGGGCATTGCTATGGACCCTAAAAAGGTTGAGGCATTGTGTAGTTGGGAAGCCCCTCGTCGAGTCAAGGACGTCCAACGTCTTTTGGGATTCGCCAACTACTATCGGACTTTTATCCCGGACTTTGCTAAAGTAATGGACCCCATAACTCAGCTCCTCCGTAAGAAGGTCCTGTTTGTGTGGGGGCCTCCTCAACAACAGGCTTTTGAAACTTTAAAGAAAGAGTTTGTGGCCGAGCCGATATTGAGGCATCCTGATCTGAATCGTCCATTTGTGGTCGAGACAGATGCCTCTAATGTCGCTATCGGAGCGGTACTGTTACAAGCTTTGAAGGATGGCGCGCCTCTTTTCCCATGCGCATACTATTCTAGGAAGCTCACAGCTTCAGAGCTCAACTACACCATCTGGGAAAAGGAGTTGTTGGCCATTAAGGCTGCTTTTGAGACCTGGAGACATCATTTAGAGGGGGCTCGGCACAAGGTAGAGGTTCGGACAGATCACCGAAACTTGGAACATTTGACCACAGCTAAGAAATTGAACCAACGCCAGATTCGGTGGTCATTGTTTTTTGCCAGGTTCAATTTCTCCGTTACTTATGTTCCGAGTGGACAGAATCGGAGGGCAGACGCGTTGTCTCGGAAGCCCGAGTATATCGGGCCCGAGGATCCTCTTCCTCTAGGAATGGTGTTACCACCAGAATCCTTGGCCGTACTGCAAGATCCAGTAGACTTGTGGGCTCGCATACGAGAGGCGCAACGATCGGATGCGTGGACGCAGCAGAGACGGGGGGACGTCGGACCTGATTCTCCATGGTCCTTTGAAGACGGCTTGCTCCGACATCGGGGTTTATTATACGTACCTACCACGTCGTTGAGAGCTCTCATCATGACACAATGTCATGATAACCCCGCTGCTGGCCATTTTGGATTTTATAAAACCTTGCATTTGGTCACCCGGACTTTTTGGTGGCCTCGGTTTCGTCACGATGTGTTCTCTTACGTCGCTTCTTGCATCCAGTGTAGGCAAGCGAAAGTGGCGTCAGGTGCGTCCCCTGGACTCCTCCAACCAT
The DNA here is from genome assembly GCF_900518735.1 of Pseudonaja textilis. Next base: position 285,582 of record NW_020769515.1, on the reverse strand, counting down.
TGCCGACTCTGGGCAGACCATGGGGAGCGATCTCCATGGACTTTCTCACGCATTTACCATCCTCGTCGGGCTTCACGACGGTGCTCGTGGTAGTTGATATGCTGACTAAAATGGCTCATTTCATTCCCTGTCGGAGATTACCTTCGTCCCACACTACGGCTCAGCTATTTTTACAGCATATCTTTCGTCTGCATGGACTGCCAGATAGAGTGGTTTCTGATCGTGGGGTTCAGTTTACTGAGCAGTTTTGGAAACAGTTAATGGCAGCGCTACAAGTTCAGGTGTGCTTAGCGTCAGCGCACCATCCGGAAACTGATGGCGGGACTGAGAAGGTGATTGGCATTCTTACCCAATATTTGAGGTGTTTTGTTAATCAGCAACAAAGCAATTGGGCGAAATACCTCCCATTGGCAGAATTCGCTTTTAATAACTCGCAGCACACCTCCACTCGGGTAACGCCATTTTTCGCGAATGTAGGTTATCATCTGCGCTTCTTCCCATTAACTTGGATGGATTCACCGGTTCCTGAGACACAAGATTTTCTGGAGGAACTACAAGCGGTCCACCGTTTAGTAAGGCAACAACTTGAAAGAGCGAAAGAGGACTATAAACGGTTTGCGGACCGGTCACGTCGAGCACCGCCTCCGTTAGCTGTGGGTGACAAAGTGTGGTTATCCACGAAACACCTTTGGATTGATCGGCCAATTAGGAAATTGGACCATCGTTTCATCGGTCCATTCCCGATTGAGGCGGTTATCAACCCTGTGGCATACCGACTCACCTTACCACGCTCCATGTGTATTCACCCTGTATTCCATCGCTTTTGGTTCCTGACTCCCCGGAATGTCCTCTGCGTGCTCCAGCTGGTACGACTTCCTCATCAACGCCCCGTGAGGAGGCGGAGGTTGATGACACGGTGGTCAGTGTTACTGATTCACGTTGGCTCAAGGGTCGTTTCCAGTATTTAGTCAGGAGGAGAGTGGATGACTCGGAAATTTGCTCATGGATGGATGCGTCTGCAGTTCATGCTCCAGACATCATTCGGGACTTTCATGAATGTTTCCCTTTGAAACCGCATCCGGATCGTCAGACCCGGGGGAAGGGCCCTGCGGTGAGGGATAGTGTTTTGAAGGGGAGTCATAACAGTTATGTATATGTAAATAACATAGTTGGGTTGACAATATATAAACTACAAATATATATGTTTGTAGCTTTAAGGAAAAATACTGTAATGTACTATGCTGTGTTCTGGTTGGTTAATTATGCTACAAGTTGCCATAAGAGGGAGCTATAGATCATGGTTTAATTCTCTTTCTCTTTTTCACTGATGATCTGTCTTGATACTGATACTGACTGACAACGGACCAATACTAACTCTGTTTATTTTGATATTCTGTTGATATCGAAGTTTATCTGTTGTATTATGGTTTGATATTTGTCTGCTGTAAAAGATGTGAAACCGGTAAGAAGACTTTATAACTGGATATTTCTGGACTGTTAAAAACATGTATGACGTGGACTGTTTATTGGACTGTGCTATTTCTTCAAGTAAACATTAACACAACTTGTTCAACTCTGTGTGGCTATATATTTATTCATAACTGTTCTCATAAACAGTTTCCGTGTGCATATCCTTTTTATACAACGGTTACTCTGCACATATCCTAACACGTGCCACAGGTGCCATGCAGAGCCATTTGTGCTAGCACACAAGTCGCAGGCAAATTTACCTCACTGTGCATGCGTGCACCTCACAGCTGATTTTCGGCTGGTTTGAGGCCTTTTTTGGCTCGAAGAAGGCCTCTACAGGTTTGCAGGGTGAATAATAGGCCCGTTTCATCACTTCCTGTATTTCCGGAAATACTGGAAGTGACGAAACGGTCCTATTATTCGTCCTGCAAAGCCTGAAGAGGCCTTCAAGCCTCTGGGAGGCTGAAAAAGGCCTCAAACCAGCTGAAAATCAGCTGTGAGGCGCAGTGCAGGTAAGGGGGCGGAAGGGATTGTGCATGCATGTGCAGGGTGTGGGGGGGTAGACGCACTGCCTTCTGGGTACTGGCATACAAGCACAAGCATGCAAGCATGCACAAAAATTTTGGCACAGGAGCCCAAAGAGGTTCGCCATCACTGCACTAATCTACGATATATATTTCTTATTGTCATACTATAATATTTCATATTCTTTATTTATCTTTATATCTGGTATTTAACCAATTATACCATGCATTCCAAATCAAATTTCCATTGTCAGCCTGTCCATCTTGGCACATGCTAATACTTACTTTATCACACTTTTTTCGGACAGCATAATATCCACTGGTGGGATTCAAAATATTTTACTACTGGTTCTGTGGGCGTGGCTTATTTGGAGGGCGTGGCTTATTTGGTGGGTGTGGCTTGGTGGCCATGTGACTGGGTAGACATGGCTTGGTGGTCATGTGACTGAGTGGGTGTGGCTAACTTAATGTCACTCAGGTCAAGGGCTGCCTCGCCTGGCCCCTCCCTTCCCAGACATTCCTTGTCACACCCAGCCTCAACTTATCTATAGTTCTGTAAAAATGTTGTTCACCTTTTTTGACTTTATTATCTACATACTATAGATGTATTTTCATGGACCACTGAAAGGAGGAAATGGCTCACATGCTTTGCTCAAGAGTGCGATAGGCAACAGGCTTTTAAGGGGCTGCCAGAAAGAAAGGGGGGAAATGTATTTTCCAAAGCACCAGAAGGCAAACAAGAAGCAATGGATGGAAACTGAACAAACGGAGAAGCAACCTAGAACTAAGGAGAAACTTCCTGACAGTAAGAACAATTAACCAGTGGAACTGCCTGTCTTCAGAAGTTCTGGATGCTCAATCACCGGAAATTTTTAAAAGACTGGACAGCCATTTCTCTGAAATGGTATAGGGTTCCACCTAAAGTCCCTTCTAAGTGTTATTCTGTTATTCTGACACCTTTCCCAGGACCTCTACTCAGAGTTTGGCATCCTCAGTTTTCCTGCCTGAGCAGGAGGTTGGACTAGAAGACCTCCAAAGTCCCTTTAAACACATATGTATTTAGGCTCTGGATTATAGACATTGAATGCATGTAAACCCTGAAAAAATATGTGGTAGCCCTGGGCAAAAGAAAGACAGTAGAATCACTCTAGGTGTAAAATATTAACACATGATAAATAATGGAACAATTGAAAATAATAGCACAGAGGTTTTTTTCTCTCTCTCTCTCTCTTCCTTCCTTCCTATTTCTTTTTCTTTCTTTTTCTCCCTTCTTCTTTTTCTTGTTCTTTCTTTCTTTCTTCTCTCTCTATCTCTCTCTCTCTCACACACACATCAGCCTTCATTCCCTCTCACTCCAGCCACTTTACTCACAAGGGGAAACGAATCCAGCATTGGGGAAGTTTTGCAAGTTAACGAACACGCATTTGCAGCTCATTCAAATTTCTCTGTGGCTGGATTTCCTCCCCCCCTCTTCCAGCCTTCATTCCCTCTTACTCCAGACACTTTACTCACAAGGAGAAGTGATACTTCTAGTGTCCATGAAGAATCCAGCCTTGGAGCACTTTTGCAGGTCAATGGACCGCTGCTTCACCCACAGTAATGTGTTTTCAAGTGGCTGCTTGAAAATGCATGGCTAGGGTGGAAGAGCAGTCCTCCTTTAAACTGGGGCGAGTGAGCACTGGGCAGGCGGGGCAAGTGAGTGAGCAGAAACCAGGCGACTGGGTTGGGGGTGTGGCCAGCCAGATGTTGCTACCAGTTTGGCTGAATAGGTGCGAACTGGCTGAATGCCACCTATGATAATATCATTTTGTCAGTTTTGCGCATAAGCGATTCTAGCTGCTGTTATTAAATATAGCATTAGATATTGTATTTTTTTGTCATATTTTCCTGTTATTATACCTAGTATGAATATCTCAGGTTTTAACTCTATTTTTTGCTTAGTTATTTCCTCTATCCATTTTCTTATCCTTATCCAATATTTTTTTTTTACTGGGCACGTCTACCACACATGATATGTTCCTTGCTTTTGTTTACATTTCCAACATTCTGGTGTTCTATTTGGAAATATTTTTGCTAATGTAGCTGGGGGTAAGTGCCATCTGTAGAACATTTTATATAGCTTTTTCTATATGCTGCTGATGTTGTCAACTTATAATTTTCCCCCACAAATTTTCCCACTTTTCTAATTCTGTTGTATAGCCAGTTCTGTGCCCATGTTATCATTGTTTCCTTTACTGTCTCTTTTTCCAATTTGTATCCCAATAGGTAGCTGTATATATTTTTTATTATTTTTTCCTCTGGACCTTGTAATATGTTATCCAATTCCAATGGTTCCTTATAGAACCCATACGTTTCTGCATCTTTCTTGTATCTTGTCTTGATTTGCATATACGACCATCAATCTACATCAATTCCTTGATTTTTAAACTCTTGTTTCATTTTTTATTTTTTTTTATTGTTTAGGATGTCCTGGTATCTCGCTATTTTATCTAAATCCAGCACATTGGGATATATTAATACTTCCATGGTTGATAAACAGACTGGTATTTTTATTGTAATGATTCCTTTTAATCTTTTCCCAAATAAGTGATAACACATTTCTTATTTGGTGTCTTTGAAAGTAACTATGCGTTTTATTTTTGCCTTCCCATATGAATGCGTGTCAGCCCAATTGTAGGTCATGTCCTTCTATTGTCAAGATTCTTTTATTTTTTAATGTTATCCAGGCTTTAATCCATGTAAGAGCTGCTGCATAATAATACAGCTCCCAGTCTGGAAGAGCAAATCCCACTCTCTGTCTACTGTCCTGTAATAATTTTAATTTAATTTGTGGTTTTTTTCCCCAGCCAAATAAATTTTGTTAATAATTCATCTAAATCCTCAAAAATTTTCTTTCCTAATTTTATCAGTACTACTTGGAACAAGAATAGCATTTTTGGTAATACATTCATTTTGATTGCAGCAATTCTTCCTGTAAATGAGTTGTAATTTTTTCCAATTATCCAGATCTGTTTTTATTTATCAATTTATTGTAGTTATGTTCTTTAATCGATGCACATTTAGCTGTTAGCCATATTCCTAAATATTTGACTTTTTTGGTCATCTGCATTTGGTCATCTGCTTGAACTTTACATTCCTCTTTTTTTATTTTAAGGCCTTTTATCTCTTGTTCTCCTCTAATCTGTCCAATTAGCACTTCCAAGGTTAAGATGAATTGCAGTGGTGATACTGGGCACGCTTGTCTTACGCCCTTTGATATTTGAAATTGCTCTGTTGTATCTCCATTTATTATTAATTTTGCCATTTGTATAGAGTATACAGGTGAAACTTGAAAAATTAGAATATCGTGCAAAAGTTCATTTATTTCAGTAATGCAACTTAAAAGGTGAAACTAATATATGAGATAGACTCATTACATGCAAAGCAAGATAGTTCAAGCCGTGATGTGTCATAATTGAGATGATTATGGCTTACAGCTCATGAAAACCCCAAATACACAATCTCAGAAAATTAGAATATTACATGCAATCAATAAAACAACGATTGTTCTCTCTCTTGGCAATGCCCCATAGATTCTCTATGGGGTTCAGGTCAGGCGAGTTTGCTGGCTAATCAAGCACAGTAACCCCATGGTCGTTGAATCAGGTTTTGGTGCTTTTGGCAGTGTGGGCAGGTGCCAAGTCCTGATGGAAAATGAAGTCAGCATCCCCCATAAAGCTCGTCTGTGGAAGGAAGCATGAAGTGCTCCAAAATCTCCTGGTCGACAGCTACGTTGACCCTGGACTTAATGAAGCACAGGGACCAACACCAGCAGATGACATGGCTCCCCAAATCAACACAGACTGTGGAAACTTCACACTGACTTCAAGCATCTTGCAGTGTGTGCCTCTCCATTCTTCCTCCAGACTCTGGGTCCTTGGTTTCCAAATGAGATGCAAAAGTTGCTCTCATCAGAAAAGAGGACTTTGGACCACTGAGCAACAGACCAGTTCTGTTTTTCTTTCGCCCAGGTAAAAGGCTTCTGACGTTGTTTGTTGTTCAGGAGTGGCTTGACAAGAGGAATACGACATTTGAAGCCCATGTCCAGGATCCGTCTGTGTGTGGTGGCTCTTGATGCACTGACTCCAGCCTCAGTCCACTCCTTGTGAAAGTCCCCAATGCTTTTGAATGGCCTTTTCCTGACAATCCTCTCCAGGCTGCCGTCTTCCCTGCTGCTTGTGCACCTTTTTCTTCCACACTTTTCCCTTCCACATAACTTTCTATTAATGTGCTTTGATACAGCACTTTGGGAACATCCAACTTCTTTTGTAATTACGTTTTGAGGCTTTCCCTCCTTATGGAGGGTGTCAATGATGGTTTTCTGTACAACTGTCGGGTCAGCAGTCTTTCCCATGATTGTGATTCCTACTGAACCAGACTGAGAGACCATTTAAAGGCTAAGGAACCCTTTGCAGGTGTTATGGCTTAATTAGCTGATTAGAGTGGGACACTTTGAGCCTAAAATATTGAACCTTTTCACAATATTCTAATTTTCTGAGATTGTGGATTTGGGGTTTTCATGAGCTGTAAGCCATAATCATTAAAATTATGACACATCACGGCTTGAACTATCTTGCTTTGCATGTAATGAGTCTATCTCATATATTTGGTTCACCTTTTAAGTTGCATTACTGAAATAAATGAACTTTTGCACGATATTTTAATTTTTTGAGTCTCACCTATATTGTTTGCACCATCTTTACAAACTTCTCCCCAAAGTTCATTTTTTTAATTGTAAGATAATAAACTGCCAATTCAAATTATCAAATGCCTTTTGCCCATAAAGAAAAATCAACGCTTTTTGTCTCCCAGAATGTATTTCATAATATTCTAATATGTTCATAATTGTCAAATTATTTTTCATCTGTCTTTTCGGTAAGAATCCATTTTGATCTGGGTGTAGCTCATTTAGCACTGTTTTTAATTTTTCCGTGATTATGGATGCAAATTTTTTATAATCAGTGTTTAGTAGTGAAATAGGTCTGTAATTCGTTATCTGTTGGTGATTTGTATCTTCTTTTGGGATTAATGTGATATTCGCTTCCGACCATGATTTGGGTAGTTTAGACTCTGCAAGAGCTTTACTATACAACTCTATCATTATTGCCTCTAATGGGTCTTGTATAATTTTGTATAATTATACAGGTAGTCCATCTGGACCCGGCGTTTTGTTGTTCTTTTGTTTTTTTACTGCCTCTACCATTTCCCTCATGGTTATTTTTCCATTTAACATCATTCTTTTTGTCTCTGCTATTTTAGTTAAGTCCATCTTATCTAGGTACTTTTTGACATCTTCTGCTATGTTTACTTGACTATATAAATTCCTAAAAAATTATTGGATTAACTTCTTTTTATCTTCAATTCAATAATGTATATTCCCTTGCTCATCCTGCAGTTGATGTATTATTTTCTTCTCTTTTTCCTTTTTTAGCTTGTATGCTAGGCCTCTCCCCGGTTTATTTGCATGTTAAAAAAAAATATGTTTCACCATTTTAATTTTTTGTGCCATTTCTTCTTGTACCATCAAATTTAGTCTATGTTTTATAAGGTCTCTTTTTTCTTTTATTTTAGTTTTTTGAGGTTCTTTCTGTAATTCTAATTCCATTTTTAAGTTCATCCTGTAGTGCTTCTTGTTGCTGTTTCTTTTTTCTATTTCTCCTTGCCACATATGCTATAGTTAATCCTCATATATAGGCTTTAGCCACAACCCACAAATTTTGTACTGTTGTGCCTTCTTTCCTATTTCCTTTAAGGAAGAATTTCATTTATTTTTCAATCATTTGTACATATTCTTTATCCTTCAGAATACTTTGGTTCATTGTCCATCTCCTTCTCTTCTTCTGACCTCTCCATATCACTTTTATTGGGTTATGGTCCGCCCAGCTATTTGCCATTATATCTACTTCTTCAATATCTTCTCAGTCCAGATGTCATCCATACCATATCAATTTGTGAATATGATTGATGTACATTTGAATAGGTGTATTGATTGTTCTTTTCATTTAGTTCCCTCCATGTGTCCTGTATATTTAATTCTTTTACCATCTCAAAGAATGTATTCAGAAGTATTCTTCTTTTTTATTTCTTTTATTGCTTCTATAATCCTTTTTGCTATCAACTACTGTGCCTATTAGACACACATTTTCATAGTCTATCTCCATCATTTTTTAATGTATTTTTCTATCGAATTCTTTCTGGTCATTGTTTGGAGCATATATAGCAGTAAGCAATATTTGTTTCTGATTTATTACTATCTCCATCATCAATATTCTTCCATCTCCATCTATGTATATTTGCTTCGGATTTAACCATTCCTTAATATACTGTATAAAGCTACTCCTCTCTTCTTTTGCTGTGCTAAAGATACATAGATTCCCATTTTTGGATATTCTAATATATTGGCATACTGTTTCTTAATGTGCGCGTCCTGTAGGCAGACTATGTCCAGATTCAATCTTTGTAGTTTAATCAACATTTGCTTTCTTTTTGCTGGGGAGTTCATGATGTTGTGGATGCTGTGTTCAATGAGGTTTTCTTTCCTATTTTGGTAATGGTTGTTGTACTTGTTATCTTCACCACCCTCAGAATGTTTTTCCAGAATAACATACACTAATTTAGGTCTTCCTTTTAGTCTTCCCCCTTCTTATTTTATGATATCCCCCAATCTATTATTGTACTATTTAATATTACTTAATCAGTGATACTAATCTAATATTACTTTGCAAGTACGTCTAACAATGTAACACTGTAATATATAACAATATAAAATTTAATATAACTTTGTATTTGTGTATGTATATATTTATCTGTAAGTATATATTTGTACTTTGTTGTATATAGTATATCTAATGGGCTATGATGTTAGTATAGTACAGAATTACATAAACACACACACACACACCAGTATTATTAAATGTTGTGTTCTAATCCATACATATTAATGTTTTAAGCATTTCCCCCCTCACAAATTCTCACCAAGCCTTCTTTTCCCTTTGTAATTATTGAGGATATTGCATCAGTCACTTAATTTAGTCCACTGAACTTTATTTAGTCCAGTTTTTTTCTTCCTGCCACACGATGGTGCTCTTGTTCTTTCTAATACAACTTATAGTCACGATTTCTTTTGCGGTTTTATAATTATTTGTTTTTTAAAGTATTTTATAGTAAATCACCAACTCAGTCCCAGTCCTTATACATTTAATGAAGTACTAATTGTTCAACAAGGTTAGTCCAGAGCTTCTCTCCCTCTCTTATGGTGTTTTCACAGTCTATTAACAGCTGTCATCTGCTATCAAATGCTCCTCCTGCTTACTAGCCTCTTCTCTTGGTGGAGGGGGGGATCCTCCCCTGCTTTCTGGAGTGTCTCTTTAGCTGCTCGTATTTTTTTTAAAAAGTCATCAAAATTTAGTTGTAGAATGTGAAGTTTCTCACAGATACCATCGCAGTGCCTCCTATTCTGTCTTCCTAATCCATATCTGGCCGTCACAGCTCTGGATCTACCATAATGGCCTATTTCCTTTCTGCTGGCATCAAGCGGTTTCTTCTCATCTGAACAGGAGATCGCTTTTCTCCTCATCATCTCTGAAGCTTCCCCTCTATCTTGTCAGTCCCTCCAGGATTAAGGCTGCCCTTTATGAGCCTCCAAGAAGGAAAACTTGGGCCATAGGAACAGAGCCTGTTCCTTTGCCCACTTCACCCATGACGTCACCACCGGAAGTCTCCTGTTTCCTAATATTTCTATTTAATACTTCTAAAGTTAAAACAAATAGTAATGGTGACAAGGGACACCCTTGCATTGTTCCCTTCTTAATGTTAATTTTCCCAGTCAATTCTCCATTTACCATCACCTTTGCATACTGTTTGTAATATATTGTCTTAATCATTTTAATAAACCTCTCCTCCCTGCGTGCCCTAGGATGAATAGGGGATGGTCCTGGGTCCTCCTCTGACTGCTCAGAGTCAGTCTCCACCAGGGGCATGACACTTTCCCCAAAGTCCATTTCTTCCATTTGTGCCAGCATAAACTGGCAGTTCACATTGTCAAAGGCCTTCTGTGCATCTAAGAATATCAACGCCATCTGTTTTTCTGGATGTGCTTCATAATATTCCAAAGTGTTCAAAATTATTCTCATATTGTCTTTTATTTGTCTCTTAGTTAAAAACCCAGTTTGGTCTGGATGTATCAATTGGTTTAAAAATCTCTTCAATCTTTCTCCCATTATTGAAGCAAATATTTTATAATCCGAGTTCAGGAATGATATTGGTCTATAATTTTTAATCTGTTGTAAATCAGTATCTTCTTTTGGTATAAAAGTGGTGTAAGCTTCCATCCATGAATTAGGTATTTTTGCCTCCATCAGTACTTCATTTGCCACTTCTAATAGTGTATTGCTTAAAGAGTCCTGCTGGTAGACAATTCTGCTGGTAGACCATCCGGGTCTGGTGTTTTCCCATTGTTTTGTCTTTTAATTGCTTCTGTTAATTCCATCATTGTAATTCTTCCCTCTAACGTTGTTTTAATTTCTTCTGGCACTTTGGGTAATTCTGCTTTTTTAAAATATTCTTCGATTGCTCCTCCTTCTGTTTGTTCTTGTTTGTGTAGCTCCCCATACTATTTTTGAACTATTTCTTTTTTATCTTCATTTCTATAACACAGATTACCTTTAACATCTGTTAGTTGAGAGATTCGTTTCTTTTCTTTCTCTTTCCTCAATCTATATGATAACCACCTTCCTGGTTTATTTCCATTTTCAAAAAAGGTTTGTTTGGTACTTTTTATTTTTTGTGCTAGTTCTTCTTTATCTATTATTTCCATTTTATGCTTTGTTAAGTTCATTTTATTTTGTATGTCCTTCCTTTGTGGGTTCTTTTGAAGTTCTTTCTCCAGCTTTTTATATTCTTCTTCTTCTGCCTGTCTTTTCTTTCTGTTTCTCTTTCCCGTATGTTATAGTTAGTCCTCTTATATAAGCTTTTGCTGTATCCCAAATGTTTTTTAACAAGGTTTCTTCTTTTCTATTTTCCTCAAAGAAAAATTTCAATTCTTTTTCCATATATTTAATAAACTCCTCTCTTAATATTGAGTTGTTCATTGTCCATCTTGACCTCTTTTTTTGTCCCTTCCATATTACTTTAATCGGGTTGTGATCTGCCCAGGTACTTGTTTCAATATTTATGTCTTGTATGTTAGTGATTAGATCTGTTGACGCCTACATCATATCGATCCTGGACCAAGACAAATGTCTATACAAATAAAATGTATATTGGTTGTTTTCTGGATGTATTTCTCTCCATACATCTTGGATTACTAACTCTTCTGTCATTTTGAAGAAGGATTTTGGTAATGTTTTCCTATTCTTTTTGTTTATCTTTTGTGTTTTATAGTCCATTTCAGCATCTACTATTGCATTAAAATCTCCTAAAATGCATATACTTTCATATTCTAATTCCATTATTTTCTTATGTAATTTGTCGTAGAATTCTTCTTGACTTTAATTTGGTGCATGTGTTGCCACTAATAATGTCTGTTTAGAGTTCATCATAATTTCCACCATTAATACCCTTCCATCATTGTCTTGGTAAATTTATTTAGCTTTTATTGTGTCTTTTATATATAGTGCTATTCCTCTTTTACTTTGTTGTGCCAAGGTGTATAATTCCCCATTCTTAGGGTAGTCCAATGCTTTCTCATGTTGTTTTTTTGATATGCACTTCTTGTAAACAAATTATATCCAATTTTAATTTCTCTAATTTGTTGAAAATCCTTTTTCTTTTTCTTTCCAAATTTAGTCCATTGATATTGTCATCCATTTTATTTCTTCTTCCATGTCTTTATTTATAACATGGTTTTGTTGCTCTTGTTACTCTTATCTCCCTTGGTTCCTTCGGTTTTTCTTCTTCTCTTATTGTTCTCTCTTCTTGTTCTCTTTCCTCCCTTTTTTGTCATCTTTCCCTTTCTCCTGCAGCTTCCTCTGTTTAATTTCTTCCATTTCCCTCATTCTCTCTCCCTCTTGTTCTCTAAAATAATGGTCATAGAATTGCTCTGCTTTCTCTATTGAATCTAGCCTGTGTCTTTGTTCATGCCATGTCACCATTATCCCCTCTGGTATCAGCCATCTAAAATTGATCTCTCTTTTAATTAAGCATTCTGTTAGGAATTGATATTCCCTCTTCATATCTCCAACACTTCTAAGTATTTGCTTCAAAACTGTTATTCCTTTCCCTTTGTATTTCAGTGTCTCACCTCTCATTTTCTGTAATATTTCTGTTCTTATGGCTTTCTTTGTGAATCTAACATGTACCTCTCTTGGTAACTTATTCCTTGTAGAGTTGTAATTGCAGGAATGTTCCAATCTCGGATGGCAAACCTCAGATAAAGAATGTTTCCAAGCAAATACAACTCAGGTAAACAAAGTCACTAATCTAAAGGAGGATTAGAGAGAGGAAGTAAACATATGTTAGACTTTAACTAGAGATAATTAATTGTATGGATTACTGTGGTAAACAGTAACGAAAGTTAAGCAGTAACCAAAGTTAACCAGTGATGGAGGATAACTAAAAATGTGCATAAAAGCAAGACTAGACTCCAATAAAGATCATCATGATTCAGTTGTTCATGATCAAACAACTTGACTGCCTTGACATCACAACAAGTGGCGCATGAACAGGGACCCTCTTACTTCGTCCGGCAAAGATTTGGTGCACTTTCAACCCTTTGTGGTTTCTTCAACCTTTTGGTTTCTGTAAGTATGGGGTCTTCACTTTCTGAGGAACAAAGGAAGCATGTAGATGAATTAGGCTATTTGTTGAAGAAAAATAATACCGAGGTACCACAGAGAAATCTCTTAAGGCTGGTCCAGGAGATTGCAGCTCGGTGCCTATGGTACCCAGAAAAGGGGTCTTTAAAATTAACTGATTGGGAACGTATTGGGAAAACATTGCATACTGAACCTCGAGCAAAAATAGAAGTTTTGCATGTGTGGCATTTATGTAGGCATGCAACTGAAAAATTTGGTCACAATGAACTTTCTCTTTTAACACCTCCACCTTCACGTTATACTAATGCTGTCATTTGTCCCCCTTCTTCAGCTGAATATATGTCTTCAATTCCCTCAGCTCCTGCAGATACAGGGCAAAAGCCTCCTGACTCTATTGTTCAGTCTTCTTTTCAGAAAATGGTAGAGACTTGTAAAAGGGATGCCTCTGTCTCAGGAACAGAACTTGCACAATTACTGTCTCTTTGTCCAGTACAATATCATCCTGGTCAGGGGCCACAGCTTGGACTGCAAGTAGCAGAATGGGAGGGTCTGCCTTATCAGATCTTAAGAGAGTTAAGAAAAGGCAGTTACAGACTATGGGATTAGTGGTAATTTTACAAGAGGACTTGTAGAAGGAATAAAAAATGGTTATACAATGATCCCTGAAGATTGGAAGCAAATATTTTGCATGATTTTAACAACCATGCAATATGTGGTTTGGGAGAGTGAATATATGAGACATGCTCAAGCTGCTGCTTTAGGAGGAGGAGGAGCATATACAGTTGAGCAGCTATTTGGTTCTGGACCATTTGGTACAATTCCTACTCAAGTTGTTCTTCCTCCAGCTATGTTAACTATTGTTTCTGAATGTGCCTTTCATGCTTTTCTTAAGGTACCCCAAGCTGGAGAACCTAGAGCAAATTTTTCAAACATTCGACAGAATGCCAATGAGCCTTATGCTGACTTTGTTGAGCATCTGTCCAAAGCAATCAGACAGCAGTTTGATCATCAGGAAGCTGCTGGTGAACTTCTTCGCCAGTTAGCTATTGAAAATGCTAATGCAGATTGTAAAAGAGCTTTACAGCCGTTAAAGGCTACTGCTCATTACACTCTGGCAGATATGCTGAGAGTCTGCCAGGATATTGGATCACAAACTTATAAAATGCATATTTTAGCAGCTGCTATTCAGAAAGGACAGCGACCAATTGGTAACTGTTTTAAGTGTAAGAAGCCTGGCCACTTTCAGAAGGACTGTCGTTCTACACCTTCTATGCCTCAGAATTGTCCTTCTAAGAAGTGCCCTAGTTGCAAAAAGGGATTTCATTGGGCCAATCAATGTCTGTTTCAGTCAGGAAACTTGCCAATGGGTGTGGCACCCACCCAGAATCCAAAGCGTGCCTTTCCCATCACTCTGACTCCTCCAGCAGTCTCTCTCACTCCTCCCCAGCCACAGCTGGTAGCGCTGAGATCAATTTAATCACTCAAGAGGAAATTGAGTTTAAATTTTCCATGGAAGTTAAAATAGTTCTATCTCAATTTAAAGGTACTCTTCCTTCGGGATTAGTTGGCTTAATTTTGCCTCGTTCTTCTGCACACAAAAAGGGCTGTTTTGTTGTGCCTGGGGTAATAGATTCAGATTACACTGGTATCCTCATGATTCAGATTTGGGTGAATCTTCCTCAAGTTCTTCCTTGTAATTCTTCTGTTGCTCAATTGCTTCTTCTTCCATATGAAAATCCATCTCCTGGTATAGGTAATCGTGGGGATGCAGGATTTGGATCAACTTCTTTATCTGTAGGCTTACTTCATCAGCTGAACTCCTCTCATCCTTTGTTAATGCTCTTCCTTAATAAACAACCATTTCAAGGGTTATTGGATACTGGAGCCGGTGTTACTGTCATCTCCTCTTTGCAGTGGCCAGTGCAGTGGCCAAAAACGACAGTTTCTTCATTGTGGGGAATAGGAGGTTCTACAGCTGCTTGGCAGAGTGTTCAAGAAATTAATGTTACAACATCTGCTGGTAAGTCCTTTTTCCTACAACCATACATTCTAGATATTCATACTAATATTTGGGGCTGTGATATCCTTTCTCTTCTTAATGCCCATTTGATTCTTGATGATGGCTCTTTCTCTTAAATGGCTCTGCTCTATGCCCTTTTGGGTGGAACAATGGCCATTATCAAGGGAAAAACTTGCTGCTTTACAACAATTGGTTCAAGAACAATTGGCTGCTGGTCATATAGAACCTTCTACTAGTCTTTGGAATACTCCTGTTTTTGTTATATGATTTTAGAATCATATCAGATAGTCTTTTCTCAATATGTGGGAAACTTGTTGTATTCTTTACCCAAGGATCCTAGAATAGTGGTTACTACTACTTTAAATCTGGCCTTTTTTTCCATTTTTGTGCGAAATCCTATTTCTAAAGCTCTTACAGTCTTTACTGATGGATCACCTACAAGGGGTGTGGTTGTCTGGCAGATTCAACAACAATGGTATACTAAATTTACTGCCACGCAGACTTCAGCTCAACGTGCTGAGCTGGCTGCTGTGATTTTGGCTTTATGATTGTTCAATGACCAACCTATTAACTTGATCGTTGATACTCAATATGTGTATTTAGCTATGCAATCTCTTCCCTTTTCTTGTTGTGCTCTCTCTTTGGATAAGAATTTCTTGCAAAGCAATTTAAAATTTCATTATCTCAAGCCCGGGATATTGTCCGTGCTTGTCCAGCTTGTCAGCAACTGGCAGTTCCCTTTCCAGTAGGTGTCAACCCACGAGGAACCCAAGCTAATCAAATTTGGCAAATGGATGTAACTCAATTTTCAACCTTTAAGCCATAATGTTATCTTCATACATCTATTGCAGTGGTTCCCAACCTTTTTTTCACCCCGCACCCCTAAAGAAATTTCAGTCAAACCTCGCACCCCCTGAAATTTAGACTTTAGGAACTACTGAACACATTAAATATATGGTAGGATTGAATCTTTTCAGCTATGTATGTGATGGCCACTAAATAATGATACTTAACTCTAAAATGAAAACAAAGTTAATCCATTGCATAATAAATAAAAATGCCAACATATAGCCAATATCCTATTATTTACCTGGACTTTTCTTGCACCCCCTGGAATATCGTCTCGCACCCCCAGGGGGTGCGAGCACCCCAGGTTGGGAACCCCTGGTTTATTGACACTCATTCACACTTCCTTTGGGTTACTGCTTCAAAACATGAACGTACTTCAGATGTTATTTCTCATTGCCTATCCTCTTTTGCTGTAATGGGTCGGCCTTCTCAGTTTAAAACTGACAATTGCCCCACTTATATTAGTAAGGAACTTCAAACCTTTTGTCAGAAATTGAATATTACTTTAGAGCACGGAATTCCTTACAACTCTCAGGGTCAAGCTATAGTTGAGCGGGCTCATCGTACTTTTAAGGCATTGCTTCAGAAACAATTACAAACTGAGTCTGGCCCTTACCATCTGCGAAAGATTCAAAATCTCATTGCTGTAGCATTATATACTTGAAATTATTTAACCTTTTTAGATTGTCTTGCAGACTCACTTGTTAATTTGCATTTTCGAACTACTGAATCTTTAGCAAGGCCTTTGGTAAAGTATCACCAAGCTCCAGATCCAACCTGGAAAGGCCCTACACCGCTGATCACCTGGGGTCATGGTTAAGCCGCCGTAGAAGATCCTTCTACTCGACAAGCAGTGTGGGTTCCAGCGCGCTGTGTTCGTCCGTATCATGGCATGGCATCAGGGCCTTCACAACCCGATTCCGGATTTCAATCTTCATCTGAACACGGAAGTCCGTCTTCCAAGGTCGACACACCCACAACCCATCACTTGGGGCCAGGTTAAATCTACTACATATCAAGCTCAACAACAACTGCAACAGGCCTCATTACCTCAGACTCCTGAAAATCTTGCTGCTGTTTTTGCTATTATTACTGCTAACTCTGTTACCATTTTACTTTGTATTTTCTTGTTTATAGTTAATGGTGTTTCTGCTCAAAATGACACTTCTGTGATTCGCCTTAACCCTAATTTGTGGGTTCGTCATGCCCAATACATGTTTATGACCCATGGCACAAATATTACTTTATACTATGAGCCCCCAATGGCATTTGGTCAAATTTCTTTTACCCCTAACTTGATCATGTCTTCTACATTTATTGTCTCACAACTACAATCTATTTCACACTCCTGGCTGTTTTCTACACCCCCTATGCAATTGAATTCTGTCCGTTGGTGTTACTTGAAAGTTAGTCAATTTACAAGGAGTCTGTGTTTCTGTTGTCACGCTAAACACACTTGGCTTCATAATTGGCCTGATTATGATGCTGCTCAGCACATATTAAAAAAGCTAGGGAATTATAGCTATTGTTCTGATTACTATTGGTTGTCAGGTACCTTTAATTCTTCTTTGCATGGAATTAATATAGCTCCTGATATGTATCCTGACAATTTTCCTATTTTAAATGCCTCTGATCAATCTAATACAAGATCGATATGCGCTGGTTGGCAGCTTAAGGATCCTAATATGTGGTTCTTTTTTGATAAATATGCTACTAATGTTCATCCTCAGAATTATCAAGGTGCAACTATAGGTTATTTTACTCTACGTGTTCAAATAGGTATGCTCCCATCAACTCGACAGCGGCGTTCCTCTCTGGGGCCTACATGTAATGATGAAGTCATTATTGACACACAATTGTCTTCTGGTTCTACATTTGGCCGTGCATTGGCAGGGGCCGTTACAGGAGTCCTTACTCTAGGCTCTTATCCTGGCATAATTGCTCAAGAAAACAGGTGATCTATTCTTGATCTCACCTGAAGACTTGAAAAATCCATCAATGCTACCGCTGCTATTATTTGTGATTTGCAGCATGAAATAGAAGACTTAAATCAAGATGTCTTACAGCAGCGTTTTGCCAAAGACTATCTTTTAGCCCGTCAGGGAGGGTTCTGTACGTTAGTTGGACACCGTGGATGTGCTGTTCATTTTCATTCTTTGAATAAAACTATTGAGGATGAGCTTGCCAATTTACAATCATACATTCAAAATAATATCCATGCTCATTACTCACCTTTTGAGTGGCTAACCAATTGGCTCCCTGATTGGTCTTGGCTCAGTTTTTCTTTTATGCTATAATTATTATTATTGTACTAATTGCAACCTGTTGTTTTATTCAATGTATTCCAAATTTATTCGCATTGTTTCGTCCTGCTTCCCCCTCTCTTAATCATCTACAATTGTGATACGTTCATAAATCTTTGAATCCTCCATTTAAAATAAAAAACGAGGATATGTAGAGTTGTAATTGCAGGAATGTTCCAATCTCGGATGGCAAACCTCAGGTAAAGAATGTTTCCAAGCAAATACAACTCAGGTAAACAAAGTCACTAATCTAAAGGAGGATTAGAGAGAGGAAGTAAACATACGTTAGACTTTAACTAGAGATAATTAATTGTATGGATTACTGTGCTAAACAGTAATGAAAGTTAAGCAGTAACCAAAGTTAACCAGTGATGGAGGATAACTAAAAATGTGTATAAATGCAAGACTAGACTCCAATAAAGATCATCATGATTCAGTTGTTCATGATCAAACAACTCAACTGCCTTGTCATTACAACAATTCCTCAATGCATATCTGGTCTGAACTCTAAATATTTCATCTATATCAGCCATCACTTTTTCTTTTGTTGCTTCCAAGGCCCCTGCCAACAGCTCTACCATTAATTCTGCTAGATTTTCCTCTTTTTCTTCCTCAATATTTTGAAATCTTAAGTAGTAATCAGATCGGTCCATCTCCAACAAGATATTTTTTTCTCCTTATTTTGATCTGCTAGTGTCAATCTATAATCCATTTCTCCTACACTTTTTTCTGTTATGTCTGCTCTCTCCTCTGTTTTTCCCATATGTTCCTCATTTTTCATCATCAGTTGCTGAATGTTCTCTACTTTTTATTTCACATTGCCTACTTTTCCATCTACATTCCCTACGTTCTCTTCCAATCTCCCTATTCTTGTAAGGCTTGTAGAATCGTTTTAATCTCCACTTGCATTGTAACCACCTTTTCTTGCTGTAACATAAAATCTATAGATCTTTGTCCTTCAGGGCTGGAAGCAGCCGAGGAAGAAGCAGAAGATGGGGCAGATGTTGTCGCTTTTTTTATTTTGAGATATTGTATTCGTTGTCTCTTTATAATCGCTTTGTAATCCATCTTGTAATCAAAGTTGCTTTGTAATCCACATCGAGGTCTTCTTCCAGGTTCTTTTCTTCAAGCTCTTCTATGCCCTAATCCAGTTAATGTTTAGTATAAATTCCAAAAGGGTGAGGATATACAAAAATTGTGGAAATATTAAGCAATGTTAAGGCAAAAAACAAAAAGGAGAAGGAAAAGAAAAATGTTATAATATAGTAGCATTATAGTAAAATATTATGGAATGGTCAATATAAAAGGAGGAGAAAGGTAAAAAAATACCAATCCCCTTAAAAAAATTAAAAATGAAAAAATTCAAAAGTTAAAAATTAAAAAAGGAGAGAAGAAAAAGGAAAAAAAATTGCAGAAAAAATGTAATGATATCCAAAAAGCAGGGGTGGGATTCAAATGTCTTAACAACTGGTTCTGTGGGCATGGCCTAATTTGTGGATGTGGCTTGGTGGTCATGTGACTGGGTGGGCATGGCTTGCTGACTGGGTGTGGCTTGGTGGTCACATGACTGGCTGGGCATGGCTTGTATGTAAATATTGTAAATATTTATGTAAATGTTGAATTTTTTTCTATAGAAAAGAGCAACTTTGACTGAAAATCAGGCAAAGCAGGCAGGCAGATTGAGTTGCTCACAGAATCATAGATTCACTTAGAGATCTATCTTTCTGCAGTCTGTTACCTGAGTCTGCACTGAAAAATAGAAACTTCAGTCCTAAGGAAGGTTCAGCTATGCTTTTAGATTAGCTAGAAAGCAAGAAATCCAACGATTTCCTGCTTTCTAGCTAATCGAAATATCCCAGCACAGCAGAACAGCTGATGGTCTGGAGGGGGGAAGGAAAAATAGCAACTTAGCAGGCAAGTTTGCCAGGTAAGGAGTGAGTGGGTGGGGCGGGGAGGGGTGGGGCCAGCCAGTGGCGTGATTTGCCAGTTCTCCAAACTGGGCAGAATCATAACAACTGGTTCTATATAACCGGTCCAACCAGGTAGAATCCCACCCCTGCCAAAAAGTTAATAAGATATTATAATCAGAAAAAGTAGAATTAATTGTCCAATTGTAATCCACATTAGGTCACCAGCTCTCAGCATCCAGCCATCAGTTATTTCCCAGCATTAAATTCCACAGTGCAATTTGCCAATGCAATCAGAACAGTCCATGAGAAAGGGATTTAATCTTCTATTTCTTTGTATCACCTTTGTTTCTTTTAATGTCCAAGAGTTACACTATTTTAAATAAAAGTTTTCAGTGTTTCACTCTCTGTCAACAATGTGTCTTTCTCTCCTTGTTCCCAGGCTGCCAAGGTCAAATAGTCTATTCCCCCCGACTCCCTCTGTCTTGTATTTCTTCTTTGCCTTTAGATGGCACTGTTGCACTGCTTTTTCTTTTCTCTTCACTTTAATAACTCCTTATTATTTATAATCTTTCAAAGTTTTTGTTCAGATACAAAAAATTAGAAATTGAAAAAGTCAGGAAAGAAAAAAAGAAAATACGTAAAAGGGAAAATCCAAAACTTATTTTCTTATGTCCCTTAACTTAATCGAATAAAATCAGTAAGTCCAGTCCAGTTTTAAAGTTACTTCTGTTCACAGATCCTTAATTAAGGACTTCCTTTTTCTATTTGCGCCAGAAACTGCCTTCCTCACCACTTTCTTCCGGGGGCGAGTATTCACCCACCACCACCTTTAATTATGGCTTTCCCTTCACCCTGCTCTTCCCAGGGGGCTCTTCCTTTAATATTTTAGAAAACATTATCCTCACTCAGCTCGATCACACTCTTTCCATTTCTTCTTTCCATTGGTAGCTGCCCCAGCCTTGTAGTGGCTTGCGATGGCTGCTTTCCTTTCCAGACGGCTAGAGAGGCTATCTCTGGATCGACCATGGATATTGCAGTATCCCTGGGATCTACACAGTGTCCCCTCCTCGATAATCACCCCTCCAAGGTGATTTAGGTCTGGATGGACCATCGGCTGTCGGGATTTCAATGGGTCCCCCGGGAGCTCCAAGGGATTCCATCATGTTGCCATGGCGTCAGCTCCGCCCTTTCCCTGATATTTCTATTTAACACCTCTAAGGTTAGCACAAATAATAATGGCGACAAGGGACACCCTTGTCTTGTTCCCTTAATGTTAACTTTTTCAGTCAATTCTCCATTTACCATCACTTTTGCATATTGTTTAGAATATATTGCCTTAATCATCTTAATAAACCTTTTCCCAAAGTCCATTTCTTCTATTTGTGTCAACAAAAACTGCCAGTTCATATTATCAAATGCCTTCTGTGCATCTAAGAAGATCAGTGCCATCTGTTTTTCTGGATGTGCTTCATAATATTCCAAAGTGTTCAAAATTGTTCCCCTATTGTCTTTTATTTGTCTCTTGGGTAAAAAGCCATTTTGATCTGGGTGTATAAATTGATTTAAGAATCTCTTTAGTCTCTCTGCCATTATTGAAGCAAATATTTTATAATCCGCGTTCAACAATGATATTGGTCTATAGTTTTTAACCTGGTGTAAGTCAGAATCTTCTTTCGGTATGAGAGTAATGTAAGCTTCCATCCATGAATTGGGTATTTTCGCTTCCATCAATACTTCATTTAACACTTACAATATTATGTTACTAAGAAAATCCTGCAAGGTTTTATATAGTTCTGCTGGTAGTCCATCAGGCCCTGATGCTTTCCCATTATTTTGTCTTTTTATTGTTTCTGTCAATTCCATCATTGTTATTCTTTCTACTAGCATTGTTTTAATTGCTTCCAGTACTTTAGGTAATTCTGCTTTTTTAAAATGTTCTTTAATTTCTCCTTCTGAAACTTGCTCTTGTTCATATAATTTCCCATAATATTTTTGGACTATTTCTTTTTTATCTTCATTTCTATAACAAAGGTTTCCTCTATCATCTGTTAATTGAGAGATCTGTTTCTGTTCTTTCTCTTTTTTCAATCTATATGCTAACCACCTTCCTGGTTTATTTGCATTTTCAAAAAAGTTTTTTTTTAAAGTTTTATTTGGGTTTTCACAAAACATACAAGTACAAATAAAATATCTTTTTTTGAAAACAGCATGCTCCTGGATTATCACTTCTCCATACAGACATAAACTCAATTACATATTTATCTTATGTATTCTAATCCATATCTTATAACTATTTTTGCAATTTTCTCAATAGTTTTCCCTTTCCTTGCTTTCTGTAACCTTATTTTTAATTATCTCATTCCTTTCTAAGTTCAGTTACATATCTTTTTCTAATTTTCAGTATCTTTCTAATCAATATTTTTATACTTTTGTCTGTCCTGTTTACAATTTCATATTTTCTTTTCTCATAAAACAAATTTCCCCTGTAGTTACTAGACTAGAGTGTAACACCTTTGTATCTTTTAATTATTATCTATTCAAATCTTGTTTAAAATTTAATTTATGCCTTTACAGTTATAACATTCATTTTCTAACCTCTATTTTATAACACATAACTATTATCAATCGAATTCTGCTTGGTACATTGCCTTAAAAATACACACTAAATTCTTGAAAAAAATGTATACATATGTATGTATGTATGTATGTATGGCATTCAGCTTTGTTCGGGTATTTTCCCACGTCATTGTAGTTGTACTTTTAAAGTTGTAGCAATGTTTCGGCAGAATCTCATCTGCATCTATCTGTCTGTCTGTCTATCTATCTATCTATCTATCTATCTATAACAATAGTAAATGAAATAATTATTCTATTCGAGTTCAGTTTGGCCATTAATATTGATAGCAATCTTTTACATTTCTATTTAAAACATTTCCATCTTTTAACAAACATTTCATTACCTAATAATATCCATTGTCATTCACTTTAATCACCTATATTTCATATTTTAATCACTGTCTTTAAACGAAAAACAAAACAATAATTATTAACAGTAGTCAATAAAATTATTCTTCTTATTCAAATTCATCCTGTCAACTGATATTAATTTCATTAAAAATCTTTCATGTTTCTTTTCAATTATATACTTTTTTAAAATCATTGAGAGCCTTATTCTCTTATCCTCTTTGTTTCATTTAATTACTAACAAATATTCCATTACATAACAATGCAAATGTTATCTGTCACTTTAATCATCTATCTTATTTTCTAACTCTTTTCTATCTCTAGTATAACAATGCTATCTCATGTACCCTTGCAGAATCCTCTCTTTAAGTTAAATTTTTAACCATTATTGTCTCTGTGTCTTTTAAATAGGCTTATACCTTTAATTCCTGTATGTTTTTCCTGTTTCTCTATATCTTATTTCTGTCCTTTATAACTTCTTTTCCTTTCCATCTTCCCCCTCTTCTTCTCCCTCCCCTTTTTGTTCCCTTTTCTATCCGATTTTCCCTTCTGTGATCCTCTCTTCTGCTTCTTCCTAATGTTATAGTTACTTTTCAAATTACTCTTTTTTTTAGTTGTTGCTTCAAGTCAATTCTTTTTACTTCCAGGTGGTCTCCTCCATTTTTAAATTATTCAAGAGTCTTTATCCCTTTGACACTTTATTTTCAGCTAAAAATAGCCTGTTAATGTCAAAGTGGATTAATATAAATTTCTTGTTTAGATCTCTTCTTAATGTTCAAAGTCAATTAGAGCTGTCAATGTGAGAGAAAAAAAAGCCAATTCTTTTTCCTTTCCCTTTCGCCGCTTTAAAGATCATTTTTAGGAATAGTATTAGTCTTTGTAATTCAAGTTCCAGGTACCTTAAATAGATGTTTTCTCCATTCAACCCGGTCAGTCAAACTTTCTCCTTTAAACTTCCCCCTGCACAATCTTGTCCAATTGGGTTCTTCTTTGAGGTGGCCATTTCTGACCACCACTGCAACCGCCTTTGGAAAAGGGAGCAATGGCCAGCCAAGGAGGAGAGATGCGTCTCTCCTCAACCCTACTGGCGGTCTTCCCCTTCTTCACCACCTCTATGGGGTGGCTTCAGCCCCGCATCCAAGTGGCTCGGGGCGCTCCAGCGGCAAGCATGGATTGAAACTGTGCACAATCACGGATTTTGGTCCATCGCCGAAGGAGCCCAAACCGGAAGTCACATTTTCAAAAAAGTTTTGTTTAGATCTTTAGATCTTTTATGCTAGTTCTTCTTTATCTATTTGTTCCATTTTATGCTTTGTTAAATTCATCTGGTTTTTTAATGTCCTTTCTTTGTGGGTTTCTTTGTAGTTCCTTCTCCAACCGTTTATATCCCTCTTCTAATAACTTTTGTGTCTGTCTCCTTTTTCTATTCTCTTTCCCACGTATGTTATATTGAAACCTCTAATATAAGCCTTTGCTGTATCCCATATATTTTGTAATGAAGTTTCTTTTTTCTATTTTCTTTAAATAAAAAATTGAATTCTCTTTCCATGTATGTAATAAATTCCTTTTCTTTCAGTATTAAATTATTCATTGTCCATCTTGACCTCTTTTTTTGTCCCTTCCATATTGCTCTTACTGGATTATGGTCTGCCTAGGTATTTGTTTCAATATTTATTTCTTGTATGTTGGAGATTATAAGACTGTTGATGCCCACATCATGTCAATCCTAGACCAAGACAAATGTCTATTTGAATAGAATGTATATTGATTATTCTTGGGATGTATTTCTCGCCAGACTTCTTGGATGGCTAGCTCTTCTGTCATCCTAAAAAAGGATTTCGGTAATGTTTTCCTGTTTGGTTTTGTTTTTTAGTTTTATAGTCCAATTCCACATCCACTATTGTGTTAAAATCTCCTAGGATACATATGCTATCATACTTCAATTCCATTATTTTCTTATGAAGTTTATAATAAAAATCTTCTTGATTCTCATTTGGTACATATATTGCCACTAGTAGTGTCTGTTTATAATTCATCATTATTTCCACCATTAACACCCTCCCATCTTCATCTAAAAATATTTGTTTTGTTTTTATTGTGTCTTTGATATATAATGCTACTCCTCTTTTACTTTGTTGTGACAGGGAGGTATATAGCTTCCCAATTTTAGGATAGTGAAATAACAGATAGGTCATCTAGTCCAACCCCCACCCAAGCAGGAGACCCTACACCATTTCTGACAAATGGCAGTCCAATCTCTTCTTGAAAGTCTCAAGTGATGACACTCCCACAACTTCTGAGGGCAAGCTGTTCCATTGGTTGATTGTTCTCACTGTCAGAAAGTTTCTCCTTATTTCCAGGTTAAATCTCTCCTTGTTCAGTTTCCATCCATTATTCCTCGTCTGGCCTACAGGCTCTTTAGAAAATAGATTGACCCCCTCCTCTCTGTGGCAGCCTCTCAAATATTGGAAGACTGCTATCATGTCTCCCATGGTCATTCTCTTCACTAGACTAGCCAAGCCCAGTTCCTGTAACCATTCTTATTATGTTTTAGTCTCCTGTCCCCGAATCATCCTGCTTGCTCTTCTCTGTACTTCTTCAAGAGTCTCAACATCATTTTTATAATGTGGTGAACAAAACTGGATGCAGTACTCTAGGTGTGGTCTTACTAAGGCTTTATAGAGTGGTATTAGTACCTCACTTGATCTTGACTGTATCCCTCTGTTAATGCAATTTAGGACTGCATTAGCTGTTTGGGCTGCTGCCACACACTGCTGGCTCATATTTAGCTGGTTCTCCACTAAGACTCCAAGATCCCTCTCACAGTTACTGCTATTAAGCCTGGTTTCACCCAGTCTATATGTGTACTTTTGGTTTTTCTTGCCTAAATGTAGGACTTTACTTTTCTCTACATTGAATTTCATATTGTTAGATATGGTCCAGTGTTCTAGTCTGTCAAGATCTATCTGGATCTTGAGCCTATCTTCTTGGGTGTCAGCTATTCCTGCAAGCTTAGAATCATCTGCAAATTTAGTAAGTTCCCCTTCTATTCCCTCATCTAAATCATTAATGAAGATATTGAAGAGTACTGGGCCTAAGACGGAACCTTGTGGCACCCCACTGCTTACTTCCCTCCATGTAGACTTAGACCCATTAAGGACTACTCGTTGAGTACGGTTTGTCAGCCAGTTGGGAGTCCATCTAGTGGTGGTGCTATC
Source organism: Pseudonaja textilis (assembly GCF_900518735.1). The sequence goes on along the minus strand of NW_020769515.1, from coordinate 259,531 downwards.
TATTCCACCTTTTTCTACCTTACTAAGAAGTAAGTTGTGGTCTACTTTGTCGAATGCCTTGCTGAAATCTAAATATATTACGTCCACAGTATTTCACTGGTCTACTAATTTAGTCACTATGTTGAAGAATGAAATAAGATTGCTTTGGCATGATCTGTTCTGAACAAACCCGTGCTGACTGCTAGTTATTACTTTACTTGTTTCTAGATGTTGGCAGATCTGTTTTTTTGTTATCTTTTCCAGTAACTTCCCGGGTATTGATGTTAGGCTGATTGGTCTGTAGTTATCTGGGTCTGTTTTTTTTTTCCTTTTTTGAAGATGGGAACTACATCAGCTCTTTTCCAGTCCTCTGCTAGTTCCCCAGTGCTTAAGGATTTTTGAAAGATATGGTGCAGTGGTTCTGAGATGACCTCTGCCACCTCCTTTAAAACTCTGGGATGTAATCCATCAGGCCCCGGTGATTTGTGTTCATCAAGATCAGACAGGTGTTCTCTTACTATTTTTTTTTTTTTTGCTTGTTTTAACTTTTATTTCTGGTCTGTCTTTTACAGTTATGTTTTTGGTGGGTTGAGCTATACTTTCTTTTTGCGTGAAGACCGATGCAAAGAATGAGTTAAGCAGTTCTGCTTTCTCTCTGTTGCCTGTTACTTCCTTGCCATCTTCTCTCTTTAGTGGACCAACTGTTTCCTTGATTTTTTTCTTGTTATTTATATGTTGGAAGAAACTTCTTTTTATTATCTTTGACTTTTGTTGCAAGTCTTTGTTCGTTCTGAGCCTTTGCTTTCCTGACTTTGTCTTTGCAGATTCTGGCTAGCTGCTGAACTTCTGCCTTACTTGTATGTCCCTCTTTCCATTTTTTGTACTTGTCCTTTTTTTCTTTCAATTTGCCAGAGACATCTTTGTGCAGCCATGCTGGTTTCTTCTTGGATTTCTTGTTTTTCTTTCTCAGTGGTATTGTGCTGGTCTGGGCTTCTATGATCATACTTTTCAGAGTTTACCAAGATTCTTGAGTTGTTTTCCCCTTTAGGATTTTCATCCATGGAATCTTTCCCAAGTTCTCTGAGTTTATTAAAATCAGCTCTTTTAAAATCCAAGACTCTGGTGTCATTATGTTCTATCGCTTGTGTGTCAGCTTTGGAATCCCTATTAAAAGCTGCCACACTGATACAGAGGATGGAAGGGGGGGGGGCTGTTGGTATTTGAGTAATTTTAATAGACATAACAGATATGTAAGACTATCAAGGTCATTCTTTATGGTGCAGCAACAATTGTAGTTGAAGGGTGATTGGTTCACGTGATTGATGATGTGGGAGAAAATGGGTGGGTGTTGATTTGAGTATTGTGGGAGGTCTGGGAGGAAACTTTAGTTTCAGAATCTCACAGACGTGTCAAGTTTTTTGTTTTAATAAAGCACATTGAGAATATGCCTGTCTTGGAGTTACTGATTAAACTGAACAATTTCTGGAACCCTGACATTATTTTGAAACTCATTTAAAAAGGGGTTGCTGAAAAAACCCCAGGGATTTTTTCCAGCAATAGAGGAAACCCAAAATTCAGCCAACCCAGAAGGTGAGACGGAGGGAACTTGGGGAGGGCCCTCCGGAGCATCAGCTGAATCTCTCAGCCCCCCTTTAGAGGAGCTAATGAAGGCATTTAGAAACGCAGAGGAGAGACATGATTTAGGAGCCAGACCAAGGTGTTCTAACTCATGGGGGAGCTGTCAAATGACGCTAACCAGACTACCGGGGGAAAGGTCCTTCACGAGCTCTCTGCATACAGCAAAGGAGTCAGACTGGAGGATTGAGGCCCAAATTGGATCGGAACCCTCTCAAGATGACAACCCCCTGATTTATTCTGGAAACCAATCATTGGCAGAATTACCACAAGAATTCCAGCAATTAAAAGTGGGAAGTTTTGTCTCAAAGCTACAACCTACCTGTTCAAGTTGGAGCCTGACATGGCCCGTCTTTTCTTTCCCAAGAATGATGAGGGGAGAGGAAATTGCCCAGATGCCAGTTAGAGAGGTCCAGCATGACAGCCCACGGCAACCAGAGGTACAAGAGGTATGTTGCTACAAGAGGTATGTTGCAACCTCCAAGTCCTCCTCCCCTACACCCAGAAAGAAGTTTACTCCCTCCAGGGTGGGGGTTTTATCCAGGCCAGGGGTGGATCCAATGCCAATGGACGCCAGCGCCAACTAAGCCCTGGTCCAAAGTGGAGTCATCAATCCTTGACCCACAAGGGAATCTGCACAGACCGCAGACAGAAGTCACTCCCCCTCCACCCAGGCAGAGAGTGAGGCAATACCCACTGTCCTCATGGCAACCACCCATTCAACCCCAAATTGGAGCAACCCTGCAGAAGCCCCTCTCACAGAGAGACACACCCCAACCAGGCCTCAGAAGACCTGCCCAATCTACATATGCACCTCATCAGGTTGCTTTCATTCCAGTTCCACCTGCAGCTGCCAGGCCGGTACCACCTCCCCACCCACAACCCAGACCAGATACAGTTCAAGCCTGTTTTTGACGGGCGCCATGAGCATTTTTCTTACTTCCTAACTCGACTCTGGTCCCACATAGACCAATTTGGAGACCAATACGCGACAGAGCACGATTTGGTTACAGCAATAACAGATGGGATGAACGAAAGGGATGCTTCCGACTGGGCGGCCCAGCTACATGATGAACAAGCCCCTGAATTACATGATGTCAGCGGATTTATTCAATTCTTCAGGCTCAGATTTGAAAATCCAGACAGGGTGGCAGAAAATGAAGAAAGTTAATGGAAATGAAACAGGGCAAATGACCCCTTATCAGACTTTATTTGGGACTTTAGAAGGGTCACGAGCCTTCTCAGGGATTGGCTTGAAAGAATGACATTACACTATTTTAAGAACGCCATTGACCCAGAAGTAAAGAAGGCATGTAACATTAGGGGAATACCAGAGACTCTGCAAGCGTGGTATGCCACCGCCCTCAGACTAGACCGCAATATCAACCCACATAAAAAACCCCTTCTGGAAGGCCTGCCTGAAAGAACCATGACCAGACAACCGCTGACCAGACCTGCTGAAGCCACTCACATCTGACCCAACAGAATGATAAAATGTTACTGTTGTGGCCAAGATGGCCATAGAGCAGCTGACTGTCAGGCTCCTGCACCAGTTCCACAAACACCACAATCCAAGTCTACCACGGCTGTCAGAGGTCAAAAATTTCAAGGAAAACCTCCTGACACTAGCCGGTTTGCTAAGCACACCCTGGAAGGTCCTCTTTACGCAGAAGGGAGCAACCAACTTCCAGACCAACACCACCTCCCTGAAAACCCAACCGTCAACAATGACCCAATGGTGAGTGCTCCTGTCATACCTTTTACTGTTAAAATCAAGTTAGTGGTACCTAACACAGGGGAGGCAGGGGAGTTAGAAGCTGTCATTGATATTGGATGCTCTAGATGTCTTATTGGGCTTCCCATCGTTGAACAATTGGGCATATAGACTAACCCACTAAGACGTCCAATCAGATTTGAACAAGTGGATGGGACATTAATTGGGGGGACCCCAGCAATTCAATTGATAGAGTTGGTCAAAATGGAAATGGGTCCTCACTGCGAACTCATACGCTTTATAGTGGCTCCAAAAATGTCAGAATCAATCATAATAGGACTTGCTTGGCTAGATAAATGGGCCCCTACCATCAAGTGGGAGGATGGATTCAGGAAAATCATTATTGGGGTGGGCCCACTGCCCCCCCTTCCTCCCACTAAGAAACCACCACCCGACTCGAATCCAAAACCTGAACAAATACCCAAAGAATACAGAGACTTGGCTGAAGCATTCAGCGAAGAGGAATGTAATGTTTTACCTCCACATTGAGCCACTGATTGTGCCATAGAGACAGAACCCGGGGCAAAACTACCAAAACCAAAGATATATTCCATGACACTGGCTGAAATGACTGAATCGAGGAAATACATTGATGACAATTTGGACAGAGGTTTTATCGAACCTGCCAAATCAAGGTTAGCTGCCCCTGCGCTATTCAAGGAGAAAAAAGATGGCGGGTTGAGATTATGTGTCGACTTTAGGGGCATAAATGCTGTTTGCGTAAAAAACATGTACTCTCTCCCCCTCATGCAAGACTTATTAAACCACCCGTCAAAAGGCAAGATCTTCACCAAGGTAGATCTGAGAGAGGCGTACTACAGAGTCTGTATAAAAGAAGGAGACAAATGGAAAACAGCCTTCAACTGCCCTTTAGGTAGTTTTCAATTCCGAGTCATGCCTTTCGGACTCCAAGGGCCCCCCGCAGTATTTATGCAACTCATCAACGAAGTATTACATCCGCACTTGTACAAGGGGGTCCTAGACTACCTGAGACTTACAGTAGACTTATATTCAGCGAAACCATCAAAGAACACGTTAAATTGGTCAGACAAGTGCTGAAAAAACTTCTAGCCGCCAAATTATATGCAAAACTATCAAAATGCGAATTCCATAAGGAGTCGTTGGATTACCTCGTTTACCGAATATCCAACCAGGGAATTGAAATGGATCCGGGAAAAGTAAAAGCCGTACTGAATTGGCAACCCCCCAAAACACACAAGCAACTTCAAAGTGTTTTGGGTTTTGCCAACTTTCATAGACAATTCATTCCTTCTGTTGCTGAGGTCACTCTCCCTTTGATGGATTTGTTAAAAATGGGGCCCACCCCCCTCAAACCAAAACCCAGCCAACCCCTTGCTTGGACCATGGACTGTCAGAAAGCTTTTGAAACTCTAAAATGCCTTTTTGCAGCTGAACCCATTCTTCAACACCCAGACCCAACCAAACCTTTTATAGTCCAAGTTGATGCTAGTGATGTGGCAGTAGCGGTCGTTCTGCTACAAAAGGACTCTCAGAACCAACTGATGCCTTGCACTTATGTGTCCAAAAAGCTGACAGACACAGAGCGAAGATGGGCGGTCTGGGAGAAAGAAGCATTTGCACTAAGATGGGCTTTGTTGACTTGGAGGCATTTCCTAGAAGGGGTGAAGGAGCCATTTGAGGTATGGACTGATCACAAAAACCTCAAGGCTCTAAAAATCCCTCGGAAACTATCCCCTAAACAAGTCTGCTGGGCTCAATACTTCAAGCGGTTCAACTTCAACATGAAATACTGTATATCCCCGGAGGGAAAAACATCTTGGTGGACGCCCTGTCCAGGAAACCCCAGTTTGACAGTCACCGAGAGGAAATAGTACAGGCTTTAGTATCAGAAACTCAATTGGCAGGCCAAATTACCACTCAAGGCCAAGCCAACCACAACTCCAACCGCCTGGAAAACAAACTGACCATGGAGTTGAAAGCAGCCCTATTGACCGATCCCTGGTTTGTGGACCATCAAACCGAATTAACAATGAATGAGGGACTGGCTTGGAAAG
>NW_020769515.1:237241-254097 GCF_900518735.1 Pseudonaja textilis | reverse complement strand
GGACCATCAAACCGAATTAACAATGAATGAGGGACTGGCTTGGAAAGGGACTAAACTTTATGTACCCGCAAACCTAAGCCTAGTGGTACTAAAGCGTACTCACGACTCGTGGTTGGGAGGCCACTTCGGGTTCTTAAAAACCATACATTTAGTCAGGAGACAGTTCTGGTGGCCAAAAATGAAACCTGACATCAAGGACTATGTGAAAAGCTGCTCAATTTGTGCCACAATGAAACACAGAACTGGAAAAACCCCTGGTCTCCTCCAACAAGTAGCTGAACCAACACAACCGTAGGAAGAAATCGCAATAGACTTTATTGTAGAATTACCTGAGAGTGGAGTGAATACAATCATTTGGATTGTTATTGACTTATTCTCTAAGCAGGCCCACTTTACAGCCTGTAAAGGACTTCCATCTGCAAAAAAGCTTGTGAAACTGTTAGTGAAACATGTTTATAGACTACATGGAGTACCTCGTAGAATAATATCAGACAGAGGGGTACAATTTACCGCAAAATTTTGGAGGGAGTTCTTAAAATCTATTGGGTCCTCACAAGGGTTATCCTCAGCATTCCATCTGGCCTGTAACAGAGCAGCAGAGGGGGCGAACGCCATGGTGGAACAATACATTAGATGTTATGTAAATTATCAACAGGAAAACTGGGCTGAGTTATTACCTTTTGCAGAGGTTGCTTTTAATAATGCAGTACATAGCAGCACAGGGTTAACTCCATTCCAAATCAACACTGGCATGGAATTTGTCCCAATGCCAGAATTACCTAGAGAACCTCTTACATCCATGTCTGTAACAAAATGGATGAACTCGTTAAAAAAAGGTTGAGAAAACACGAAAAAAACTTTAACTGAAGCCGCAAGAGATTACAAAAAGCAAGCAGACATAGATCCCTCCAACCACCATTTAAAGTAGGAGACAAAGTATATTTGTCAACCAAATATCTTTGATTGAAACTTCCTAGTAAAAAATTGGGACCTAAATTCTTAGGTCCATTCCCAATTTTGAAAATAATCAATCCGGTCACAGTCCAATTAACTCTTCCATGACTATTAGGGAAAATTCATCCAGTGTTCCATAGTAGTTTATTAAAACCAGCTAGTACATCAATGATAAGACCAAGACCAATAGCTCACCCACCCCCTTTAATCATACAGGGTGAAACACATTATGAAATCAAAAAAATCCTCGACTCTAGATTACACCGAGGACAATTACAATATTTGGTTTTATTGAAGGGTTACCCTGTATCAGATGCTACTTGGGTCAAAAGTTGGGATGTACATGCAGATAGATTGGTTAAAAAATTTCATGAAGAATTTCCTAACAAACTGAAAGGTCGTCCTGGGGGGCAGAGGGGGTTAAGTTATAACATTAACCCATTTGTATTTTGTTCTTTTATGTTCTTTTAGGAGGCAAATTTTCAAAGGGGGGGGCGCCTGTCAGCTTTGGAATCCCTATTAAAAGCTGCCACACTGATACAGAGGATGGAAGGCAGGGCTGATGGCATTTGAGTAATTTTTAGTAGACATAACAGATACGTAAGACTATCAAGGTCATTCTTTATGGTGCAGCAAGAATTGTAGTTGAAGGGTGATTGGTTCATGTGATTGATGATGTGGGAGAAAATGGGTGAGTGTTGATTGAATATTGTGGGAGGTCTGGGAGGAACTTTAGTTTCAAAATCTCACAGACGTGCCAAGTTTTTTGTTTTAATAAAGCACTTTGAGAATATGCCTGTCTTGGAGCTACTGATTAAACCGAACAATTTCTGGAACCCTGACACTGTGTTTATGTTATGTTGAATTCTAGTATGACATGGTCACTCTCACCCAAGGTTCCTGCAGTTTCAACTCCCTCTATCACTTCTCTGTTTGTAAGGATTAAGTCCAGTATGGCTGTCCCTCTAGTTTCACCCTCTACCTTTTGGACAACAAAGTTGTCAGCTAGGTTGGTTAGGAGCCTATTTGATTTCTCACTTGGTGCAGAATTAGTTTTCCAATTGATATCAGGATAATTGAAGTCCCCCATTACTATTGTTGTGTGTTTCCTGCATAAGTTTGTTAGTTGGTTGGCAAAAAGGACATCTATTTTTTCTGCTTGATTGGGTGGCTTATAATATACACCTATGGCAATGTCATTCTTTTTTTCTTTTATATTGACCCATATGCATTCTAGGAGGTTTTCATATTTGGTTTCATGCATTTCTGTAGCAATATAGTAGTCCTTTACATACAGTGCAACTCCACCTCCTCTTTTATGGGGTCTGGGTTTTTTTTTGAATAGTTTGTATCCTTCTACCAGTATGTTCCAATCATGGGTTTCATCCCACCAAGTTTCTGTTATAACAACAACAACAACAATAATAATAATAATATTTTATTTTTTTTTTTATATATAAATTTTTATTATTTTTTTAACATAAAAAACACAACAACAAAACATAAAAGTATCAGCTCCCCCATATTTTTGTACACACCGTAAGTCGGTTGGTCCATCGGTTTTGTGCATTCACCTCATAGTCACAATTACAGTTACTTTATATAATACTCTTATCAATACAAATTTATAAATCCTAGTATCTCTATTAAAGAAAAAAAAAATTTGACTAAACTTTTATTCGGTCATGCCTTTATGAGATAACTATATTTTAAATATTTTATTCTAAAACAAATCTTATAATCATACCAATTCTATCCCAAATATGAAAAAGAAAGAAACAAAGAAAACTATTATATAAATATAGTATCAAAAACCAATAAAAGGAAAGGGAAAATAAAGTCATTATTATTCCTTATTATCTAACTTTTATATTTTAATATTTCATCATTCAACCATTGATAGAAAAGATCCCAAACTAAATAAAATTGTTTATCTTCTTGCTCTCTAATTTCAAAAGTCAATCTACTCATCTCAGCACATTCCAAAATTTTCTTTACAACTTCTTCTTGCAATGGAATTTTCTCATTTTTCCAATTTTTTGCAAATACAATCCTAGCAGCAGTCAATACATTTACAATCAAATATTTCAACTCTTTACTATAAGTATCTGGTAGTATTCCCAATAGAAAAAACTCCGGTTTCAAGTCTATATGCTTCTTTGTCATTTTTTCCAGCCACATGTGGATTTTAGTCCAATATTTTCTAGCATCCTCACAAGTCCACCACATGTGATAGTATGAACCAGGTTTCTGATGACATTTCCAGCATTTTTCGGATTTGTTCTTAAACATTCTTGCTATCCTTGTCGGGGGAAAATGCCACCTGTAAAACATCTTATACAAGTTTTCTTTATAGGCTGTAGACATTGTCATTTTATAATTTTGCGACCATAATTTCTGCCATTTCTCTAAATCAATCCCATATCCAAAATTCCTCCCCCACGCAATCATAGTTTCTTTAACTTGTTCTTCCTCAAGCTTAATTTGCAATAAATAACCATACAATTTTTTAATCACCTTTTCATCAGTACCCATCAAAATCTTATCCAAGTCAGTTTGCTTATCATAAAATCCCTCTGCTTTGGAATCCTCATAGTACTTTGAATATATTTGCAAATATGAAAACCAATTCATCCGTATACCTTGTTCTTCCAATTTTTGCATCGATTTAAGTTCACCCTTTTCATCTAATAATTCCCCATAGTTAACTGTTTGTTCCTTTTTATAGATTATAGGATAAGAAAACGCTTCTATCGTCGATAACCAAACTGGAATTTTCAAATAACACTGTTTTTTTATCTTCTCCCAATTCAACCACAGAGACTCCCGTATATAATGCCTTCTAAAATACCCCTGTGTTTTAGTTCCCTTGTACCATAAAAAAGCATGCCAGCCCAACAACAAATCATGACCTTCTAATGTCAACAATCTGGTTTTCCTTAATGTTATCCATTCTTTAACCCACGTCAAGTTTGCAGCTTGGTAGTACAACTCCCAATTAGGCAGTCCAAACCCTCCTCTAAATCTAGCATCCTGTAAAAGCTTTAACTTTATTCTTGCTTTCTTACCTTGCCATATATACTTCAAAACAATTTTATTTAAATCCTCAGAATATTCTTTTCCAAGCCTAATTGGTATTGTTTGAAACAAAAATAAGACTCTTGGTAAAATGTTCATCTTAATTGTTGAAATCCTTCCTATTAATGACAATTGTAAGTTCTCCCATTTTTTCAAGTCTTGAGCTATCTGTTGTTTAAGTTTAATATAATTATTCTCCTTCAATGTACTACATCTTGATGTCAAATATATCCCCAGATACTTAACCTTGTTTGTAACTTGAATTTTTAACAGTTCTGCCAACTCTTCCCTTTGTTTCAGCAACATATTCTTTGACAAAATCTTTGTTTTATCTCTATTTATTTTCAAACCAGCCACCTCCCCATAGACCTCTATCTTTTCCAACAGTTTCGAGGCTGTTTCTATAGGGTCTTCCAAGATAAAGACTAGGTCATCTGCAAAGGCTTGTAGTTTAAATTCTTCCTTTTTAATTTTCATTCCTTTTATAGTTTTATCTTCTCTGATATTTCTATTCAACACTTCCAAAGTCAATACAAATATCAAGGGAGAAAGAGGACAACCTTGTCTTGTGCCTTTTCTTATATTAATAGGATCTGTAAATTCTCCCTCCATCATTACCTTAGCTGTTTGTTCATTATAAATTGCTTCTATTGCCTGAATAAATCTTCTAGCAAAGCCCATCTGTTCCATTAAAAGTAACATAAATCTCCAATTCACGTTATCAAATGCCTTTTGAGCATCTAAAAATATCAAAGCCATTTGCTTTTCAGGATGTGCCTCATAGTATTCCAGGGTGTCCAGAATTACTCTCATATTGTCTCTGATTTGTCGCTTTGGCAAAAACCCATTTTGGTCTGGGTGGCTAAAGTTATTCAAGTACTTTTTAAGTCTTTCTGCTAATATTGAAGCAAAAATTTTATAATCTGCATTTAGTAAAGAAATCGGTCTATAATTCTTGATTTGCAGTAGGTCCGCCTCCTCTTTTGGAATAAGTGTAATGTAAGCCTCTGACCATGTTTTAGGTATCATCTTTTTTAACATAACTTCATTCATAACTTCTAACAGTGGAATACACAGTGATTCTTGAAAGATTTTATAAAATTCTACAGGAAACCCGTCTGGACCTGGTGCCTTTCCATTATTTTGTTTCTTAAGTGCTTGACTTAACTCCATCATTGTTATATTACTTTCTAGCATTTCTTCAATCTCTTTAGGTATCTTAGGTAGATTTGCATTCTGTAGGTATTGTTTAACTTTCTCCTCATCAATGTCTTCTTTCTTATACAAATGCTTATAAAAATCATAAATAATCTCTTTTTTTTCTTTGCTGCCATAACAAATTTTACCTTGGTCGTCTATTAACTGCAGTATTTTCCTCGACTCTTTCTCCTTTCTCAATTTGTATGCTAGCCATCTACCTGGCTTATTTGCATCCTCAAAATAATTCTGTTTAGCATTCCTAATTTTCTGTGCCAGCTCTTCTTTCTCTATTAAATCCATTTTATGTTTAGTTATATCCAGTTTCATTTTAACATCTTTTCTGTGTGGCATTTTCTGTAATTCTTTTTCAAGTCCCTTATATTCATCATCCAAGGCTTTAAGAGTTCGCCTTTTCCTGTTGTTCTTTTTTCTTGTATAGTCTATTATCAAGCCTCTAACATAGGCCTTCATTGTGTCCCAAACATTCTGTATTGAGGTGTCTTCTTTTCTGTTCTCTTTAAAGAAGAAGGCCAATTCTTTCTCCATCCATTGTATAAATTCCTTATCCTTTAAAATAGAATTATTTAATGTCCATCTCGATCTTTTCCTTTGTCCCTTCCATTCAACTGTCAATGGGTTATGGTCAGCCCAAGTACTTGTTTCAATATTAACTTCTTGAATACTAGACATTAAATCTGTTGAGATCCAAATCATATCCAGTCTGGACCATGATAGATGCCTATTTGAATAGAACGTAAATTGCTTAGATTTATCATTTCTTTCTCTCCATATGTCTTTTAAAGTTAATTCATCTATCATTTTAAAAAAGGATTTAGGAAGAGTTTTCCTGTTATGCTTTACTGTTGTTGCAATATAGTCAAGTCTATTATCCACAATTCCATTAAAGTCTCCCATCATAATTACATTAGCATAGTCAAGTTCGGCAGTCTTAGTATGTAATTTTCTATAGAATTCTTCCTGTTTATCATTCGGTGCATAAATTGCAATCAAAAGTATCTTTCTATTATTGTCCATTATTTCTACCATTAATATTCTCCCATCATCATCTGTATAAATCATTTTTGCTGGAATGGCCTCTTTGATATATAAAACCACCCCTCTTTTCTTGGATTGTGTCAAAGAGGTAAACAATTTCCCTAATTTTGGTTGTAATAACAATTGTTCATGTTGCTTTTTAATATGAACTTCTTGTAAACAAATTATGTCGAACCTTAATTTCATTAATTTATGGAAAATCTTCCTTCTCTTAGCAGCTGAGTTCAGTCCATTTATATTCATTGTAATCAATTTTTTTTCTTCCATAATTATGTTTTATATTTAGATTTAACCACTCTCGTGGGTCTTGCCTCACGTTGATCTTTAATATCCACTTGTCCACCTACTGCACCTTCTTCTTTTCCAACCTCCATTTGTTCCTCTTGAGATTCAATTGATGGGACCTCCTTTCCTGCTCCTCCTTCTCTGCCTCCAAAAACCTCTGCGCAAAACAGTTCTGCTTTCTCAATTGAATCAATTCTATGTCTCTGTTCCTGCCACGTAAACATCAATCCTTCTGGAATCAACCACCTGTAAGACACCTCTTTTTCCAATAACCTTTTAGTCAGGAATCGGTATTCTCTTCTCATCTCTCTCACTCTTCTAGGTATTTGTTTTAAAACCAAAATTTCTTTACTTTTGTATTTCAGTGGCTTCTCTCTTGCTACTTGCAATATTTGTGTCTTCAAAGATTTTTTAATAAATCTAATATGAACTTCTCTGGGTAGGTTATTTCTCATCGCATATCTTGTAAAAACTCGATATATCTCATCAATTCCATCCATCATCTTCTCTTCTGTTATCACGAGCGCCTCCGCCAAGATTCCTACCATTATCGCAACCAAATCTTGTCCTTTTTCTTCTTCTATATTTTGGAATCTAAGATAAAATTCTGATCTATCCAACTCCCACTTCAACATCTCACTTTTTTCTTGTTCAATCGCTGTTAATCTATTGTCGATATTTCCAATTTTCTCCTCTCTTTGTTTGCCTCCCTCTTCAACATTTTGGAGTCTCTCTTCATATTTTTCCATCATCTGTTCCATCCTACCTGTTCTTTGTTCAATAGTATCCATTTTTACCTTAAGATCTTGAATTCCTTGCATAATCATCTGGAAGGATACTCTTTCTTGTTCTTTTTCTTTCTCTTTATCTTGCTTTAACAATGTCTGAATTGAACGCTGTCCAGATGGTGGGGAGGTAGAAGCAGACATAGAGGCACCCGAAGATATAAATTTCTTACTCATTTTAAGTGGTTCCAACTCTTCAAGTTTTTTCAAATTTTAATCCACAAAAAAAGAGAAAAAAATATGAAATTTTAATCCAAGGTAAAAAGGCCAACAATAAAAAAGCCAAAAGTGAGAGAAAAAAAAGAAAAAAAGAAAAAAAAAATTCTTCAAATTCTTCCTGACCTTAGTCCAATAAAAAAAGAAAAAAAAAAAACCATAAAAAAAAGTAACAGTAAAAATAAAAACCCAATAATAATAATAAACAAGACAAAGCCAAAAAGGAAGAAGGGAAGAAGAAAAAGAGAAAAAACAAAAAACAAAACAAAAACCAAAAAAAATAAGTTTCTTCAGATTCCACACCTTAGTCCAGCCAGAAAAAAAAAGAAAAAAGAAAAAACCTCAATTAAAAAAAGGAAAAAGAAATAGTCCGCTAATGTACATTAAAAAAAAAAAAAAAAAGGAAAAAAGAGAAAACAGGATCCAAATAGGCAAAAGAAAAAATAAAATCAGTTAAATCAAAATAAAATATAAGTAGAAAAAAGAAATTCAGAGGCTTCCCTTTGCAAATAAATCAAGCTTAAAAGTCAGGACCTTGATGTTAGTGAAGGGGTTGGCAGAACTCAAAAAAAACAACAACACTGCACTCTATTTAATTATCCAAGGCTCTAATTATAACTCCCTTCTCTTTCCCACAAGCTTCAAAGCTGAGCCATGTATATCCAGAAAGACACCTGTAATAATATTCCACAAAGTGCTTTCCTCTATCTTATCAGGGGATGTCCTTGAGAAGAAGAGTCTATTTTTCTTTTTTTTAAATATTTCCGAGCCTCTAGGTGGCAGTGTTACAAAGTATCATAGTTCTCACTTTCCCCCCTCCTCTCTTAAGGGAAAGCCGGCTTGCAATACACAAAACAAAAACCGAAAAATCAAACAAAATCAAGAGAAGCCTCTAGCCCAGAAAAAAAAAAAAAAAAAAGTCCAGAAGAAGAATAAAACATATGAATATATAGAAAAAAGAAAACAGTCCAGTTATCCAATAAGTAACAATAGAGTCCGGAAGCAAAGAAAAGAAAAAAAAATGGATTCTCTCTTTGACGTTTCCCTAAAAAAAACGCCGCTAAATCAATTTTGTCAAAAAACAAAACAAAAATCACACAGGTTTCTTCAGATAATTAGAGTAAACTTTCCAAATTCAAAAAATTAAATAAAAAAAAGAAGTTCTCACCCAACCGACAAACTCTTTCTCAAACTCTTTCCGTCTGGAGTCGCCCCGGCCTCAGCAGCATGGGGGCTGCCTCTCCGCCGCTGGCAAGAAGAGCTTCACCCGGGCTCTCCAGGGATTTTGCGGTATCCCCGGAATCCTCAGGATATGCTCTTCACGATGGCTGTCCCTACGGGACAGCGTAGGTCCGTTGGACCGGCCAGTGGCGGAGATATCGGCTGCAATCGAGGAGCTCGATTGCAGACCGTATCGCCACGGCGCAAGCTCCTCCCATCTCCCCAATAATAATATTTTATTTGTGGTCACAGACCAAAACACAAGTACAACAAAAGAAGAACATGGGAAAATTAATCATGAACAATTGGTCACCTAAAACTTGACTAAGGGGAATTACAGAGTTCTCCTCTGATGGTTACAGCTCTTAAAAAAAATTTGGAAACCAAAGAAGTGATATATGAGGAGCCATCCCCTAGACAATATAACAACAAATTACTAACATTGGGTCTAGAAGGGTCTGATTCAAGGAGAGACAGTAACTTAGATCTGCCTGCGTTATACATAGGGCAATATAAAAGGACATGCTCCACAGTTTCAACCTCAGCTCTATCACAGGGGCATAGCCGCTCATTAATCGGGAGCCTCTTAAATCGCCCATCCAGTAGTGCTGAGGGCAAGACATTAAAGCGAGCTAGGGAGAAAGCTCTTCTATACTTGGGAATGGTTAGAGTGTAAAAATAGGAAGCCATTCTCAGTCCGTAATTATTAAATTGGCTGAAGATCAGAGGGGAGCAAGTTTTGTTAGCTCTGGCTTGTAGATATTGCAAGTCAATGTCCACAAGCCGTTGGACTACCCTAAATTGGGCGTCCTTAAGGCCATAATCTCCCAGGGCATCCCCTGTAAAACCTAGCAGGTGTAATTTCTTCATCAGCTCCCTCTCCCAACGAGAAATAAGAGAGTCAGAAAACGCCAAGGAGAGGTAGCTACCAGGAACTGCCAGAAAGAGCACCCGAAACCACCATTTAAAGGTGTTAATCTACGCCATACATTCAACTGATCGAGTGCCCAGTTCCAGGTACATTGGAGCAAAACCACCACAAGGAGGAAGACCCAGAAGTTTTCTAAGAAAGACAGCCTGGGTTCTTTCGATACAATCCTTGAAGCCCCATATCCATATGGGAATTCCATAAAGAGTTTGAGCCAAAGTTTTGGCTTTGTAAATACGCAGAGCAGAAGGAATAAACTGGCCTCCTTGGGTATAAAAAAATATTAAAATCTGCTGGTGACTACAGGAGGCCGAATTCAGCACCTGGGTTCGATGTCTAGTCCAAGCACCAGTGTTCTGGAATTGAATACCTAAATACTTAAAATGGAAAACCTGCTTAACAGCATTACCATTGATAGCCCAGTTATACAATTTCCGGGCTCTAGAGAACACCAATACTTTGGATTTGTCATAATTAATGGACAAGTGGTTCTCAGCACAGTAAGACCCAAATGCAGAAAGTAATCTTTTCAGACCTGGCCTTGACAATGAATTGAAGGCCACATCATCAGCATAGAGGAGAAGCAGGATCTTCGTAGTTGACAGCTTTGGGGCGTGGGACTCAATACGTCCAATGTGAAAGGCCAAGTCAGATAAGAATAAATTAAACAAAAGAGGAGCCAGAACACAACCCTGCCTTACTCCGTTCTTAATCGGGATAGGATTAGAAAGTTCTCCCTGCAACCCACACCTGACCTGACTAGAGGTCTGGTTGTACAAGGATCTAATTAGGAACAGAAGACATCTATTGATAGAATGTTTGAGCAGTTTTGACCACAACAGTCCCCTAGGGACTGAGTCAAACGCTGACTTTAGGTCGATAAAAGCAGTAAAAAGTTTGCCACCTGGTATGGTAGTATATTTATCGACCAGGTGTGCTAAGACAAAGCAGTGGTCTAGTGTGGCACAGCCTGCTTCAAACCCAATCTGTTCAGCACCAATAATATTGGACTCCTCAACCCAAGTGAGGAGTCTATGTTGGAGATATTTAGCATACAATTTTCCAATGATGGAGAGCAGGCTTATGGGGCGATAGTCGGCTGGATTGTTCCTATTTCCTCGTTTAAAAACTGGAATAATAATTCCTAAGCTCCAGGAGGTAGGGATCCTGCCAGAGGTATTGATGTGCATGAAGAATCTTGCTAAGAGAGGAATCCACCACTCGGGATTGGATTTTAGCAGATCAGGGGGTATAGCATCAGGGCCAGGGGCTTTGCCTGCCTTGAGTTCGGAGATAAGCTCGGTAATCTCAGCATGAGTCACGGGTTGCCAGTCAGGAACTGCAGGAGGCAGCTGTGGCCCAAGCATGGTCGAACTTGTTGACGCCTGGAAAATTGCCAAGAAATGGTTTTCCCAATCTCTGTTGGAAATACAGCAGAGCGGGAGTTCTTGATGACCCGGCAAGGAGCTGGCAACAATTTGCCAAAATAATCTAGTGTTCTTCTGCTGGATGGAGAGAAGTAGATCCCACTTCTCTCTCTCTTTAGCTTTCTTTTTCTTAGCAATTAGTCCTTTATACTCCCGCTTCAAGCGATAGTAGTCCTCTGGTGGGCATTTATCCCGTCAATTACGATAGAGCAGGTAGACCCAATTAATCTGGTTCCTGAGCATCAGACAGTCTTTGTCAAACCAAGAATTACTTCTTGAATGATATGGACCACTCGGCCTACGGACGGCTCCTAGCTCCCTTTGAACACTATTAATTAGTGATTCAAAGGCCGAGATTGTCCCTGGGCCACTACTTGTTAGGGCCCGATTGTATAAGCTGAGACACTTCGGAGATGATAAAAAGGAGTGAAACTTTCTTTCAGTATTAGAAGACCATTTGATCCTCCTTGTATATGAGGCCACATAGGGATCTAATATCTGGGGACCCCTAGAGAGATGTATATTTGAATAAAGCCCAATGATTGTCACCAGGGGGTAGTGGTCACTCTCCATAAGGCAGTCCACATAAAAAGCACGGACTGCCTTTCTAAGAAGCTGAGATACCAGCACAAAATCAATAACACTGCTCCCACGTGAGGAACTAAAAGTAAACTCACCAGCTAGATCACCTAGGGTACTCCCATTAAGAATTATGTTATTGTGTTGGGCTGCTAAAAGGGCTAACTGAATGCCAGCAAAATTGATTAATTCATACTTAGAATGTCTGGCTGAAATCAGGTGTCCTATGGCCTGGAGGGTTTCTTGGGAGTAGAGTGCCTCAATCGATGGGGGAACTTGGACTCCCAATCAGGTGTTAAAGTCACCCCCTATAAGGATGTACAGCGCTGGGAATTTAGATTCCATACAAGTAATGTAATTCTCCAGCACGCCCCATTGAGCCTTAGTATCAGCTTGCCTCATCATCAGGGAAGATAAACGTTGAACACTAACAGTTTGCTGCGTCCTCCCTTAATTAGGAGCTCCATAGCTAAAGAGCCACAGGGGGGCAGCTCCACTGTCTCCACTTTCAAAAAAGTAGAGACCAAGCAAGCTAGACCACCCTTAGGCCTTCCTGTTGTAGATTGTCTGGTGGCGGCCAAGGAAATGACTGTAAACCCTGTAAGGCAGGCTTGTCCAACCCGCGGCCCACGGGCCGCATGCGGCCCAGGTCGGCTCATAATGCGGCCCAGTGCCCACCCCAACCTTCGTGCAAGAGGATGAGCCAGCGAGGAGAAGGAGGAGAGGCAGGCATGAGGCGGGGCAAGGTGAGCGCCACACCAAGCAGCAACAGAAAAGGCGGGTGCCATCAGAGCGCTCCTCGTGCCGAGGCAGCCGCAGCCCAAGAGTCCCGCTCCGCCACCTCCTGCTGTTGCCGCCGCCGGAGCTGTTGTAGCAGCTTTTGTCCCCATCGCCGCCACCACTGCTACTGCTGCTGCTGCTGCACCGAGCCTCCCGGTCCTCACCTTCCAGTCCTGCCGCATCCAGCTGAGCCATTTGCAGGAGGAGAGGTAGGCGTGAGGCGGGTGAGCTTTCTTCCCACCCACCCCTGCGTTCCTTTCTCCCTGGTTGACTATTTTTTATGATATCTTATGAAAAAAATGTTTTCTATGGTTTTTTTGGATGATCAGGTATCGTTACTGTTATTTTATTTTATGTGCGGCCCAAACCAAATTTTCATCTTCTAATGTGGCCCAGGGAAGGTGAAAGGTTGGACAAGCCTGCTGTAAGGGATATCTTATCGCATGCCCAGGTCTCCTGAAGCAGGACCACATCAAATGAGTGAATATAGTTGGCAAACTCTGTGGTACCACACCTTCTCCCCCAACCTGCTATGTTCCACGAAAAGCACTTAAGTGTGCAGGGAGGGGTTGCCAGATTTAATAGTCATTCTGTGTGATTAATTTTTTCCAGAGTGCCCTTCGGATCCGAAAAGATACACCCGTTGTTAAGTGGCAGGGTCATCCTCTTAGAAGGCAAAGGCAGGGAAGGAGGGAGGGGAGGCGAGCCTTGTTCATGGGGCTGTAAGGCTCTAAACGCACTCCAGTTCGTACTTGTGGCATTAATTGGTTGCTTAGCTGGCAAGTATTCAGCAGCATCAACAGACAGGGTTTGAAGTAGCCCTGGATCTTCAAATTTACGAATTAGACATTCTGTTGCATCAATTTATCATAATTATTTTCCTTAAGTGTCTTACAATGTGCTGTCAACCATATTCCTAAATATTTAATTTTCTTTATCACTTGTATTCCCATAACTTCTAGTTCTAATTTCTGTTTTTCTGTTAAATTATTGGTCGTTAATTTTGTTTTCTTCCTATTAATTTTTAGTCCTGCTACTGCTCCAAATTGTTCTAATTCATTCATCAGTTTTTGTCCTCTTTCTATTGGTTCTTCAATGAAAAAAATCATATCATCCGCAAACACTTGCAACTTATATTCTTCTTTCTTAACCTTTAATCCTTTTATGTCTGGGGTCTGTCTAATTCGCGTTAATAATGCTTCTAGTGATAATATGAAGAGCAGGGGTGAGAGTGGGCAGCCCTGTCTGACTCCTTTTTCTATTTTTATTGGGCGGGTATATTCCCCGTTTATTATAATATTAGCCTGTTGTGTATCATAAATGGTTGTTATAATATTTTCAAATTTGGTGCTGAAATTCATATTATAAATTTTTTGGATTAAAAATTGCCAATTTAAATTATCGAAGGCCTTCTCTGCATCTAAAAACATAAGTGAAATTTGTTTTTTGGGGTGGGCTTCGTAAAATTCTAAAACATCTAATACTATTCTTAAGTTATTCCTGATTTGTCTGGTTGGGAGAAATCCATTTTGGTCTTCATGTATATGCTCATTTAACATTCTTTTTAGTCTACTTGCTATAATAGAAATAAATATTTTGTAATCAGTATTTAACAATGAAATTGGCCTATAACTTTGTATATATCGGGGATCCGAATCCTCCTTCAGGTTCAGCAAAATCAATGCCCCCCTCCATGAGTCCAGCTTCCTGGCTGCCAATAAGACATCATTAAAAACTTCCACCATAAGAGGTCCTATTTGTTCTGCTGTTGCCTTGTACAGCTCCCCTGGGATCCCTTCTGGTCCCAGGGATTTGTTGTTTTTCTGGTTCACTATTGCTGATTTCAATTCGAACCAAGTAATGTCTTTGTTTAATAATTCTTCCATTTCTTCCCCAATTGCTTTATCCTTCATTTCATCTAAATAGTTTCTTATTCTATCTTCATTAACTTCTTCCTTTTTATATAACTCTTCAAAATACTTATGGGCAATTTCTTTTTTCTGTTCTATCTCCTGTTGTATATCCCCCTTTCCATCTATTAGCTGGTATATCAATCTCTTTTCTTTCCTTTTTTTAAGTCTGTATGATAGCCATCTCCCTGGCTTATTGGCATGCTCAAAATAAGTTTGTCTAGTTGTATTCAAATTTATAATCATTCTCTCTTGTTCAATTAAATTCAATTTAAGTTTAGTTATTGTTATCTGATTTTGCAATTTTGAATTCTTTGGGGTACTCTAATTGAATTTCTAATTTCTTAATTTTTTGTTGTAATTTGCTTTTCTGGGCGTATTTTTCCTTATTCCTCTTGGCATTATAAGAGATTGTTATGCCATATCAATTCATGTCCATATTTGATGAGGATTTGAATAGAATGTAAATTGTTTTTCCTTGGGATGTAATCTTCTCCATATGTCAATCAAATTTTACTCCTTCATCATTTCCATACATATCTTGGGAAGCTCTCTTTTTCCCCCTTTGTTCCTTCCCCCATTACTGCGGTCTTTTTGATAATCAGCAATAGAATTAAAGTCCCCTATAATACAAATATTTCTTTTTTCCAATCCTACTATTTTTCCATAAAGATGCTTAAAAAACTCTTTTTGATCTCCATTTGGGGCGTAGATTACCACTAAGAGAATTGGGATGGTGTTAATCCAGATCTGCAAAACCAGAGTTCTTCCTTCAGAATCCGACCATATTAAATCTGCTTTCAAATCCTCTTTAACATAAACTGCAATCCCTTTCTTTTTCCCCGCGTCTGCTAGTGCAGTGAATAGCTTCCCTAATTTCGGACATTCTAAGTATTTTTCATCTGTTTTCTTTATATGAGTTTCTTGTAGACATACTATATCAGCATTTTGTTTGATTAATTTGGCTATCATCCTTTTCCTGTTTATCATCGAGTTTATTATTAATATAATAATTTATATTAATTGATAGTGGTTTCTTTTCTTCTTCCATTTAATTAGTTCTGTTTCGCTCTTTCTCTTGTAATGGCTCCGGTCTCTCCTTGTGCCTGAAGATGTGTCCCACTTTCTTCTCTCCCCTGTTGTAATTGAGTATTTCCTTGATTTTCTAAAGTTCCATCTCTGTTCTTATGATAGCCTTGATCTTCCTGGGAGTTTGTTTCCAGTTCATCCTTACTGCTTTGGTCTTCCGGGCCTACCAATCGCTCGTAAAATTCCTGGGCCTTTTCCATGGAATCTATTTTGATTTTCCTTTCGTCCCAAGAAACTAACATCTCCTCTGGGATTAGCCATTTGAATACGATTCTTTTCTGATTTAGGTAAGCTGCTAAGAATTTATAATCTCATCTTTGTTCTCTTACTCTTCTTGGTATTTGTTTGAGAACCAAGAATTTTTTGCCTTTATAAATGATTGTTTCATCTCTTGACATCCGATATATAATATCCCGGACACTCCTTCTTGCAAATCGTATATGGACTTCTCTTGGGTATTTGTGGCGTCTCACATAATTAGTACTAACCCTGTAAACTTCATCAAACTCCCTCAAGATGTCATCTTTATCCTTTTCCAATAGTCCAGCCAATATTCCTGCCATTAGTTGTTCCAAGTCTTCTTCTTTGGACCCCACTACATTTTGGAATCTCAAGTATGTAGAAGCCTTATCCATCTCAAGGTAGACCAGTGAGTCCTCCATTTCCTTACTCACATTCTTTAATTCTTCATCTACCCTTTCTAATTTTCTTTCAGTTCATTCAGTCCTTTTCTCTACCTCTTTTATTGTTGCTTAATTTTTCTCCAAGGCCTGCTGTAATAGTCCAACTTTGTCCTCTACTTTGGAGATGTCCGCCTTCATTTCTGCTTTTAATTTCCCCATCTCCTCTTTTAGTTCATTGACATCTGCTCTCATCTCATTATGGTTTTTCATCATTGTTTCTTGCAGCTTCAGCATCGATTCCTGTAAAGTCAGCAGAATTGATTGGATGTTGGCATTCAAGATGTTAGCTTGTTTCTCCACTGGTAATGTTTCTTCTATGGTTTTTTGTGCCATGGGTGAAGCTGTTGATGACGTAGTTGTTAACGTCAGAGTGACCTTTCTTCCAGTTTTCAGAGCTGTAGTTGTTGTGGAAGTCATTTCTTTTAAGATTTGTTTCTGTTGCTGTAATATATTAATTATATTATCCCAAATTAACATTCAGTGATGGAATCTCTATATTAGGATTGACCAGTATCTAATTACTTAATCTGCTGGATAGCTGTGCTCTTAACTGGTTACTGGAGTATAAGTTCTTATAGATAAAAGTATTATCACTGTATTATTTTAAATCCAAATTCTAAATCACATATATAATTTTGTAAGGTCTCAATGCTCAGCCTCTATAC
>NW_020769515.1:129318-206581 GCF_900518735.1 Pseudonaja textilis | reverse complement strand
ACTCTTGAGCAAAGCATGTGATCCATTTCCTCCTTTCAGTGGTCCATAAAAATGCATCTATAGTATGTAGATAATATAGTCAAAAAAAGGTGAACAACATTTTTACAGAACTATAGATAAGTTGAGGCTGGGTGTGACAAGGAATGTCTGGGAAGGGAGGGGCCAGGCGAGGCAGTCCTTGACCTGAGTGACATTAAGTTGGCCACACCCACTCAGTCACATGACCACCAAGCCATGCCCACCCAGTCACATGACCACCAAGCCATGTCTACCCAGTCACATGGCCACCAAACCACACCCACCCAATCACATGGCCACCAAGCCACACCCACAGTCACATGACCACCAAGCCACACCCACCAAATAAGCCACACCAACAGAACCAGTAGTAAAATTTTTTGAATCCCACCACTGAACAGGCGGCAACATTAACTTTGATTAGAGATTGGATATCCTTAAACAACAGGAGAATATTAACACTAGAGGGACATGACTTGCAAGTTGGATGGCATGCCATCCAATAGGAGACAAATAAAAAGACATATTCACATGTTAACATTTAATTATGGAGGCATTAATAGAGATTTGGTGTAAAATTAAATCAAAACACTGTACTAAGATACCAAGCTGGCTTTCAGCTATGGAAGCAATGTTCAATCCAAATACCATGGATATTTCTAAAATGATCAGGTCCAATCAATTATTAGACAATCATGGAAACCTAAGAACAAATCAAAAACTGAAGGAAGAAGGAATCAAGATAGACTGGTGGCCTTACCTTCAGGTGCAAACAAAGTATAAAAAAGATATGGGAGAATTTGGTATATATTTAAACCCTCAACAGCTTGATAAAATCTTACTAGGACCAGAAGAAAAATGTATATCCAAAATTTATAACTACCTTGTAAAATTTGATACAGAAGAGGAGGCAGTAAAACAGCCTATGATAGCATGGATGAAAAATTTTGGATATAACTTTCAATTAGAGGATTGGAAGAGAAATTATAATTTAACAATGGCAGCCTTGTATAGGGAAAACCTTTACAAAATGTTTTACCGTTGGCATCTAGCACCATCGAGATTGGACAAGATATATCCAAATTTGAGTCCAATATATTGGAAGCGTAAACAAACAAGAGGTACCTTCTTTTTATGGTATAAGGGAACTAAAACACAGGGTTACTTTAAAAGACATTATATACGGGAGTCTTTGTGGTTAAATTGGGAGAAGATAAAAAGACAATGTTATTTGAAAATTCCAGTTTGGTTATCGACTATTGAAGCATTTTCCTATCCTATAATTTATAAGAAGGAACAAACAGTTAGATATGGGGAACTATTGGATGAAAAGGGTGAACTTAAATCGATACAAAATCTAGAGGAACAAGGTATAAAGATGAATTGGTTTTCTTATGCGCAAATACACTCAAGAGATGATGAAGATTCTAAAACAGAGGGATTTTATGATAAACAGACTGATCTAGATAAGATTTTGACAGGTACTGATGAAAAGGTGATTAAAAAATTATATGGTTATTTACTGGGAATTAAGCTAGAGGAAGAACAAGTTAAAGAAACTATGCTCGTTTGGGGGAAGAATTTTGGATATGGGATTGACTTAGAGAAATGGCAAAAACTATGGCCGCAAAATTATAAAACGACAATGTCAACAGCTTATAAAGAAAATCTGTATAAGATGTTTTACAGGTGGCACTTTCCCCGACAAGGATAGCAAGAATGTTCAAGAATAAATCTGAAAAATGCTGGAAATGTCATCAGATACCTGGCTCATATTACCATATGTGGTAGACTTGTGAGGATGCTAGAAAATATTGGACTAAAATCCGCATGTGGTTGGAAAAAATGACAAAGAAACACATAGATTTGAAACCGGAGGTTTTTTTATTGGGAATCTTACCTGATACATACAGTAAAGACTTGAAATATCTGATTGTAAATGTATTAACAGCGGCTAGGATTGTATTTGCTAAAAATTGGAAAAAATGAGAAAATACCATTGCAGGAAGAAATTATTAAGAAAATATTGGAATGTGCTGAGATGAGTAGATTGACACTTGAAATTAGAGAACAAGAGGATAAACAATTCTATAAAATTTGGGACCTTTTCTATCAATGGTTGGATGATAAAATATAATAATCTTTTGTTATTTGACATCATATCTATAAAATGTTTGTAGGATAGATTTGGTATGATTATATGATTTGTTATAGAATAAACTACCTAAATTATAGTTATCTCATAAAGTATGAATGAATAAAATTATAGTCAAATGATTTTCTAATAGCGATACTAGGATATATAAGTTTGGATTGATAATATGAGTTATTATGTAATGTAACTGTAATTGAGACTACAAAATGAATGCACAAAACTGATCAACCAACCGACACACTGTTTGTATATATGTATGGAAGAGAGCTGATGTTTTTATGTTTTGTTTGTTTTTAAAAATCAATAAAATTGTTTTCAAAAAAAAAAGAGGTACCTTCTTTCATATGTGGTCATTGTGCCCCAAAGCCAAAAAAGTCTGCAATAAAATAAAAATTTGGCTGCAAGAAATAACAAATGAAAAAATAGAATTCAAACCGGAGATGTTCTTATTAGGGACAGAGGCAAATATAAAAAAGAAATTGAATATCTCATAATACGTATTCTGACAGCAGCGAGAATAACCTATGCTCAAAATTGGAAAGTGGAGTGTAATCCCACGGATAATATGTTAATTTTAAAAATTATGGATTGTGCAGAAATGAATAAGCTTACTATGGAGTTGCAAGAGAAGGAAAAAAGATAATTTTATATGGTCTGGGAGAATCTATATACTTGGATAGATAACAAGAATAATAGATAATATACAATGTAAATATGAATAATGTATATATGTATATAGATATGAATAATGGAAGATGGAAAAAACCAATGCTACAATGTATTGCAAAAATTGTAAACATGATTTGTGGGGTTTTTTAACTGTAAAACTTTAATAAAATGCATTTTTTT
Source organism: Pseudonaja textilis (assembly GCF_900518735.1). The sequence continues at coordinate 203,559 of NW_020769515.1, read as the reverse complement.
AAAAAAAGCATGGTGGTGGAGGAGTGATGATTTGTGTTTGTTTTGCAGCCACAGGACCTGGGCACCTTGCAGTCATTGAGTTGACCATGAACTCCTCTGTATACCAAAGTATTCTAGAGTCAAATGTGAGGCCATCTGTCCAACAGCTAAAGCCTGAGCAACATTGGGACATGCAATAGGACAATGATCCCAAGCACACAAGCAAGTCTACAACTGGCTGAGAAAGAATCAAGGTGTTACAACTTTGCCCAGTCAAAGTTCAGACCTCAACCCAATTGAAATGCTATGGCAGGACCTCAAGAGAGCTGTGCATAAACAAACGCCCACACATTTCAATGAACTGAAGCAATGTTGTAAGGAAGAGTGGGACAAAATTCCAGGCCCACCCCCTCTTCATCCTAGGGTATGCAGGGAGGAACAGAGAAGGGAACAACATGAGTTGAGTGGCCTACTGGGGAGGAAAGGGCCCTGATTCCCTTCATTAGCTGCAGCTGGGAATACAGTGTTTAAAAAGGGAGGTTGCGCACAGCAACTCGTGGGAAGCAAATTGTGAGTTATCTTTTATGGTCGAGGCTTATCTGGGTTCCTGGAGTCTTCCCAACTGTGTGTGCTTTGTTGGCCTTTGAAGTCTGCAATTCCTTATCCTGCCCTGTCCAGTTAATTGCTTGTTTGGTTTGTGTGGATTTTTATTTACAGTTTATATGTACTTTGTTTTTGGACTGAATTTCCTCCGCTTAAAGACTGTTCTTGGGAGAGTTTTTTCTCCAGCTGAAGGTAACTGAACATTGGGGGCAAAGTTGGAGGTATTAAAGGGACTTTCCTTACTTATGTGACAGTGTTGCCTTTGTGCCACACCCCGGGTGATCACAGGTGGTTCTACAAGCTATTGAATCAAAGTTTTTCACACATGGCTTCTCCATTTTGGCTTTCTTTTTGTAAAATAAATGATGACATGGTGTAATATGTCATGTGTTGTTCATCTGAGGCTGTATTTACCTACTTTTAAGAACTGCTAAGGATCAGATGATTTGTTTTACTATATTCTGATACGTAAGACCATAGAACTCACAGAGGGTATACTTTCTTTTTCACATGACTGTATATAGGTCTTTTCCCACTTTTTAATTCACATAAGCCATGTTGAATTCAGAAATACTTCCTAGCTCAGAGTTGCCCAGTGAATTTTGCACAAATGAGTGTGAATTTCCATTAAGATCATAGCAAATCTCCTCCAACACACCAATGTATGCATATTAGCACATTTGCATCACTTTTTTGTTTTTAAGAGAAATAAATGGGTAGGAATCTCTAAGCATGAATTTTAGCAACAGCTCCAATCCTTTGGGGATCCTTTAAGGAAACTAAAACTATTAAAAGTTACAAATCCTACTATATTTGATCTTCGCCAAAAGGTCAAGAAGCATTTAAGAAAATTATATATGTATAGGTAACTATTGTTACAACATATTATACTTCATATCTCTTTTCTCTTGTATTTTTTCACTTATTTTCAAGCACATTGTGTTTTTATAGTATTTCTTTATGGTTTGTTGCTTTTGTTTTTAATTTTTTTGTTATTGTATTAAAAGCAATAAACATTATGTTAAGCAATAGGTCCTGTAAAGGGTTTGATCTTAAAATGACTAAAGCTACAAAGCCAAATTTCAAAGCAGTCTGAATTCTGGGTTCATGCATCATGCTAAGCCATGATTTGTCTTAACCTGGCACTGATGATCAAGTATAGCAGCTGGGTTCACAAATAATGCTATACCATAAATCAGGAGTCTAAAAACTCTGTTGTGTCAAGGGCTTCAGTAGGCTTTCCAGAACTTCCTGAGAGCTATGCAATAAAAATGGGTGGGCCAAGACCAGGGGTGAGATTCTACCAGTATAACAACTGGTTCAGTGATCACACGCTTCACAAGGAACAAGGCACTGAGTCCACAAAGCAAGGAAGAAGCAATGAGTCCACAAAGCAAGGAATGAGTCCACAATTCAGCATTTGTTCCCGACAAATGCCCCGCCCCACAGCGTCTCCTTAAGTCTCAGTCCCCAGGTGTGCCTTGTGAAGAGGAGCAGGGTGCTCTCCTCCCAAGTTGTTGGATCGGCCTGTGCTGTTCCCGCTTTCTTTCCTCTCTCCGTGCTTGGGGATCAAGAGGGGGGGGGGTCCTTGCACATTGCCTGAGCTCCGTCGCTCATTTCCACTGCTTGACCTCTCTCAGTCATCCTGCCCCCATTCCTACCTGCTAGCAAGCTGTCCCAATCCTGAGGGGCCCTGGGCTGCCTCGTCCTGCTCCTCCTCACATTCCTCTGTAGCCAGTGAAGCTGCCCCCTCGATTTCTGTCGGCTCCAGCTCTGGCTCATCCTCCTCGGCAGATACAGGCTCTGACGGGGGCATGACAATATTCCCCCCCAGGGCCCCCTCCCCCAGGACTATGTGGACTAGGGCATTGTGGGAACCAGGCATGAAAGTCACAGACCAGACCAGGGGCATGGACATCAACAGCATTGACCAAGTGAAGTCCTCTGGTCCATAGCCTTTCCATGCCACGAGGTACTGGAACCGGCCCTGCAACCATTGGGAGTCCCACTTCATACTCCACCACTCTGTGAGGGGCTACCTGCCCCGGGTGGTGAAGTAGCCAGGCAATGCAGACTGTCAGCCAATACTGGTACCAGAAACAACCTGTGGAAGACTGGGTGAATCTGCATGGTCCTTGGCACAGATAAGTGAATTGCCACAGGATTGATCACTACCTTGACCAGAAACGGCCCCAAGTAGCGATGATCAAGTTTTTTTGATGGCTGTACCATCGGCAGGTACCACATGGAGAGCCAAACCCAGTCACCTACCACTGATGGAGGGATGTCTTGCCGATGCCGGTCTGCGAACCATTTGTAGTCCTCCTTGGCTTTCTCTAGCTGGCTTTGAACCAACTTGTACAAGGCCTCCAGCTCTTGGAGGAACATATCCACAGCTGGAACCAGGGAGTCAGACAGGGCCAACAGGAAGAGCCATAGATGCAAGCCATAATTGGTGAATGCATGCACGGGTGGATGCATGCTGAGTGTTGTTGTAAGCAAACTCTGCCACAGCCAGTACCTCTTCCCAATTGTCCTGTTGGGTGTTGCTGAAACAGCAGAGGTACTGTTCCAAGATCAATCTCTCTGTTCAATCTCTCTGTTCCCCCATCAGTTTGGGGGTGATGGATGGACAACAGACACGCCTGTACCTGCAGTTTTGTGGGTAGGGTCTGCCAAAAATGTGCCATGAACTGCACCCCCCCAGCCAGACACTACTCGGTCCAGTAACCCATGCAGCTGAAACACATGGGCAATAACTGGGCCATCACCCGAGAGGTGGAGAGACCTGCACACGGAATAAAATGGGCCATCTTGGTGAGCATGTCTACCACTATCAGAATGGTTGTAGCACCCTTCAATGGGGGCAACTCAGTAATGAAGTCCAATGAGACCGCCCCCACGGTCTTTCCGGCATGGGTAACAGCTGCAACAAACCAGGGGGCACAATGGTAGCATACTTGGCCTGTCGACAGTGCCCACATGATGCCACGTATCCCAACACATCTGTTGTGGCCCAACAGCAACCAGCGGATTCCAACAGTGAGGAGGTTGGGGAAGAACATGGGCCTGTCCTGGAGTCTAGGGAAGGCTCTGACAAGTTCTTTGCGTCGGAGGCAGAGACAGGGCGAGGGCTGTCTGACAGTTATCAGCTGCCTTCAGAGTTGGACATCAGTGAGGCAGAAAAACAGCTAGAGCCTGTTCCCAGTGTGCGCATGCGCAGAGTTGCCAGATGAAAGGAACAGCTGGGGAGCAAGGGCTGACTTGGGTGAATGGCCCCTCCCCTAGAGTATAAAAGAGAAATGAAAGGGGAGTGGGGCTTTGCAGGAGACAATTAGTTCATTCTGGCATGTATGCCAAGTATTGCGGTGTCTGAAAGATACTGGCCTGGCTGTCAGGCTTCAACGTTTCCACACTCACCATGAAGCCCGACACAGAATTAACTGAACTGCATGTCGGCTAGGTTGATGGCTGATGGCGAGGTTGTTGATAAGAATAGCAAAATGTAACATGTAGAAACCGAAAGCAAGTGATGAACTCCAGTCGAAATGAAGGATTGTTATGTCGATGCATGCTGGCTGTATGCAGAACATTAGAGAACATTAGGGGGGAGTAGGTAGATAAGATAAGATAGGAATGAAGTGGGGAGAAACTCCAGCTGGAGCAAATACTGTTAGACGGATTGTGATGAAACATTTAAGACAGAAAAGGGAAGTCACTTTGAATAATGCTAAAGGGTGGCTATAGCTGTGGGGAGGAGGCGGTGGTTTAAGGCTGCACTAATTGGGAGTGGGATGATAGATGCGATTAGGAGTATGGGGAGGAAGTGTGGGGAATTAGCCGGGAGGGCGGATGTTAGGTTAATTACAAAAGGTGGATTATTGCAATGAAAGGTGCTGAGAGGCAGTTGCTCTCAGCACTGGCTTTATACAGACATTTTGTTGTCGCTGACTTGGATGGGATGTATTGTAAATAAACCGTAATCTTAACTCCACAAAAGTGAGTAACGTGGTTTATACCTAAAATCCCTACTTGCCTAGAAAGGCTGACACTGGCCACTCTCCAAGTCTGATAAAGGTATGTAATTGGGAACTATCTTGAAAGACTGTTGGCTGGGACTTTGTTGGAGAGGAAATTCGTTGTAAATTAAATAAAAAGGGTTTATTCGAATGAGGACTTGGCTTCGAGCTATTGGGGAAGCCTAGGTCAGAACAACATCATGCCGGAGTCTCAACCACTGAAATGTCCTGGAAATTAGGTGTAATGTTTTGAAGACCCCAAGGTAGCCCACTGCTGGGCTGTCATGACACTGTCTCAGGATGAGGCCATGAAGGGGTCCCCCACGCACATAGAAGCAGTTTTGAAATTGCAAAATGTTCTCGGTATATGCCCAAGTAGTCTCCTGTATTCCGTTGCCATCCAGCTCCCGACGATGAGCTGCCATGAATGGATCTTGCCGTTGTGCCTCTTGAATCCTAACCCAGATGTCTACGGGCTCCTCGGTGGCCATGAACCACTCCAAAGGGATCACCATTCGAGGTGGGATTTTGTCCTCTTTTCAGGTGTACTCGGGCTTCCAGGACAGCGTGTCAGTGAGCGGATTCCACCCGCTAGGAACATAGGTCACCCAAAAATCGAATCAGGCAAAAACAGTAGCCTATATAATCAACAGGATTATAAATAAGCAAACATAAGTATAAGTTTGGTTAAAACCATTCTGTTGTACCACTACTATTGTTATTAGCATGTATGTTACTATTTTTTTTTTCCTTCTCTTTTCCTTTGTAAAATGATATGCCCAGCCAATACACTGTATACAAAATGTTTATATATGAATTAAAAAAAAACTTGTACACACACACACACAAAAGAAGAACAGCAACCATCACACTGGTTCAATGTCCAGGCCACCTGTAAATGTTCCAGGTTGTGATGATCTGCCCAAATCTCAACCTGGTGGCTGGTCCCCTCCAAATGGTGCTGTCATGTCTCGAAGGCAACCTTAACCGCCAGCAGCTCCTTGTCCCATATGGTGTAATTTCTCTCCACTGCCGACAGCTTCCAGGATTGTGTTCATCCACTCTCTTGGACTATTAGGGGAAGGAGGGTCCCGGGGACACCCAGGAATGGGCATGAACTCCACCCCGTTAACCACCCGAAATGTCAGCTCTGAGATTCACCTGCCAAAAATGAAAATGGGGGTGGAGGAGTTGGAAAATTCAAGGTTATTCTGTATGTTGCATTAAGAAATTCCAGCTGCAGTTAATTGGTTCTTGTGATTAATGAAGTGTAGAAGTGGGAGGAGATAAGGTGGATTTTGTGTAACACGCTGAGAATGACTTTCACTTTTGGAAATGCCATAGACATACCAGAGCTGTCCCTAATAAATCAGTTGGAGATTATATTGTCTCGGAGTGACTGATTACCATGGATAACTTCTGGATGCCTAACATTAATTTCAAAAAGTCCACTTTTCCTTTTTAAAAGGGGTTTGGCTGATACCCCGGAGGTCTTTTCCCAGAGATGGAAAAAGATCAACAATCAGGTGAAGTTGGAGATGTGCAGCAGGAAGCATGGGGGGGGGGGGGGCGCCGCAGCATTAGCTGGGTCTGCCAGCCCGTTTGGAGGAGATGATGGATGCCTTCAGAATGGCAGTAGAAGAAAAAGATTGGGGAGCTATACTGAAGCATTTCAGCTCAAGGAGTTGTTACAACCCAGGTTTAACAGAGCTGTCTCAAAAGAAGTCTTTCTCTAGCCCCATGTATACTGCTATTGAACCAGATTGGAGGGAAGAGAGACAATAGGAGTCAAAATTCTCTCAAGAAGACATCCCCAAGATTTATCATGGGAGTCCACTGATGGCAGATTTACCACAACAGTTCCAGAATTTAAAGGTGACAGACTTGGTCTCACAGCCTGTTTGGACGAGTGGGAACCTGAGACCACCTATTTTCACTTATCCAAGTATTGTGACAGACAAGGAAATTATACAGATGCCAGTTGGAGAAGCCCAGCAAGAAGCATCGACTGATAGAGGTATGTTGCAGCCTCCGAGGCAATCCCCTCATCCAAAAGAAAGATTACCCCCTGCAGAGAGTATCCCTCCAGGGTGGGGATTTTATCCAGGCCAGAGGTGGATTCAGTGCCAATGGCAGCCAGCACCAACACAGGCCTGGTCTGAAGGGGGTTTGCCCAGACAGCAGCCACTTCCCCTCCACCCGACCAGGGAACCAGGCCACACCCATCTTCCTCATGGCAACCACAATTGCAACCCCAACCTGAAGCAAGGCCACAAAGACCCCTATTCCAGAGAGGAACCACCCAGCCAGGATTCAGGGGGCCTGCCCAGCCTAGATATGCCACCTGCCCAGCTCCTTTCATTCCAGTTCAACCTGCAGGTGCCTGGCCTGTACCACCTCCCCAACCACGACCCAGGCTGGACCAAATACCCTTTAAGGCCGTATTCGATGGCCACCATGAACATTTAAGTACTTCCTCACTCAAATCCGATCCCATATAGAAAAATTTGGAGATCAATACGCCACAGAGCACGATTTGGTTACGGCCATAACAGATAGGATGAATGAAGCGGAAGCTTCAGACTGGGTGGCCCAACTACACAACGAACAAGCCCCTGAATTACGTGATGTAAACGGATTTATTCAACTATTAAGACTCAGATTTGAAAATCCAGACAGGGTAGCAGAGAATGAAGAGAAGTTAGTGGGAATGAGGCAAGGCAAGCAACCCTTGTCAGAATTTATTTGGGACTTTAGAAGGGTTGCAAGCCATCTCATGGATTGGCCTGAAAGAATGACTTTGCACTATTTTAAAAATGCCATTAATCCAGAAGTAAAGAAGGCCTGTGAAATTAGGGGAATACAAGAGACCTTACAATCGTGGTATGTCGCATCCCTCAGCTTAGACCACAGCATCAACCCACACAGGAAACCCCTTCTGGTGGGCCTGCTTAAGAGAACTGTGGCTAGGAGACCGCTGACCAGACCAGCAAAAGCTGCTCATACCCGACCCAATAGGATGCTGAAATGTTACCACTGTGGCCAAGACGACCATAGAGCAGCAGACTGTCTGGCCCCTGCTCCTGTACCACAAGAACCACAGTCAAAGTCTAGTACGGCTGGTAGAGGTTGGAAGAATCAAGGAAGACATCCGGACATGAGCCAGTTTGCTAGGCACAGCTGGGAAAGTCCTCTGTGTAGATGGGAGCAACGGATCACCAGACTGACACCACGTCCCCGAGAACCTAACCGGCGAAGATGACCCAATGCTGAGTGATCCTATCATCCCTTTTACAGTCAAGGTCAAGGTAGTGGTACCAAACACGGGGGAGGCTGGGGAGTTAGAAGCTGTTATTGATACTGGGTGCTCTAGATGCCTGATCGGACTCCCTATTGTTGAACAATTGGGCATAAAGACTAACCCACTAAAACGCCCAATCAGATTTGAGCAAGTGGATGGGACATTAATTGGGGGGACCCCAGCCACCCAAATGACAGAATTGATCAAGATGGAATTAGGGCCCCATCGTGAACTCATACGCTTCCTAGTGGCCCCCAGGATGTCAGAATCAATCATATTGGGACTTGCTTGGCTAGACAAATGGGCCCCTACGATCAAATGGGAGGATGGATTCAGGAAAACCCTCATTGCACTGGGCCCATTGACCCCTCTTCCTCCCACTACAAAACCACCAGTCAACTTGAACCCAGAACCTGAGGCAGCATCCACAGAATCCCACCTTCTACGAGATAATCCCCAGATACCCAACCAATAGAAGGACTTGGCTGAAGCATTCAGTGAAGAAGAGTGTAATGTTTTACCTCCCCATCGAGCCACTGATTGCGCCATAGAATTAGAGCCCAGGGCAAAACTACCAAAACCAAAGATGTATTCCATGACACCTGCTGAAATGACTGAATTAAGGAAATACATTGACCAAAATTTGGACCGAGGTTTTATTGAACCTGCCAAATCAAGATAAGTTGCCCCCATGTTGTTCAAAGAGAAGGATGGAGGGTTGAGATTATGTGTCGACTTTAGGGGCGTGAATGCCATATGCGTCAAAAACATGTACCCTCTCCCCCTCATGGAGGACTTATTGAACCATTTGTCGAAAGGCAAGGTATTCACCAAGCTAGATCTCAGGGAAGCTTATTACTGGGTCCGCATCAAAGAAGGAGATGAGTGGAAAACAGCTTTTAACTGCCCTCTGGGTAGCTTCCAATTCAAAGTCATGCCTTTCGGACTTCAGGGTGCTCCTGCAGTGTTTATGCAACTCATCAGTGAGGTGTTACACCCGGACCTTTATTGGGGGGGTCCTTGTGTACCTGGTGACATCCTTATCTTCAGCGAAACCATGGAAGAACATGTTCAATTGGTCCGACAAGTTCTAGAAAAACTTCTAGCCACCAAATTATATGTGAAACTCTCAAAATGAGAATTCCACAAAGAATCGCTGGATTACTTAGGCTACTGAATATCCAACCTGGGAATTGAAATGGACCCCGGAAAGGTGTAAGTGGTGCTGGAGTGGCAACCCCACAGAACCTGAAAACAACTTCAAAGTTTCTTGGGGTTTGCCAACTTCTATAGACAATTCATTCCGTCCTTTGCTGAAGTTGCCCTCCTGTTAACGGAGCTATTAAAAATGGGCCCGTCACCTACCAAACTGAAGCCAAATCAACCCCTGGCTTGGACCATGGACTATCAGAAATCTTTCAAGGACTTAAAATGCCTCTTCGCAGCTGAGCCCATCCTCAAGCACCCAGATGTGACCCAGTCTTTTACTGTCTGAACGGATGCGAGTGATGTAGCGGTGGCAGCCATTCTGCTGCAAAAAGACTCTCAAAATCAACTGATGCCTTGCGCTTATGTGTCCAAAAAGCTGACGGACACAGAGAGAAGGTGGGCAGTCTGGGAGAAAGAAGCATTCGCCGTATGATGGGCTTTATTGACTTGGAGGCATTTCCTAGAAGGGGAGCTGGAGCCTTTTGAGGTATGGACTGATCATAAGAACCTTGAGGCTCTAAAGACCCCTAGGAGATTATCACCCAAACAAATCCGCTGGGCCCAATATTTCAAGCACTTCAACTTCAACATTAAATATATCCCCAGAGGGAAAAATGTATTGGCGGACGCCCTGTCCAGAAAACCTGTTTGATAACCACGGAGAGGAAATAGTACAAGCCTTAATTTCAGGAGCTCAATCGGCAGGCCAAGTGACCACTCGAGCCCAAGCCAACTGCAACCCCAAACACCTGGAAGATAAGCTGACTACAGAATTGAAAATAGCCCTATTGACCGATCCTTGGTTCCTGGACCATTAAACCGAGTTGACAATGAATGATGGACTAGCTTGGAAAGAGACTAAGCTTTATGTACCCACTACCCTAAGACTACTGGTACTAAAGCGTAGCCATGACTCACGGCTGGGAGGCCACTTCGGATTCCTAAAAACCTTACATTTATTGAGAAGACAGTTCTGGTGGCCAAAAATGAAACCTGATGTCGAGGACTATGTAAAAAGTTGCTCAATTTGTGCCACAATGAAACACAGAACTGGAAAAACCCCTGGTCTCCTGCAACAAGTTGCTGAACCAACCCAACCTTGGGAAGTGATTGCAATGGACTTTATTGTGGAATTACCTAAGAGTGAAGGGAATACGATCATTTGGACTGTAATTGACTTATTCTCTAAACAGGCCCATTTTATAGCCTGCAAAGGGCTTCCATCTGCAAAAAAAACTTGCAAAGCTGTTCGTGAAACATGTTTATAGACTACATGGTGTACCTCGTAGAATAATATCAGACAGAGGGGTACAATTTACGGCAAAATTTTGGAGGGAATTTCTGAAATCCATTGGCTCCTCTCAAGGGTTTCCATCCTGCTTGTAACGGAGCAGTGGAGAGAGCTAACGCCATGATTGAACAATACATTAGATTCTATGTAAATTATCAACAAGAAAACTGGGCTGAGTTATTACCTTTTGCAGAGGTTGCTTACAATAATTCAGTACATAGCAGCACGGGATTGATTCCATTCCAAATCAACACTGGAATGGATTTTGTCCTGATACCAGAGTTACCTAGACAACCTCCCTCATCCATGTCCCTAACAGAATGGATGAACTCATTAAAGAAAGGATGGGAAGATACAAAAAAAGCTTTGACCGAAGCTGCAAAAAATTATAAAAAACAGGCAGAAAAACACAGATCCCTTCAACCACCTTTTAAAGTAGGGGACAAAGTATATTTGTCGACCAAGTATCTTAGGTTGAAACTTCCCAGTAAGAAGCTGGGCCCAAAATTCTTAGGTCCATTCCCAATTTCAAAGATAATCAATCCAGTCACTGTCCAATTAAGTCTTCCTCGACTATTAGGGAAGATTCATCCGGTGTTCCATTGTAGTTTACTAAAACCAGCTACTACATCAATGATAAGACCAGTGCCAATCGCTCCCCCTAAACGGTTAACGGTACAGGGGAAACACATTATGAAATTAAGAAAATTCTTGATTCTAGATTACACCGTGGCTGGTTGCAATATTTGGTCTTATGAAAAGGATACCCTCTCTCAGATGCTAGTTGGGTAAAGAGTTGGGATGTTCATGCTGATCTATTAGTTAGCCAATTCCATGAGGATTTCCCCCATAAACCAAAGGGTCCTTCTGGAGGGGGGAGAGGGGGTTAAGGACAATGTATTAACCCCTGTATCTGTTTTGGTTGTTTTTCTTTCAGGAGGAGGAGTTTTCAAGGGGGGGACGCCTGTCAGCTCTGAGATTCAGCTGCCAAAAATGAAAATGGGGGTGGAGGAGTTGGAAAGTTCAAGGTTATTCTGTATATCGCATTAAGAAAGTCCAGCTGCAGTTAGTTGGTTCTCGTGATTAATGAAGTGTAGAAGTGGGAGGAGAGAAGGTGGATTTTGTGTAACACACGAAAATGACTTTCACTTTTGGAAATGCCATAGACATACCAGAGCTGTCCCTAATAAATCAGTTGGAGATTATATTGTCTCGGAGTGACTGATTACCATGGATAATTTCTGGATGCCTAACACGAAAAGGAGTAAAGCCAGTACTGCTGTGCACTGCGTTATTGTAGGCCACCTCCGCAAATGGCAGGAGTTCTGCCCAGTTAGTTTGTTGATAGGTGATGTAACACCTAAGATGCCATTCCACCATGGCATTCATTCTTTCTGCTATGCTGTTTGTGCTGGAGTGGAACGCTGAGCTAAGGCCTTGGGAGGACTCAATCATGTGAACGAACTTCTGCCAAAAATTTACAGTGAATTGCACCCTCCTGGTCTGAGATGATTCACCGTGGAACCCCATGGAGATGGTAGACATGCATAATAAACAGTTTCTCTAGCCATTGCACTGACGGCAATCCAGAGCATGTTATGAAATGGGCCTGTTTGGAGAAGAGGTCAATGATTGTCCATATCACGATGTGCCCATTGCTCTCTGGCAGTTCTACAATGAAGTCCATGGTGATATCCTCCCATGACCAAGTGGGGTCAGCCATGGTGTCAACTCATAAAACATTTTGTATACACATTTTATAATTGTCAACAGAAAGAAGGGGGGGGGAGTTTCAAACAGCAGGCAGCAATGTGGAATTGAAAGTACATTCCATTCATATTTTCTTCAGAGACTGATTAGATGACTGAAGCTTCTGCCGCTCAAAAATCTAATTGGAGAGCATGATTGATGACTCTTGGCTATGGAGGTGTTTTGTTGGATGATACACCCAGAGGGGTGGGGGAAAAAGCATGATCAAGGGTGACAGTGAATTACGTATCTCAAGAGTCGGCTAAGCCCAGGCTAATGCCAGCATGTTAACTTCTAATAAATCCTTTCAAGTTTTGGGAGTGTGGCTCGAGGCTCATGATTTAATTGTAGTAACTGCCGGAATCCTGACACACAGACTGTAAGAGGCCTAGAGGCTTCCCTGGCTGCTGTTTCATGGTTGCACAAACCGGACAGCTTTTTATGTAATCCTCTACCTCTGACTTCATTGAGAACACCAGAACTGGCATCTGGTGAGGTGTAAGGTTTTAAGGAACCCAAAATGGCCGGCTTACTTGACGTCATGGCACTGCCGAAGCACCTGTTGTGGCCCACCAGCGGCTGATGGAGCTGGCAGCAGTCAGACAGCAGCAAGGAGGTTGGGGAGGAACCTGGGCCAGTCTTGGAGGCTGAGAAAGGCTCAGACAAGGGCCCTGCATCAGAGGCAGAGATGGGGCCAGGGCAGGCTGGCAGTCATCAGCTGCCTTCAGACTCAGACAGCACTGAGGTGGAGGAGTTTCTGGAACCAGTTCCCAGCCTGTGCATGCACAGGGCTACCAGACTGAATTTTCTACATTTAAAGGCTGTTCCTGGGAGTTTTTCTCCAGCCAAAGGTAACCTGGACATTGGGGGCAAAGTTGGAGATAATAAATGGACTCTTATTGCTTATTTGACTGTGTTGCCTTTGTGCCATGACCCAGGTCATCACAGTATCAGTGGTTTATGCACAGGGTTGCATCTGGCCTTGCTTGTTTACCTGCAGCAGGATGGCACCAATGGCCATGTCACTGGCATCGGCCTGAATAACAAACTCGCTTGCCCTGCCTGCCCAATGCTCGCTCGCCCCAGTTTAAAGGAGGACTGGTCCTCTGCCCCAGCCATGCATTTTCAAGCAGCCACTTGAAAACACATGACTGTGGGTGGAGCAGCGGTCCATTAACCTGCAAAACTGCTCCAAGGCTGGATTCTTCATGGACACTAGAAGTATCGCTTCCCCTTGTGAGTAAAGTGTCTGGAGTGAGAGGGAATGAAGGCTGACAGGGGTGTGTGTGTGAGGGAGAGAGAGAGAGAGAAGAAAGAAAGAAAGAAAGAAAGAAAGAAAGAAAGAAAGAAAGAAAGAAAGAAAGAAAGAAAGAAAGAAAGAGGAAGGGGGAGAAAGAAAGAAAAAGAAATAGGGAGGGTGTGTGTGTGGTGTGGGCAACCAAGTGGGCAAGCATGTCTTTCATGAGGGAAAGGGGGTACATATTCTCCACACAAACCATGTTAATTCCCTGGAAATCAATGCATAAGGGCAGAGTCCTTTCCTCCCTGAAGAGCACTGGAGCTGCAACCCGCGGGCAGGCCAGTTCAATGAACCCCCTACCCAACTTCTTGTTGATGCAACATTGTAGCTCCCCCATCTCCTTCGGCGTCATCAAATACATTTTTGGCTTGGTCAGTTTGGCTCCAGGTATAAATTCGATTGCACAATCAGTGGGGCCATGCGGGGGTAGTGTCTCACACTCCTTCTCACTAAAGACCTCTGCCAGGTCTGCATAGACCTGGGGGAAGGAAGAACAGGCTGCCACCAGGGCTTCCCTGGGCCTCCCCTCCAGCCCACTCTCTGTCCCTGTCTGAGCCTGCTCGTGAAGGACAGGTCTGGGTCCAACTCCTATCCTCAACTTCCTATACCCGCCTTCCCACCATATCGTGGGGCCCCACTTATCCAACCATGCCAGTCCCAGGGTAATGGGCTCGTTCATCATTGCCACCACAATGAACCAAAGGACTCACCCATCTGTAACCGTACCGGCTGTGACGTGGGTAGCTGGAGTCCCTCCCAGCAACGAGCCGTCAACCTGCTCAAACCTAATGGGCTTGGCCACCTCCCTCCCCCATATTCCTAATACAGTGACCACAGCCTGGCTGATGAGACACCGGGTTCACCCTGAGTCTATCAGAGCCCCGTACCTCCCACACTGTGCTGATTGGGGGTTCACTATGGTGATGGGAATAAAGAATGGACAGATGGGCCCGCTTACCATAGGGTCCTCCAGGCCATCATCCTCGTTGTCATTGGGCATCAGCTGGAACTTCCCCACTGCCATTACCTCTCCCTCCTCAGAGGACGTCACTGAGGCCTCTGCCTGGTATGCTCCCTGGGACCATTCAGGGATCTGCCAGGGTGGCCTTGCTGTCTTTTCAGGTTTGCTGGCTGGTGTCTTCGGTATCTGCGGTGCAGGCGCTGGGCACTCAGCTGCACGGTGTCCCAGTTGGTTGCATCAGAAACAGCATAGTAGCGGCCAAACAGGCCTCTCTGTGGGGCCCAGGGCATTGGGGCAGGCTGGGCTCCACTAGGTTGTCTTTCCATGACCTTCCAGGGCCCAGGGCCCACATCCCCCTTGGGACAGAACTCCCATAGGCCTGCATCCAAGTCAATGATTGCCTGGAACCAATCTTGAAGCTGATGCGGGATACCCTGGTAAACACAGGCCTGGCATAGAGCGCAGTCCAAACCCAACCTGAATTGATGAACCAGAAACATCTCCGGCTAGGCCCTCAGCTTACCAGCAACCCGACAGAACTCCTGGACATACTCCGCTGCCTCTGCTTCAATGATAGGAGGTCCCTTTCTGCCTGTTGTGCATGGGACTTGTCCTCAAATCAGACTGGTAGTGCCTCTAAGACCTGCATTTGCTAATTCCCGGGCATGCTCATTGTGCATGCCCACCGACTCAGCAGCCTCAACTTCCAACACCACCATCGCTACCACGACCATTGCCCATTGCGACAGGTAGAATATTGATCTAAGTGGCTAATGGCTTGGCTCAGAAACAGAGCCACAAGGTCAGAGTTCCCATCAAACGATGCCTGCAAGGGCAGCGGACCCCACGGCACCTGCTGGGGCCAATAACCCATTGGCCATGTGGGCCCCAGCGGGACCTGGTCTGCCTGGCGTGGGTCTGTGACTGCAGGAGTTGGTGCCCACTGAGCCAACTGATGGGGGCCCAGCCTAAGCCTCCACCCCAGGCACCACTGTCCCCCACTAGGTCAGTCCCTTCCGTTGCCCGTTCTGGGCGTCCTACCAAATGGGCCAGTGAGGAACTATGCTCCAAGGCCCCCATCTGCAAGGCATCATGGGTGCAGCTGGAGGCCATGTCCAGGCGGAACTTTGGGCGAGCCAGATAGAACCAGGTCTCTAAAGGTGAAGCCAGTTGGGGTCCTGACCTCCATGGCTGCCACACTGCCGACTCTGCTTCCGTCTCCTATGGCTGCCAGGAGGGAACGTCCTGGAAACTGGCCTCCCCGAACCACTCCTGCAACACATCCATGGTGTAACTACCCAGAGCAGTCAAGTAGTTCCAATCCCCCTCATCATCGTCCATCAATCGTCTCTCTTGCCACTCAGTCAAATGTGCCCCGGAACAGAGGCCCCAGTCACTGATGAACGGTGCCACCACTCCCGAGGGGCTCGGGCCCTGGATGACCTCTGGGTCCTGTCGGGCCTCTGCTGGCTGCACCACCCTACGTGCCCCACATTCCTTTGTCCTCACAGCTGGCTGTGCACTGTTCTCCATGGCCTCTAGTGTGAGCACCTCCTCCTCCAAAGCAGGTTCCACCTCAACCACCTCTGGCGCCATCCCTTCCACCATCATGCTGCCGTTCTCCTACCTTCCAGTTTCTTAGCCAACCCACAAGAGAGGCTGTGAAAAGAAAGGGAGTGCTGACTTTCTCTCAAAGGTCCAAGGCCAGACCTGGGTAGAACTGAAGCCAGCACACTCAGGAACCATCAGGCAAACCAAACTTTAATGAATCAGGCCGGAGCCTTGGTACACAATGAGTAGGAACAAAGCCATTTGCAAAGTCAGTGCTGGGAGCTGCTGCCTCCCAGCATGCTTTATTGGCAAGGGACCACACTCTCTGGCCGGCCGGACACGCCCCCGCTATGTAACCAACATCCGGTAACTGTCCCTGGAAGTCAGTGTCAGTCTCTTCACATTTCCCTGGAAGTCGGTGTTGCTCTATTCACATGTCCAGCAGCAACGGGGTGTGTCAGTGGTGTTCCCTCCCTCCCATCAGTATGGCTGGCAAAGTGATCAGTGGGTGAGCAGCTGGCTGGCACAGCAGCTGGAAGTACCGCCACCAATTGCGGCCATAGTCTTGCCTGTCGCTCACTCCGCAACTGTGCTGCTCTGCCTTTTGCCCACCTCCCCCCCAGATATGGTGAACCCCGGGCTGGGGTTCGACAAATAGGCACATGGGAACAAGGTTTCTACATGGGCACAGGCCTGTAGGAGCACTGCCCCGATGACCATATCTGATGCATCTGTCTCCACCACGAAGGGCTGGAATGGATCAGGATGCTTGAGGATGGGCTCAAAGCTGAAGGCAGCCTTCAGGGCATCAAAGGCCCCCTACTTCTCAGCACCACAATGGAACTTTTCCCTTTTCTTAAGCAGATTGGAAAGGGAAGCAGACAAGGTAGTGTAGCGGGGAACAAATGTGCAATCATGAACCCCAGCATCGCTGCACGTCCTTCACCCGCTGTGGATGTTGCCACACCTGCAACAACTCTACTTTCTCCAGGCCGATCTCCATGCTGGCAGGCAAGATGCAATGACCAAGAAAATTGATTGTTGTTTGTGTGAACTGGCACTTCTCCCGCTTTGCAAAGAGATGGTTTTCCCACAAGCATTGTAACACCAGCTGCACATGTTTCCAGTGTTCTTGTGGGGACAAGTAGATCAGGATGTTGTCGAGACAGACGACCAAACTGATCTGCAAATCCCTGAAGACGTCATGCATGAAATGCAAGAACACGGCAGGCAAGTTGGACAAGCCAAACGGCATCATGGTATATTTAAAGTGACTGTAACACGTCCAGAAGGCCATCTTCCACTCATCACCGGCACAAATGCTGACCAGGTTGAAAGGCCACTGCAGGTCCAGCTTTGTAAAGATCCTGGCCTGACAAAGCCACTCGATCAGTTCAGGTATGAGGGGAAGCGGGTACCAGTTCCCTACTGTGAACGCATTCAACTTGTGATAATCACAGCACAGTCACAGCTCCCCCAACTTCTTCTTGACAAAGAGCACTGGTGCAGCCAATGGAGAGGTAGAAAGCTGGATAAACCCCTTCTGGAGGTTCTTGTCAATGAAATCCTGCAACGCCACCAACTCCAGTTCCGAAAGTGAGTAGATCCGGCCCACCAGCAATTTGGCATCGGGTACCAAATCAATCAGTCATAAGCCCAACCAATCCTCCTCCTTTTCCCCAAATATGTCAGCTTAGTCCACCAACTCCATGGGTAGGTCCAGGTCTAAGCATGTAGCCACACCCCCTGCTCAGGCATGCAGGTAATAGGTGGCGCACTTCTTGCCAGGGAACCACACTGCCCCAGACGACCAGATGATCTGTGGATCATGGGTCCGTAACCATTCCAGCCCCAGTACCACCGGGAAGTGGGGCACTGTGGCCACATAGAATACAGCTTCTTCCACATGCAGCCCAATGCGCATGTGGAGGGGTTTAGTTGCAGCAACCACAGGGCCTGAACAAATGGGCCAACCATCAATTGTTTCCACCAAGACCGGCGGTGACATCTGCTGCTGGAGGATGGACCACTGTGCGGGAAAGGTTGAGTCCATGAAATCAGCCATGGCCACCTTATCCCAGTGAGTGGGGAAGTCCTCTGGCTCATGTAAAGCTGGCACTGCCCAAAACACACTGAAAATTGAGACAGCGAGCCATCAAATTTATCCGGCATCGCTACAGGGCATTTGCAGCATAGCCAGGCTGCTTTCATCTGCGCAAGGTAAGCACAGAGGAGGGCCACCTGCTGGGCTGATTGTTATCTGTGTGGAGCTGATCCATGGTCACTGATCCATGGTCACTGCGTGGAGCTGATCCATGGTACACATCCAGCTGAGAGTTAAAATTCCCCTTTAATGCTCCAACTTTCCCCAAAACGCTGCCATGTTCATGACAAGTCCCAGAGCAAAGTGCTTTCTCTCACACACAGAGACACACACAGCAGCCTCTGGCTGCAAGCAGTGCAGAAAAGCAAAGGAACAGGGACATGAATCCACGAAGGAACAAGGCACTGTGTCCACAAAGCAGGGAAGAAGCAATGAGTCCACTAAGCAAGGAACTAGGCTGTCAGAGTGTTTGCAGCGTGACTACTATTGTGAGACAACCCAGGAGCAAAACACAGGACACAGAGGATTTGTCTTTTAACAGTGGTTTATATACAAGACAGCTATATACATACATATACGTGGTAGGCAAATATCTGGCAAGCAATCAGACTACAACTCTACACGGAGAACTACAATGAAGATAGAACATGACGAGAGACGCCCTCTCATGGCCTCCCTTATATAGACAGCTTCTTAAAGTGGCAATAACCCTGTTGACTCATCCTCATTGCATCAGCATTTACAGCAGCCTTACAGCAGCTGGTCAGCTATTAAATCTTCATTACCTTAACAAAGGCACTGAGTCCATGAAGCAGGGAAGAAGTAATGAGTCCATGATTCAGCATTTGTTCCCAACATACACCCCTCCCCACAGCGACTCCTTAAATGTCAGTCCCCAGGTGTGCCTTGTGAAGAGGGGTGGGGCACTCTCCTCCCGAGTCATCAGATCAGCCTGTGCTGTTCTCACCTTCTCTCGTCTCTCCATGCTTGGGGATCAGGAGGGGGCAGTCCTTGGTCATCGCCTGAGCTCCATCACTCCTCATTTCCACTGCTTGCCCTCTTTCGGTCATCCTGCCCCCATTCCTCCCTGCTAGCAAGCCCTCTCAATCCTGAGGCTGCCTCGTCCTGCTCCTCCCCACATTCCTCCAAAGCCAACAAAGCTTCCCCCTCAACTTCCATTGGCTCCAGCTCTGGCTCATCCTCCTCCACAGATTCAGGCTCCGACAGGGTCATGACACAAAGAGGTCTATGACAGCACACCACAGCCAACTCACCATGGTCAACTCTCCATGGTCAATTCGCCATGGCCAACTCACTGTGGGACAACTCACAGCAGGACAAGAGTTACATTAATATCGAAGAAATAGTTGGATAGAATCACTAAAGAAAGGATGCCAAAGGAGGGACAAAATAAAATGTGAATGACAAAAATTAAAATATTTTTTAAATTGCTTGAAATAATTAAACTGAATTGTTGAATTGTCACACAAGTTGTTCCGTGGTGAGTTGGCCATGGCAAGTTGGCTGTGGCAAAATGGCCGTGGCAAGGAGACCATGGAGAGTTGGCCGTGGTGGGTTGTCCCATTCCGCATGCAGATATGTGGGCCTGCTCACTTTGGGCAATGTAAAAGGGATTATGGTGTGCTGCATGCCACTCTCAAGCTACATTTTTTGCATCTCTGTCTTAAAATATAGTTCATATACTGCATAGTCTAGAATACTAGATACTATGCCAATACCAAGCAAACTACATTAAGGTTTAATCCAATATGTGAACTGTCATACAAACTGAATTATGAGCCCAATTTAATTTACCTTTTCTAAGAATGCAGGAGAGAATGTCCACTATATCTAATGGGGTCCATTTGTAGGCCTCTGAGCCAACATGAATTATTCTTTTTTCAGCCCTAGTTTAATTAACCTGAAATAAAAATTACTTGGAGCATTAATCTATAAAAATTTAAAACTTTCATTAACCACTGTGTGTTATGAATATAAAGGGCTAGCTGAAGTGGTAGGTCTGAATGAAAGTTCTTATTTTGAATGTATGCCTTTACAATCTTGCACATGGAAGGAATCTGCTGTGTGACAGTTTACTCCTTTTGAATCTTGTCTTAGAAACGAAAGGGTATATATAGTATGTGAAAGCTAACAATGAGAATGTAAGCAGCAAGGTGTAATGAGGTAGTCTCCTCTGCATTCAGAGCATTCAGAACTTACATTCATAGCAGGGTTCAGCATGAGTGAATCAGAGCTGTGAACTCATGCTGTTATCATACGACATGTGTTATAGGTGAAAATTTGGTTATTACACCTGAGAATGTGAAGAGCCGAACTGAAGCCATTTTGTGTTCGCAGTCTGAATTTTTGAAGCTCAGAACATTTATGTAATGTGTTTTCTGCTAGAAATTATACAAGATTGCAAAACTATGCACTTGGCATAAGTTAGAGGTATGTGCTGGGGAGCTCTGACATTATAAATCACATTAAGAGATATTAATGGTTTTCTTATAATCTTCTGGTATTTGAATAACAGGAAATCTGACTATAATGAGAATGTTGGGAGTTTTCCATGGAAGGTTGGAACTTTCTTATGAAAACGTTGTATAACTTCTACATATGTGGACAAAAGGAAGTGTTATGTAACCATGTGATTTGATAAACCTATATAAGCTATATTCACTAAATAGAAGTGTCTCCTTTTCTCCTAAACATGGTTTTGAAGTAAGGGGTCCGGTACTGCAGTACCTTACATAATAAAGCATCCTATGGATCAGATTATTAATAGTCGGTTGTTTCATTTTTATGTACTTCTCACACATGCTTGCCCTGCCCCAGATAGCAACAGACCTCACAGAAGAACTGATAAAAAATATGAGAAATTATGTAGAAGTTATATTCACTACAGTAAGACAATACCTTCCACAGAAGTGAGGTTTTATTGGCATGGCTGAGTGCCAGAGGTGGTATTCAGCCAGTTCGCACCTATTCGGGCGAACCAGTAGCAAGAATTTGGCGTGGGTCACTGAACTGGTAGCAACATCTGGCTGGCCACGCCCCCAACCCGGTCGCCTGGTTTCCGCTCACTCGCTTGCCCCACCTGCCCAATGCTCACTCGCCCCAGTTTAAAGGAGGACTGCTCCTCCACCCTAGCCATGCAGCCACTTGAAAACACATGACTGTGGGCAGAGCAGCGGTCCGTTAACCTGCAAACCTGCTCCAAGGCTGAATTCTTCATGGACATTAGAAGTATCACTTACCCTTGTGAGTAAAGTGTCTGGAGTGAGAGGGAATGAAGGCTGGAGGGGGGGGGAGAAATCCAGCCACAGAGAAGTTTGAATGAGCTGCAAATGCGTGTTCGTTAACTTGCAAAACTTCCCCAATGCTGGATTTGTTTCCCCTCGTGAGTAAAGTGTCTGGAGTGAGAGGGAATGAAAGCTGACAGGGGTGTGTGTGTATGAGAGAGAGAGAGAAAGAGAGAGAAGAAAGAAAGAAAGAAAGAAAGAAAGAAAGAAAGAAAGAAAGAAAGAAAGAAAGAAAGAAAGAAAGAAAGAGGAAGGGAGAGAAAGGAAGGAAGGGAGAGAAAGACAGAAAGAGAAAAAGAAATAGGAAGGGAGAGAGAGAGAGACAGAGAAAACTCTGTGCTATTATTTTTAATTGTTCCATTATTTATCATGTGTTAATATTTTACACTGTACCTACACCTAGAGTGATTCTACTGCCTTTCTTTTGCCCAGGGCTACCACATATTTTTCAAGGTTTACATGCATTCAATGTCTATAGTCCAGAGCCTAAATACATGTGTGTTTAAAGGGACTCTGGAGGTCTTCTAGTCCAACCTCCTGCTCAGGCAGGAAAACTGAGGATGCCAAACTCTGAGCAGAGGTCCTGGGAAAGGTGTCAGAATAACAGAATAACACTTAGAAGGGACTTTAGGGGGAACCCTATACCATTTCAGAGAAATGGCTGTCCAGTCTTTTAAAAATTTCCAGATTGAGCACCCAGAATTCTGGGGACAAGCAGGTCCACTGGTTAATTGTTCTTACTGTCAGGAACTTTCTCCTTAGTTCTAGGTTGCTTCTCTGTTCAGTTTCCATCCATTGCTTCTTGTTTGCCTTCTTGTTTGACTAATAAAGCCAAAAAAAGGTGAACATTTTTACAGAACTATAGATAAGTTGAGGCTGGGTGTGACAAGGAATGGCTGGGAAGAGAGGGGCCAGGCGAGGCAGCCCTTGACGTGAGTGACATTAAGTTGGCCACACCCACTCAGTCACATGACCACCAAGCCATGCCCACCTAGTCACGTGACCACCAAGCCATGTCTACCCAGTCACATGGCCACCAAGCCACACCCACCCAATCACATGACCACCAGGCCACACCCAGTCACATGACCAAGCCATACCTACCAAATAAGCCACGCCCACAGAACCGGTAGTAAAAAAATTGAATCCCACCATTGCTGAGTGCCTCCTTTCATTCTGTTTTGCTATTCAACTTCCTGTGCTTACACAGCCATAGGATCAGAGAGGCTAGACTTAAACTAATTGCTTCAGCCTTACATCTGGGCAAAGCATATATTTTTCAGAAGAACCGTCATGCCAATCCCAAACCCTCAGTTGAAGTGGTATACATTTCAGGTATCATTTGAGCAACATATCTATTTTAACAAAATAATTCACATCTAAAGAGAAATGTCACAACTATTAACCACTGCTTTTAGACTTATAGAAAGTTGTCTATTTATGATGACTTGACTCATACACTGCATTAAATCAGATTCACTTGGTTGTGGTTGATTGAATAAACTATAATAAACACCACGCTATCATAAACCCTTTTTTTGAAATCAGAAGGGATGGGTTGCAGCACACAGTAAACCAAAACCAAACCACATTGTGTTTTGACTATATTCTATGAATTCAGCCTATTATTACCACAAAATGAATCTTCCTCCTAGATGTCATTTCTTGCTGTTTTTATGATGTACAGACCTTATCTGTGCCTTTAGAATTATAATATAAACTAATGATAAACATATTCCTCTAGACATACGTTTACCCCTGTTAGGGATATACCCTAGCAAGATCTGCAGGGCAGTCAGGCAGGCAGGCAGAATATGTGAGATATCGTTTTTTGTAGCTTACACTCAGTAAACAGAGGCACAGTGCTAATTAAATAGTTTTTATTCCAGCAAGAGTTAAAGCATAGTCAAAAACAGTCCATATATCATTCACTTAGTTCAGTCCGTCCAGGGATTATTCATTTGCAAATTCCAGTGTCGAAAAAGAGAGGTCAGTACACTTACAAAGATCAGTCCGGTGATATATCTCCTCGCAGTAGAGAGATATGCAGAACTCAAAAACTCCTCTCTTCCTTGAGCAATTCTTCAGTAGGGGAAAGACGCAGCTAACAAACCATCAACGTAATCCAATCAATCCAGTAAATTGTCAGTAATTGCCAGCAAACTGTCAGCGTCTCGTCAGCAATCAATCAGGTTGTCTTGCTCCCTCTTATGGTGGTTTCACACCACACCCAAAATTACATGCTTTGCAGTTAAAGTGACACACACTTAAACTTAGAATGATAGTTTATATATATTATTTTACCCAAACTACGTTAGGTGACTTATGTTATACCTAACAACCCCGATGTGCATTGCATACTTACAATGCACTTTGAAATATGTAAAATCAGCACAATTTTACATGTTTCAAAGGACAGTTTACAGGAAATATAAATGGTATTGTGAGGCCATTGTTAAGCAACCTACAGATTTGCACCTCTTTCATAGCAAGAAAACCATCAGGACTTTTCTCTTTCCACAGGGAAATTGTATTTAGCAAGAATCTTAAAATTTTAGAGGAATCTAGCTCTCCTCAGACCCACAGTTCTCCTAAGGAAGAAGTTGTCACTAAGTATTTATATTCATGCTGTAAATATCTATTAATTTTTCCTAACTCTAGGAAGGCAAGATTTGAGTTTTCAATAGACTCTGGATAGATTGTAAGAACACAAAAATATTTGACAACCAAAGACAAAAATGGGGGTGGGGGTGGGGGTATTGACATTATTTGCCTACATGCTATCTGAATCCCAGCGGCTCTGGATAATTTAACAGCATATACTTTAAAGTAAATCATACTTCTTCAGAGTCGGTGCCCTTCAAAATATTAAACTACTGTGTTTCCCCGAAAATAAGACCCTGCCTTACATTTTTTGCCACCAAAAAAGGCACCAGGTCTTATTTTCGGGGGATGTCATCCAATGACTAACCTCACTTGCGCGCATTGCCCCCGGCCTCCTTTTCGCTGTCAGAGGCCTTCAGGAACTTCTTCTGTGGCTGACAAGGCTTTTCTGAAGGCCTCTGCAGCGGATAACAGAGCTCCGGATCGAAGAAATGGGCCGGCAAGATAGGTGTCAGGGTGTGCGAGGCCTGGCTACAACTGTCCAAAGGGTAAGTAGTAGGGCGGCTCCACCTCCGCATCCCCACCCTAGCTTAATTTTTACCCATCCACTCTGGAGTGGGCAGAACCCTAATTAGGGCTTATTTGGGGGGGTAGGGCTTGTATTGGGTACACATGTAAAAATCAAGCTAGGACTTACTTTCAGGGTAGGTTGTATTTTTGTGGAAACAGGGTACTACAGCTTCCATTATCCTAACCTGCATGGCCATTGCAGTTTGGTAAGATGAGCATTATAGTCTAACCAAGTAGACTATAATAGAGGAATAGAGGCTGTAAACTCAGGCAGATCTGTGACCACTTGTAGAGTTCAGAGTCCCCACTCATATGGAGCATCTTTGAATGAACCAAGACAGTAAATAAGAGTGCGACAGAATCTTACTCATATTTTTTTTACTTGTAGAGACAAAGCTTATTCTTTCAGTATAAGTGATCTTACAATGGCATCACAAACTTGTACAAACAAGCCCCTGAAGAAACAGGCTAAACAACACATCAGGCTTCCAGGATGTACAGAAGTATTCCGTAGGCCATATGAGCACTGCCTAATTTCCTTTATTGTCTGAAGAACAGCTCTGTGCCATTTGAAAGCTTACAATCTTGAAATAAGTGCAATTTGAAAACTTACAACTTACCTAACAAAAGGCACCCTTAGGACAAGTTATTGTCCCAGAAAGAGTATGCTCCTATCTAAAGCTTAGTTTTTAATCAAACCTGATTGGAAAAGTCCATTTTGGAAGATCTGTCCAAAAATCATAGAGTAGGAGCAGCTAGTTTTGTTAGCAGGGAAGGGAGAGAAAACCTACTTGTCCTTCAACTCAGTTTTATTTTATTTGTTGAAAAATTCCAGGATTATACACAGAAGCTAAGCCCTGATTTAGGCACTATACATCAGATGTTATACTGCCACCCTTATTAAGGAATATTTGGCTGCCTAAAATGGTGGTGTAGCTTGCTGTACCAGGGTATTGCTCAAATCAACCAGCAATGCTGGTGATATTCACAGGCCTGGAGAAAAGATAGCTGTTTCATTTTGGCATCATGCTATGACAGCAGTATCCTAATGATGAATGTGTTAAACACACACACACACATGTGCCCACACACACAGAGTCCTTTGGGCCCACTCAGTGCAAAGAAGGCAGATTGTCCCGTTTTGTTTGTACAAAACACAGGGTGAGTGTTTTCTTAATGCAATGTAACTGTACCAAAGGGTGCTGAGGATAGAAAGTGCCAATTCATTTTTTTCTCCTAAATAAACAAGATGGCTACTTCTTAGAAGGAGTAGGGGGAGGAGGACATATGAATGGGAGCAACCAGTCTCCACACATCACAGCCATGCCTTCGCATTGTGAGAAACGAGACTGTCCCAGCATGACACAGATCTTCCCCACCACAGGGCCTAAACAAAGGCAGCAGCTGCCTCAGCAAATGCTTCAGTGCACATTGGGGGAGGGGAGGATGAACCAAGGGAGCTGTTCCCAGTGTCTAAGAGCTACTGATCTTCCTCCCACCCACCTTTCGACTCCACCCAACATAGTTTTCAATCTTTGAGAGCCTCAACTTAGCAGTGGGCCATTAGACCGCCGACATTCCCACCTCTTACCCTTTCCTTTCCGTGCCCTGAAAGGGCTCAAAAACCATGGGACTAGGGAACAGAAACCACCACCTCCAAAGTGTGCCTGTTGGAGCGGGGGCAGGGGGGAAGCAGAGCCGAAGAGGTAGAGGATAGTTTGTAGGTCTCCCCTCTGCAGCATCGGCCGTCCGGCGCTATTTTCCGCCCCCCGCTTCCCATGACTGCAAGCCACCTGTTCTCGCAACCCCTTCCAT
This sequence comes from Pseudonaja textilis, assembly GCF_900518735.1. Next base: position 177,198 of record NW_020769515.1, on the reverse strand, counting down.
CCCTCTCCAGAATGCTCCGTGTCCCCCTATTTCTTTCTTCTGATTTCCGCAGAAGGGATCACCACCACCCCCAAACACGGCAATTTTAGTCATAGTCACGTGGATGGGGGGGCGGGAAAGGGATATAGGGGAAAAAAGAGATGGAGGAAATCGTCCAGGTCATTCGGGGATAATGAAGTCCGAGGCCAGGAGATTTATGTGCGTGCTGCACGCCCAGAACTTGGCCCGCTGTGGACCCGCGGCCCTCTGCCTCCTGCCCCCGAAAGTGGAAAAGTGAAGCTCGGGCGGCGCCTTCCCTCCTGCCATGCACCTGCTCTGGGTGCCGAGCGAAGGGTGGAGGGAGAAGAGACGAGCGTGCGGGTTTTCTGGGGAGCGGGGCGCGGCACAGCGCAGCTACTCACCAAGGCGCAGGGCGAGGCGGCGCGGAGGAGGGGGGTGCTCCAGGGCACCGCCGCGTCGTCGGGGCTGGGCCACAGCAACTAGCCTCCCCGCAAATGGGGCTCCCTCCTCTCGTCTTCGCCGTTGCTCGCTCTTCCCCCCCTCCCACTGTACGGATCGATTTGATGTGCAGCGATTTGCATTTCTGAGCCTTGCGCAGTGAGGGATCACCCGGCTCCATTGTGCGCTTCGGAAAGGCCAGGACAGCCGGGTTGGAAAGGAGGGGGGAACGAAGGAGAGAAACACGGAAACGCGGCCTGGTCTCCTCGGGCGCGGGGGTGGGGGTGGGGGTGGAGGACCAAGAAATATTCATGCCACGAAAGTAGGCACTCACTTGCATCCAAAACCCCTCTGGCCAGCTTTGCGAGGGAGGCCCGAGTGATCAGAAAGATAGTGGTGTCCCCAAAACTGGGCTCTTGTTTTGTGTCGAAGCCTATAAGTCACCAGACACAAGGTGTGATACAATATACTTTTATTTGGTACTAAGATATAAGAACCCTGGCTCAGAAGCTAACCAAGGACCTCGATGAGAATCTTGCAGCAATTTTTATACTCAAGGGATGGTCGCATTCAGCCCTTTGCCCTTCCCCTAGTAATGCATGCATAACAGATAATATTGGTTATTTGGATCTCAGCCCCCTATATAGCTAAATGTCGCATCATCTGTGTTTCACCCCAGGTCACGGGTATCTTGCAAAGTGTCCTAGTTTCATGTGCCAGCTATGTGGTTTTGGGGGCTTTTCTTATAAGCAAGCTATTCTTGTTCCTAATATCCTGGCTAGTGGTTTAAGGTGTTAACTTCTGCCTTGCTAAGAATGTGCGGTTCCAACCCCTTTCCTATTACAGAGCAGCTCAAAGCAGCACCCCCACTCCCCACGACCCCCCTCCTTCCACAGAGAAAAGTAAAAGCAGTTTTAGCTTTGTCTGAGGCAGCACCCCTGTTAGGAATAACAAGGTTACCCAACGTAGTTTGGGTAAAATAATATATATAAACTATGATAGTAAGTTTAAGTGTGTGTCACTTTAAACTGCAAAGCATGTAATTTTGGGTGTGGTTGTGAAACCGCCATAAGAGGGAGCAAGAGAATCTGCTGGCTATTGCTGGATTGATGATTTGCTAACTGGGTGTTCCCTGCTGCTGAGTTTTTGAACGTCGAAGGAAGAAAGGAGGTTTGACTTCTTCATATCTCTACTGCGAGGAGATATATTACTGGATTGATATTTGTAAGTTTACTGACCTCTTTTTCACTGGACTTTTGCAACTGAATAATCCCCGGTCGGACTGAATTAGTGAATGATATATGGACTGTTTGACTATGCTAAAACTCTTACTGGAATAAACTATTTAACTAGCACAGTGTATCTGTTTTACTGAGTGTAAGCTACAAAAACAGTTATCTCACATATTTTGCCTGACTGCCGTGCACATTCTGCTAGGGTGCATCCCTAACAACCCCCACTCCCCCGTGACCCCCCCCCTCCTGTAGAGAGAGAAGACAGGAAGGAGCAAGGCTGCCCAAGGCAAAGAAATTAAGACAAGAGAAAATGTTTTATCAGAATTCATATTCCTTACTCTCATGTCCATTCCAACCATACCTGGGTCCACTCAGGTACTCAAGTACTTGGTTTGGGCCGCTTTTGCAGCAATTACTGCCTCAATGCATGGAAGCTATCAGCCTGTGGCACTGCTGAGGTATTATGGAAGACCAGGATGCTTCAATAGCAGCCTTCAGCTCTTCTGCATTGTTCGGTCTCATGTCTCTCATCTTTCTCTTGGCAATGCCCCATAGATTCTCTATGGGGTTCAGCTCAGGTGAGTTTGCTGACCAATCAAGCACAGTAATCCCATAGTCACTGAACCAGGTTTGGGTGCTTTTGGCAGTGTGGGCAGGTGCCAAGTCCTGGTGGAAAATGAAGTCAACATCCCCATAAAGCTCGTCTGTGGAAGGAAGCATGAAGTGCTCCAAAATCTCCTGGTAGATGGCTGCATTGACCCTGGACTTAATGAAGCAAAGTGGGCCAACACCAGCAGATGACATGGCTCCCCAAATCAACACAGACTCTCGAAACTTCACACTGGACTTCAAGCATCTTGCAGTGTGTGCCTCTCCATTCTTCCTCCAGACTCTGGGTCCTTGGTTTCCAAATGAGATGCAAAAGTTGCTCTCATCAGAAAAGAGGACTTTGGACCACTGAGCAACAGACCAGTTCTGTTTTTCTTTCGCCCAGGTAAGACGCTTCTGATGTTGTTTGTTGTTCAGGAGCGGCTTGACAAAAGGAATACGACACTTTTCCCTTCCACATAACTTTCTATTAATGTGCTTTGATACAACACTTTGGGAACATCCAACTTCTTTTGCAACTACCTTTTGATGCTTTTCCTCCTTATGGAGGGTGTCAGTGATGGTTTTCTGCACAACTGTCAGGTCAGCGGTCTTTCCCATGATTGTGCTTCCTACTGAACCAGACTGAGAGACCATTTAAAGGCTCAGGAACCCTTTGCAGGTGTTATGGCTTAATTAGCTGATTAGAGTGGGACACTTTGAGCCTAGAATATTGAACCTTTTCACAATATTCTAATTGTCTGAGATTGTGTATTTGGGGTTTTCATGAGCTGTAAGCCATAATCATCTCAATTATGGCACATCATGGCTTAAACTATTTTGCTTTGCATGTAATGAGTATCTCATATATTAGGTTCACCTTTTAAGTTGCATTACTGAAATAAATGAACTTTTGCACGATTGTCAGCCTTCAAGATCTTCTCCCTTTGCTTTGCATCTTTCAGCTGTCATAAGTAACGGGGGAGGAGGGGGGAAAACTATGGGAAATGAGCTGGAGGTGTTACAAACCAGAACTGTATAAACTGGCAGGGGGAGTACATTCTTGCTTAGGTTTCTATTCCTTGCTTAGCTTTCTCTTCTATGCCATGCGCAGCTGCAAACCTTATCAAACTATGCCAAGGTCAACGGACAGAAGCCTCAAAACCACCTGGAGATGCCCACATGATCATATTCACAACTTTTAATTGGAAGAACCATTTGAACTATTGGGGGTGGGAACATTGCCATTACTTTGTATATGTGATTTACGCGCCCATTTTCTCAGATTCAGAATTCTTTTGTTGCTACCACTTGATTTCCAGTAAAAGATATCTTTTTTCTGATTAACGGAGTCTAAGTATTTCTTTCTTGGATTTTGAATGGAGCACCAGCTGACAACGATATTCTAATTTTTAGAGTTTCACCTGTATATCTATTATTTAGCCAATCATACAATGCATTCAATAATAATCCGTTTCTTCTGTCTTTTATCTCCATGGTCAATTTATCTATCTCGGCACACTCGAATATCTTTTTTATCACATTTTCCTCTAGTGGCATACTATCCTTTTTCTGATTTTGTGCGTAAGTAATTATTGCTGCTGTTAATAGATGTAGCATTAAATATTCTGTTTTCTTATCGTATTTTCCTGTTATTATACCTAATACAAAAGTCTCTGGTCTTAGTTCAATTTGTTGTTTAATTATTTCTTCTATCCATTTTTTTGTCCTTATGCAGTATTTCCTTACTACAGGGCATGTCCACCACACATGGTAATACATTCCTTGCTTTTGTTTGCATTTCCAGCAATTGGGTGATCTGTTTGGGAGCATTTTTGCTAATCTAGCAGGGGGTAGATACCATCTGTAGAACATTTTGTATAAAATTTCTCTATATACTGCCAACATCGTCAATTTATAATTCTTTTCCCACATTTTTCCCATTTCTCCAATTCTATTGTGCAGCCAAAATTTTTCGCCCAAACTATCATTGTTTCCTTGACCCTGTCTTCCTCCATCTTATATTCCAACAAATAACTATATAATTTTTAATCAATTTCTCCTCTGGACCTTGTAGTATCTTATCTAATTCCGATAGTTCTCTATGAATCCCATATCTTTCTACATCTTTCTTAAATCTTGCTTGTATTTGCATATACGTCCACCACTCTACCTCGATTCCATGTTCTTTTAATTCTTGTTTTGTTTTTAATATCCCTTGTTCATTTAAGATATCCTTATGCCTTACTATCTTATCTAGATCTAACACATTTGGATATATTAATGCCTCCATGGTTGATAACCAGATTGGAATTTTGTCATAATGATTCCTTTTAATCTTTTCCCAAATTAATAGCAAAACATTTCTTATTTGATGTCTTTGAAAATAACCGTGCACCTTCCGGTGGCAGGACAGGGACGTCCAGAGGTGGAGAAGCCCAGCTGTGGCTTTCGAACACCTCTTCTCGTGTTTGGAGGGATCCCCAGTGGATACACGAAACCCGTAGAGCTTCGTGTCAGAATAGAGGACCCCCGGGTTGCTGTTTGGGGGAAGGCAACTCCCCAGCAATGAAGGAAGAGCCTCTGAGACCAGCGCGATTGAGCCAGCTGCCAGCTAATGGCGGCTCCAAAGTCCGGTCTGTCACTGAACTGACGAAGCAAAAAGTGACAGCCTGAAGGGTCTGAGCAGAAAAGGGCAGAAGGACTACAAAAGCCGTGAGAGAGATCGGTCTGACTCTCCCTGTTTCATTGTGAGTAACAGTGGGGGAAGCTGGAGACAAGCGGCTAGAAAAGCAGTTTGAAAAGTGAAAGGGGGATAAATGCGGATAGAGTGGCTCGACACTTAAAGTGAAAGTGTGGATTGGAACGTTTAGAAGAAGATTGCCGAGGAGAGAAAAAGGCGGTGGGAAATTTAAGAAGCTCGGGAGTGGATTGCCATCTGGGATCAGCGCCTGAGAAGGCTAGAAGACTAGGAGAGGATTTTAGCTGCGAAGGAGGGCAGAGCGAGAGGTAGAGAGCGAGATAGCGATGCACTGACTTTTATATGCAAGGTCCTTTCCTTTTAGCATCATTGCCTACAAAACTGATTTCTAAAGTGATCGATCTGAGGCGGACGGCCAAAGTGACTGTGGACTGACAATTGCTGGCAGAAGGGAAGAAGAAGAGGGAAGAAGAAGAAGGAAGAGACAGACGGAAGCCTGGCAAAGACTGATCGCTGAGCGCTGACAGCAATTAGTCAGCACTTCCTCCCCCTGCTCCCTTGGGGCGCCCAGGAGGAAAGACTATAAGACTAAAACGCCAGCCCCAACTCAGACTTGTTTTTCTATGGAACTAATCCCACAGATACGTGCCTAGTGATTCCCTAAAATTGAAAAGACCCTTTTCCTCCTGCACTCTTTCTCTCTCTCCCTTTCTCTTTGGTCTTTCCTTTTTTTCTATAATAGTTATAAATACAAGTATAAAGGCAAACTGCTTGTTATAGTTATTAGGGTTTACTGATTAGACTCTCTTGGATATATAAAAATTTTAAGGTCTGTTAAATAGGGTTGTCTCAGATGAAATGGAACCTTAAATATTAATATACATTATAGGACAAAGGTATATATAGAGTGAGAAATTCTAGAGTTGGTTGTTTGCTTTAAACAAGTTTGATTTGATATGGTAATGATTTATTAGGGGTAAAATACAATTAACTCTGGTATATGAACTTAATATAGAGAATAATACATAATACATAATATTTGATTACATTCTATTGTATAGCATCTATTGTATAGTATTGTATAGTATCTGATAACACTCTATTGAATTGGAATTTAACTTGCCTGAATGACAGATTGGGCCGAAGAAAGAGATCTAAAATAACTTGGTGTGTAAGCTTAGCAAATAGACTTGTAATCACACTTAAAGGGCTATTACATCGAATGGTGATTTGGGATAATATTCTTAACATTGTCCAATTGCAAAAACAAATCTTATCAGAGATGACTTCCACAACAACCACGGCTCTGAAAACGGGAAGGAAGAACACCCAGACCTTGATGACAACTTTGGCAACTGCCTCCCCAACAACGCAGAAAACTATAGAAGAGACCTTGACAGGAGAAAAACAACCGACTGTCACTAATGCCAATCTACAAGCGACATTATTATCCCTGCAAGAATCGATGTCTGGAATGCAGGAGATTATGATTAGGAATCACAATGAGACCAGAGCCGATATTAGTGAACTGAAGGAAGAAATGGGTAAATTAAAAGAGGAGACGAGAGCAGATATACAGAGAGTTGAAGATAAGGTTGGGATAATGCAATTGGCCATGGAAAGAACTGAATTAAAAATAAAAGAAATAGAGAGGAGGACAGAACAAGCGGAGAGGAACCTAGAAAGGACTGAGGAAGACTTTAAAAATGTTAATAGAGAAATGGAAGATTCCTTGGTCCAACTTGAGATGGACAGAGCAGCTGCATACCTAAGGTTCCAAAACGTGGAGGAATCCAAAAATGAAGAACTAGAACAATTAATGGCAGGTTTGTTGGCTGAACTAGTTGAAAAAGAGAAAGATGACTTACTCAAAGAATTCGATGAAATCTATAGGGTGAACACCAGTTATGCAAGGCGTCACAATTGCCCAAGGGAGATCCATATCCGCTTTTCAAGAAGATGCATGAGAGACCTAATACTTAGAAAGGCCAGAGATGAGAGAATATTATATAAGGGCAAAGAGATCATAATTCTCAAGCAGATTCCAAGAAAAGTGAGGGCCATAAGGCAAGAATATAAATTTTTAGCCAATTACTTAAATAAAAACGAAATCTCATTCAAATGGCTAATCCCAGAAGGGATGCTAATATCGTGGAAGGGAAGAAAAATTAAAATAGACTCAATAGAACAAGCACATGACTTCCTAGAACAGCTAACAACCATGGAGGATCAATACACTAGGGAGGAAACCCAAAGGAATATGCAGGAAGATCGTAACCGCCATAGGAACAAAGAAGAAAGATCTGTCCAAACTCAAGGGAAAGACAACTTACAATGAGAAAGAGAAGAAACAACCCCATATCAACCACAAGAAGAGAGCCGTATAGTTACGAGACAAAAAGTGAGGCAGACTTAAGTAAATGGACGAAGGAAGGAAAATTCTTTCCATCAATATAAACGGCCTAAATTCAAGAGCTAAAAGGAAAAGGATTCTAACCAAACTAATAAAACAAAATGTTGATATAATTTGCATACAAGAAACACACATTAGGAAAAGTGAGGAGAAATTCCTAGATTGTCCGAAACTGGGAAAATTATTTACAGCACCAGCAGATAAACACAAAAAGAAAGGTATTGCAATCTATGTGAGAGATGACTTAAAAGCGGAGTTAATCTGGGCGGACCCTGAAGGAAGAACTCTGGTGGTACAAATCTCGATTAATGGCATTACATTTTTACTGGTAGTAATCTATGCCCCAAATGATGATCAAGGTAAAATTTTTAAACATCTCCACCAAAAAATAATAGATTTTGAAAATGGCAATATTTTCCTGATTGGCGATTTTAACTCTATTGCTGACTACCGGAAGGATCATAGTAACAGGAGTAAGAACAAAAAAGGAAAAAGAGAATTCTCTAAGCCATGTAAGGATATGATGAATGAAATGAATCTGGTAGATATCTGGAGAAAATTAAATCCCAAAAAAGAACAGTTTACTTATTATTCTAACCCACACAAAATTTGGACAAGAATAGATATGGCTTGGATAAATGGTGAATTAATTAATGAAATCAAAGATAGCGAAATCTTACCAAATGACTGGGCTGACCACAACCCAATTCAAATAACCTGGAGAGGTAGAAGAAAACCAAAGAAAAGATGGACTTTTAACACTCATTTAATAAAAGAAGAAGAATATACTAACAAACTGAAAGAAGAACTGAACTTCTTCTTAAAGGAAAATAATAATGATCTAACTTCGAAACAAAATATATGGGACACATTAAAGGCATTTATAAGAGGAATAACAATCTCTTACAATGCTATGAGAAATAAAAGAAAGTATGCCCAACAAAGTAACCTACAACAAGAAATTAAGGATTTAGAAACCCAACTACAAAAGAACCCCAAAAACCAAAGAATACAGAACCAGTTAACAACAACTAAACACAAACTAAATCTACTGGAACAAGAAAAATTGGAGATTAGTCTGAAAATGACTAAACAAATCTACTTTGAGCATGCAAATAAGCCAGGGAGATGGTAAGCCCACAAACTTAAGAAAACGAAAGAAAAAAGATTGATACACCAATTAATGGACGAGGGGGGCAATATGCAAGAGGAGATAGAGAAGAAAAAAGAGATCACTTTTAAATACTTCGGGAAATTATACAAAAAAGAAGAAGTCTGTGAGGATAAAATAATGAAATACCTGGAGGAAGTGAATGATAAAGCAATTGGAGAGGAAGAGATAGAATTATTAAACCAAAATATAACATGGTCCGAACTGAAGTCAGCAATAGAGAAGCAAAGTAACAATAAAGCACCAGGACCGGACGGGATACCGGTAGAACTTTACAAAATTATCATAGAACAAATTGGACCACTGATGCTGGATGTATTTAATGAGGTACTCTTAGCAGCCAAGATGCCGGACTCGTGGAGGGGAGCCTTAATTTCGCTGATCCCGAAGGAGGACCTAGACCACAGACTTATTAATAATTATAGACCAATTTTGCTCCTGAATGCAGATTACAAACTATTCTCTTCTATAATAGCCAATAGATTAAAACAGGTTTTAAACACTTATATCCATGAAGATCAAAATGGATTTCTCCCATTTCAACAAATTAAGAATAATTTAAGAACAGTGATAGACATTTCAGAATACTATGAAGCCCATCCGGAAAAACAATTTGCATTTATGTTTTTGGATGCTGAAAAAGCATTCGACAATTTAAATTGGCATTTCTTAATTCAAAAAATATATAATATGAACCTTGGCACCAGATTCGAAAATGTCATCACTACAATTTACCACACTCAACAGGCAAATATTCTAATAAATGGGGAACAAACTGGCCCGATAAAAATAGAAAAAGGGGTAAGACAGGGTTGCCCTCTCCCCCCTCTGCTTTTCATATTCGCCCTAGAATCTCTTCTGACGTACATTAGGCAAAATTTGAGAATTAGAGGACTGAGGATCAAATCAGAAGAGTATAAAGTACAGGCTTTCGCTGATGATTTGGTTTTTTTTCTGGAGGAGCCCATAGAAAAAGGACACAACTTATTAGAAGAACTAGAACAATTTGGAGAGGTCGCAGGATTTAAAATAAACAGGGGAAAAATGAAATTAATGACTAAAAATTTAACAGGAGACCAGAATAAAGAGCTAGAGACAACAATGGGAATACAGGTGACAAAAAAAATTAAATACTTAGGAATTTGGCTAACTCCGCAAAGCAAATCGTTAAAAGAAAACAACTATGACAAACTTCTCCAACAATCTAAGAAAGACTTAGATTCCTGGAGTAATTTACAACTTTCCTTATTGGGCAGGATTGCTTTGATTAAGATGAATATTCTGCCAAAATTTCTATATTTATTCCAGACAATTCCAATCAAACTAAATAAAAAATTTTTTATGGAACTAAACAAGATAACGTTGAATTTTATTTGGCAGGGGAAAAAAGCTAGGATTAACGTAAAAGCCCTACAAGATTCGAAAAGCAGAGGAGGGTTAGCTGTGCCAAACTGGGAAATATATCACACGGCAGCCACCCTACTATGGATAAAGGATTGGGTGAACCTAACCAACAAAAGAACACTAGTATTAGAAGGCCACGATATGCAGAAAGGATGGCATGCCTTTCTGTGGGAAACTGGGAAACCCAGGCAATCATATTTCCATAGGCATCTTATCAGGGATTCTTTATTAACTAATTGGAAAAGGGTACGTAAAAAACTTTATCTAAAAATACCGATTTGGCTATCTCCAATGGAAGCGATAGTACACCCTAATAATTTGCACATAACCAAAATGATTAAGTATGAAAATTTATTAGACCCACAAGGAAAGCTGAAAACACGACAAGAATTACAAGAGCGAGGATTTATAATTGATCAGTGGGTGTACCTTCAAATTCATAGTAAATACAAACAAGACATTAAGGAATTTGGAATCTACGATAAATTACAGACTCTAGACAAAATTCTATTAGGACCGAGTAAAAAATAATATCTAAATTTTACAAACATTTATTAGAAACAGAACTAGAACAAGAAATTGTCAAAGGAAATATGATTGCGTGGAGCAGAAACGTGGGTCGGAGCATTACCCTAGCAGAATGGGAAAAGATCTGGAACAGGAAAATTAAGATCACGAAATCAGCAACTTATAAAGAAAACTTATATAAAATGTTTTATAGATGGCACCTGCCCCCTTCGAGATTGGCGAAGATGCACCCCAACACGAGCCCCAAATGTTGGAAATGTCAAAACATAAAAGGTACCTTCTTCCACATGTGGTGGTCATGCAAGGAAACCCAGAAGTACTGGCAAAAAATTAGGCACTGGCTAGAGGAAATAACCATGGAACAAATTGAGTACAAACCAGAGTCCTTCCTTCTAGGAATCTTTGATAAACAAATATCCAAAAAATCGAAGTATATTACAATCCATATCTTAACCGCGGCCAGACTGGCATTTGCCCAGTGCTGGAAACTACCCTCTATCCCCACTGAACATATGGTTATTCAGAAAATTTTACAATGCGCCGAAATGGACAAACTAACGCAAGCATTAAAAAATAAAGAATCCTCAACCTATTATAGCAATTGGAATCCTTTGTATATTTGGCTAAACCAAAGATAGATCACCTCTAAGAAAATTAAGGCCGAGGCCCCCGAAGCAGAGATAAAGAAAAGCAACGCCGACGATAGTTTTGAAGAAGAAAGGACCTTACAGACAGTCACAAAAATATGGTTTTATTATAATTGTTTTCCCTACTCTTTCCCCCCCTTCCCTTACCTTTCCCTCTTTCCTCTCTCAAGCCTTCCTCTCTTTCCCTCTTGGCCTATGCCAAGACCTGTTTGTCTTTTTGTTGTATATAATTTGTAGCTGTGTTGTTGTTTTTTTAAAAGTAAAATTAATAAAGTTTTTTCTAAAAAAAAAAGAAAATAACCGTGCACCTCATTTTTCCCATCCCATAAAAATGTGTGCCAACCTAATTGTAAGTCATGTCCTTCAATTGTCAATATTATTTTCTTTTTCAACATTACCCAGTCTTTAATCCATGTAAGGGCTGCTGCTGTATAGTATAATTCCCAATCTGAAGAGCAAAAACCCCTCTCTTTCTACTGTCCTGTAACAATTTTAACTTTATTCACGTTTTTTTCCTTAGCCAAATAAACTTTGATATTAATTTGTTTAAATCTTCAAAAAAATTATTTCCTAACTTTATCGGGGTCACTTGGAACAGAAACAGAATTTTTGGCAATATGTTCGTTTTGATTGTGGCAATTTGTCCTGTAAGCGAGAGTTGTAATTTCTTCCAATTATCCAAATCCATCTTAATTTGTGTTATCAATCTTGTATAATTATCTTCTTTAATAGATATACTTTTCGCTGTTAACCATATTCCTAAATATTTAACTTTTTTGGCAATTTGCATTTCCAATTTTTCCTCAAATTCTTTGTTCTGTGTCAACTCATAAAATATTTCTATGGCCTTTTTAGAGTTGCCAACAGAAAGGAAGCGGGGAGTAGTACAGTAGCTTGCAAAATGAAACTGCATTCCATAAATGTTTTCAAAGATAGTAACTAGGTGACCAACGTTTTTGCCGCACAAAATTGTAACTGGAGAGCATGATTGATGACTGACTCTTGGCTATGAATGTGTCCAATTGGAGAATATGAATTACGATACACCCAGGAGGTGGGGGAAAACCAGGGTCAAGAGTGACAATGAATTATGTGCCTCAGAGTCGGCTACACCCAGGCAGTGCCAGACAGTTTAACTCCCAATAAATCCTTTTTAAGTTTTAGAAGTCTGGCTCAAGACTCATGATTTAAATAGGGGTAACTGCCAGAATCCTGACAGCTAGCCAACTTTCATAATTCATCATTACCTGACACCCGGCCTCTTCAATTGCTTCCCAACATCTGGAATGCGTGGAGAGAAAGTCAGGTTGACATGGCAGAAGGGGGATTATCAGAGGAGAGCTTGCTCCAAGCAACCCAAATGCAAAACAGAAGCTGATGATATAAATACAGCCGAAGCAGAGAAACCTGAACTAATGAAGGAAAGAAAAACAGATGACTGCTGGTGGAAAACAAAGCTCCACAAAGCTTCAGAAGTTGAGTTCCCCGATCCCAAAAAGGGGGAAAGCCCCTGAGCGAGCTGGGAAGAGTGGAATGGATGTGGGACTGGGAACAAGAGCCAGAGCCCCAAAGCTCCTGACGGGATCCTTGGGGAGATCAATAGAGCAGCTGAGACAGGAATTTGACCAGGCTACCATTAAAAATGACCCATCATGCCACCCAAAACAGAGAGGAGTTTCCACAGAGCCTTCTGAAGTGAGGGGAAGCAGGCAAGATCACAGCCCCCCTTCTCTACCCAGCAGAAGAAAAAAGACCCCACAGTGGTAACCAGTGCCTCCCCCACGCAGCAAGCAGCCCCCTCCTCCCCCTGTGCAAACTAGAGCTGGGGAGGAAGGTCAGCCACCTCAAGCACAGGTTTACAGAGGGCGACAGGAAGAGGGCAGAGCAGAGCTGTACAAACTGCCCTGGTTCAAGGGAAAATATGGTGGGGACCCAGACCAGCTAGCTCTATTCCTTGACTCAGCTGAGATCCACCTAGAATGCTATGGACATCTCTACCCAGCCCCTAGAGCCATGGTGAATGCCATTTCCAAGGGGTTGGAGGGAGAAGCAAGAGGATGGCTAGCAACCCTCCACAAGAGAAGAACCCCCAGCTACATGACGCAGATGACTTCCTATGACTGTTAGAGGCCAGATTTGAAGAGGCAGAGGATGAGCCGTATGCAGAAGATGAGCTCAGCAACCTAAATCAGGGAGGGTGACCCACCAAGGAACACATCCGTGAATTCAGGAGAATCAGTGGGAAGCTACCCTTTTGCCTGAGCGGATGCTGGTTCATTTATTCAGAACAAGCCTGGGCAGGAAAATTAGCAAAGTAACCGACTATCGGGACATCCTGTACCGACTCTCTGAGTGGTTCTGAGTAGCCATAAAAGTCAACGGGGCATTACACGCTAGTGACATAAGGAAGCTGCCAGGAACCAGAGACAGACCGGGGCAACCAAGCCAATGGGACAACACAGCAGCATGATCTGCCCCCAAACCAACCCTCTCACGAAGCCCAATTAAATGCTACCGATGTGGGGTGGGGGAAGGGCATATGGCAACGCCGTGTGCAACCCCAGATTCAAAACCAAGGCCGAAACCAGACAACAGATAATCAGAGTTGGAAGGGACCTTGTAAATCATTCAGTCCAACCCCCCGTCCAAGCGGGAGACTCTACACCATTTCTGACAAAAGGCAGTCCAATCTCTTCTTGAAAGTCTCAAGTGATGACGCTCCCACAACATCCGAGGGCAAGCTGTTCCATTGATTAATTGTTCTCACTGTCAGAAAGTTTCTCCTTATTTCCAGGTTAAACCTCTCCTTGTTCATTTTCCATCCATTATTCCTTGTCTGGCCTACAGGTGCTTTAGAAAATAGCTTGACCCCTTCCTCTCTGTGGCAGCCCCTCAAATATTGGAAGACTGCTATCATGTCTCCCCTGGTCCTTCTCTTCACTAGACTAGCCAAGCCCAGTTCCTGTAACCGTTCTTCATATGTTTTAGTCTCCAGTCCCCTAATCATCCTGGTTGTTCTTCTCTGTACTTTTACTAGAGTCTCAACATCTTTTTTATAATGTGGTGCACAAAACTGGATGCAGTACTCTAGGTGTGGTCTTACTAAGGCTTTATAGAGTTGGATTTGTACTTCCCTTGATTTTGATTGTATCCCTCTTTTAATACAACTTAGGACTGCATTAGCTTTTTGGGCTGCTGCTGCACATGGCTGGCTCATATTTAGCTAAGACTCCAAGATCCCTCTCACAGTTACTGCTATTAAGCCTGGTTTCACCCAGTCTATATGTGTACTTTTGGTTTTTCTTGCCTAAGTGTAGGACTTTACTTTTCTCTACATTGAATTTCATTTTGTTAGATATGGCCCAGTGTTCTAGTCTGTCAAGATCCATCTGGATCTTGAGCCTATCTTCTTGGGTGTTAACTATTCCTGTCATCTTAGTATCACCTGAAAATTTGGTAAGTTCCCCTTCTATTCCCTCATCTAAGTCGTTAATGAAGATATTGAAGAGTACTGGGCCTAAGACGGAACCTTGTGGCACCCCACTGCTTCCCTCCATGTAGACTTAGACCCATTAAGGACTACTCGTTGAGTATGGTTTGCCAGCCAGTTGTGAGTCCATCTAGTGGTGGTGCTACCTATTCCACTTTTTTTTAGCTTACTAAGAAGTAGGTTGTGGTCTACTTTGTCGAATGCCTTGCTGAAATCTAAATATATTACGTCCACAGTATTTCACTGGTCTACTAATTTAGTCACTATGTTGAAGAATGAAATAAGATTGCTTTGGCATGATCTGTTCTGAACAAACCCGTGCTGACTGCTAGTTATTACTTTACTTGTTTCTAGATGTTGGCAGATCTGTTTTTTTATTATCTTTTCCAGTAACTTCCCGGGTGTTGTTTTCTGGGTCTGTTTTTTTTTCCTTTTTTGAAGATGGGAACCACATCAGCTCTTTTCCAGTCCTCTGGTAGTTCCCTGGTGCTCCAGGATTTTTGAAAGATACAGTGCAGTGGTTCTGAGATGACCTCTGCCAGCTCCTTTATAACTCTGGGATGTAATCCATCAGGCCCTGGTGATTTGCATTCAAGATCAGACAGGTGTTCTCTTACTAATTTTTTGCTTATTTTAACTTTTATTTCTGGTCTGTCTTTTACAGTTATGTTTTTGGTGGGTTGAGCTATACTTTCTTTTTGCGTGAAGACCGATGCAAAGAATGAGTTAAGCAGTTCTGCTTTCTCTCTGTTGCCTGTTACTTCCTTGCCATCTTCTCTCTTTAGTGGACAGACTTGCTTCCTTGATATTTTTTCTTGTTATTTATATGCTGGAAAAAACTTTTTTTGTTATCTTTGACTTTTGTTGCAAGTCTTTGTTCGTTCTGAGCCTATCCTGACTTCATCTTTGCAGATTCTGGCTATCTGCTGATATTCTGCCTTACTTGTGTGCCCCTCTTTCCATTTTTTGTACTTTTTTGTACCACCACCCAGGGAACAACCTGAATGAGGCCCCAGACGTGCCACCAACACATCCCAGAAGGTCCTTCAGGCTGCAGAGGTCCCTCTCCATCCAGCTGAAGGGGGAGGAACCCTGGACAACGATGACCAGTCACCAGATTCTTATGACAGCAAGGACCAGGGCGTAAACTACCCAATGGTGAGTGGACCAATTCCCCCTTTCATCTTCCCAATATGGCTTACATCCCCAAAAACAGGCAATAAGGGGACTTTCCAAGCCCTAATAGATTCAGGCTGCACCAGGTGCCTGATCAACCTAACCACGGTCCTAAAACTGGGGATCAGAGTGAAAAAGCTAGCCCACCTGTTCCAGTTCAAACAAGTAATGGTTTCCTGCTGGGAAGAGCCTATACCACTCACTTAACCGAACCAGTGAGACTAGAACTAGCGGATCACTGGGAAACAATTCGATTCGTAGTGGCTCCCAAAATAACAGATGCAGTCATACTGGGACTTTCCTGGCTAGACAAGTGGGGCCCAACCATCTGGTGGCAGGGGGGAGCAGCCACAGACTGAGGATAGCAAAGGGACCTCAACCCCTTCCTCACCATCGAATAGAAGCACCGCTCATGCAGGGGACCCTTTCAGGGAGTTCAGGAGAACAACTGGCAGCCAGCTCCGACAGAACCCCAGAGGCTGGACAGATCCCAAGAGAATATCAGGACCTCGCTGAAGTGTTCAGTGAGACTGAGTGTGACATCCTACCCCCACATCATGAGACAGACTGCACCATAGAAATCATTCCCAGGGCAAAACTACCAAAACCAAAATGTACACCATGATGCCCCGGGAAATGCAAGAAACGCGCAAATATATAGACAAAAACCTAGCAAGAGGGTTCATCGAACCAGCCAAGCCACGGGTCACAGCCCCAGTCCTGTTCAAAGAAAAAAAAGATGGGACTATGAGATTATGCGTTGACATTAGAGCGATTAACGGACTGTGTGTACACAATCTATACCCCCTCCCACTCATAAAGGACATGCTATCCCACCTGGCCAAAGGGAAGGTCTTTACCAAATTAGACCTCAGAGAAGCATACTGTCGAGTCCGCATCAGGGAGGCAGACAAATGGAAAACAGTGTTCAACTGCCCCCTAGGGAGCTTCCAATTGAAAGTCATGCCTTTTGGACTATAGGAAGCCCCAGCAGTGTTCATGCAATTAAGGTGCTACATGAACATGGGTCCTTGACTACTTGGGCAACATTCTCATCTACACTGAGATGTTGGACAACCACATACCCCTAGTGCACCAAGTACTGGAAAAACTTCTAGCAGCAAGCCTGTATGTCAAGCTGTTGAAATGCGAATTTCACAACATGCAATAGTTGGACTACCTGGGCTACTGAGTCTCCAATGAGAGGATAGAGATGGACCCCACCAAAGTACAAGCCATTCTGGGCTGGCAAGCCCCTTGCATCCACAGACAGCTACAAAGCTTCCTGGGGTTTGCAAACTTCTACCAACAATTCATCCCCTCCTTCATGAGGATTGCCAAATCCATGATGGACCTCCTAAAGACAGGGAGTACAGGAATGAAACCACGCCTGGAACAACCCCTACAGTGGGACCTAACCTGCAAAAAAGCATTTGAAACACTGAAAGAACTCTTTGCAAAAGAACTGGTGCTGAAGCACCCTGACCCCGAACAACCCTTTGTCATTCAAGCAGATGCCAGCGACATGGCAGTGGGAGCAGTGTTACTCCAAAGAAATGACCACGGAAACCTTCAGCCCTGTGCCTTCACCTCCCACAAGCTCATGGACACAGAGAGACAATGGGCTGCATGGGAAAAAGAGGCTTTTGCTGTGAGATGGACACTGCAAACCTGGCGCCACCTGCTGGAAGGGGGGCAGAGACCATTCAAAGTTTGGACTGACCATAAAAATCTGGAGGGCCTTAGGAACCCATGAAAACTATCACTCAAACAAGTCCGCTGGGCCCAATGCTTCAACCGGTTCGACTTCGTGCTAAAACACATCACGGGGGGGAAGAACTTTCTGGCCAACGCTCTCTCACATGCCTCAGTATAAATGTGAAAGGCAGGAGGTCATATAGGCCATCATCCCCCCTACCCAAATAGCTGCCCAAGTAACCACCAGATGACAACACCGCGATCAACAAGACCAACCTGCAGATGACTTAACCATGAAATTGAAAACCGAACTGCTAGCAGACCGTTGGTTCCGATACAATCAACACATCTTAACAAAAAGAGATGACCTAGCATGGAAAGGGACAAAACTCTACGTCCCAGAATCCCTACGCACTCTAGTCCTTCAGAGGAGCCATGAAGCCAAACCAGCAGGACACTTAGGGTTCTTATTAACCCTCATTACATTCATGGCAGGACTAGACTTCCTGTCTCCTGAGCTTCTCTGGAGTTTTTTTTTTCCTCCTTTGCTGGTACTTTGCTTGTATGGAGCCCAAAATTGACATATATGTAGCCATTTCACTTGGAAACCTGACAGCTTGACTTTCTTAAAGGGGAAGGGTTGTTTTAAGCTTTTTATACTGCTGTTGGGAGGAAATACTCCACTGTTGGAGTTAACACTTTGAAGAAATAATTGAATAACGAAGTAGAGCTGCCAGAAAGCTTTTAATGACAAGGAACCAAGATGAGTGACATTCAGCAAGGCTTCTTGGTTAGCTAGAAAGGTTGACATTCAAATGTGAGTTTACATAACCTTACAGGATTGGGCCTGTAAAGTGGAAAAAAAAAACAAAGGGAGGTTTCTTCTAACAACTGGTTCTCTGAACTGCTTAGAAAGTTTACAACCGGTTCTAGCAGATAGGTGCGAACTGGTAGAATCCCACCCCTGATGCTGTCCACTTCATACTCTGCCTCTCCCTGAGGAGCTACTGGCAACGGCTGTGTCATCGGTAAGTACCGGGTAGAGAGCCAAACCCAATCGTCTACAGCTAAAGGCGGAACATCACAATGATACCGATCTGCAAAGTGTTTGTAGTCCTCCTTGGCTTTCTCCAGTTGGTCTCTGACCATGTGGTGCATGGCTTTTAACTCTTGCAGGAACGTATCCATTGCCGGTGTTGGGCTTTGTGAAACGACTCGTTTGACAGCATTGGAAGATTAAGGGCTTGAAGGAGATGAAACGAAAACAAACATTGCTACCATATGATGTCTTTACACTGACTAGTTTAGATTGATGAGGGGGGAATACAAACACTTCATTACATACCCACAATCAGCAAGGCAGCATTAACAAAGAGGAACATCATACTAATAAATTCATAAAGACAGTTTTTGGCAGGGTGGGTAAATAAATCAAGAGAGAGCAACTGCAGGAACGGGAGGAGTAAGGAGTAGTTGGGAATCGTGGCTTAGTTAGTATGCGAAGTAGACCATAGAATTATAGTGTTAATAGGGTAACTGGGACACGAGTGCAGGGCGGAGATAGACAGCGATTAGGTGGGTGGAGTGATGGGATAAATTACACTGAAAGATGATTGATTTCAGTGCTAACCTTGTTCAGTTTAACTTTGCTTGCTGGTTACTGTACTAGGAACAATAAAAAGAAAAAGAAAAAAAAAAACCTATCTGTTTGCAATTTCTTACCTAGGAACCACGGCTAAGAGAAGGTTAGCACTCACTTGTTTATTGTTAAACTGCTATTGGACTTCGTGAGATGGCTGAAGGTTTGGAGCCAGAGTTGCCAATGACAGAAACAATGGAGGAGGTCTGGACTGAGCATAAAAATTTGGAAGCTCTACAAACCCCTCGTAAGCTATCCCCCAAACAAGTTAGATGGGCACTTTATTTTCGGAGGTTTAATTTTGTTTTGAAATATGTACCTGCAGGGAAAAAATTTCTAGCTGATGCATTATCTCAACTCCCACAATATGATAGTAAAAGAGAAACTCTGATACAACCTATTATACAGGGTAAAGATACCATGCAAACATTAAAATATAAAGTAATAGACGACCTACCAAAAGCTTTAGAAAAAGATCCCTGGTTACAGAAAAATAAAACACAATGTATTATCACTGATGGAATAGCTTGGAAAAGAACGAAATTATATATACCGATTACCTTACGTGAACTAGTACTTAAGAGGTACCATGATAGCAAACAAGCTGGTCGTTACGGATATCTTAAAATGTTACATCTAGTTAAGAGACAATTTTGGTGGTCAGGTATGAGGGAAGATATTGAACATTACATTAGAAAATGTGAAGTATGTGCAAGTAGTAAGGCACGTCCTGGAAAACCTTTAGGACTATTGCAAAAGGTGTCTGATCCAGTTAAACCATGGCAGGATATTGCCATGGACTTCATTGTAGATTTACCTTGTAGTCATGTCATGACACATCAGTAGGAAGTCACGTACACAGAAAACCCAATACACATACAATACACATATAGGGCGACACTATTGGAACAGCAACGTGTAAAACCTGAGTTGGCTATAGCATAATGTGTAGCCATATATGGCAATATTCCCTATTCCTGTCTAACTTCCTCATGTGTAACATAACCCCCCCCCCCGCTTGCTGCACAATAAAAGAGAGGTGCGTAGTACTATCTGGGCTTCCTCTCACCAAAAGAAACCTTTGTGTCACTGTCATCTTTGCCACTAAGAGGAGCCCGCCCGGACAGTCTGCCTGGGTGCAGGTCGTCAGCTGACTGATTCATCCCGGTACTGGGACCCGCAACGCATCAACTGGTGACCCCGACGTGATCGTCTCAACGATACGTCCCCGACAAAGCGTGATTCTTGTCTAGGAATGCGCTTCCTTCACTCCTGTACTACGCACCTGGAATAGGCTCGCGCATCGTAAGTATGGGCTCCTCACTTTCTCAAGTTCAACTCAAGCATAGGGATGAACTTCTCGCTTTAGTGAAGAAGGCAAATTATTTGCAAAAGGCTAACGGCACAAATGTATATCCTCTGTCAAAAAAGTATTTGGATGATTTTTTGAGTTATGTCCAACAACAATGCCCCGCGTATCCTGCGGAAGGCACTCTTAAACGTTCCTCTTGGGAACGGATGGGGAAATGGATGCATGAACCACCCAGGGCTCCGCCTCAGATTATTTGTTCTTGGCGTGCCATTATGGCCGCCCTTAATATTCTCTTTCCCGATGATTCTATCCAGTCTTCCTCAGACCCACCTTCTGCTGAACTCTGTCCTGTTGCTGCCTCGGCACCTCCACCCTACTCCACCCCACCCCTTGACTCTTCTCCGAACCCCTCTTCTCCGTTGCCTCCTTCCGCCATGGCGACAGATCCTCCTGTCCGTAATGCCTTTCAGTCGGCTTTGGTGGAAGGAAAGCTATCTGCAGATGATCTTTCTTGTTTCCCTATGATTCTTCAAACCCCCGCTGCTGGGGGTAATCCTGTCCCTCATTATACCCCATTGGAGTGGACTTTGTTAAAGGAATTAAAAACTGCTGCTTCTAAGTATGGCATCGACTCCCCGTATACCCGCCAACTTTTAGCCAACATTTCTACGCATCATCTGGTTCTTGCTTCAGAGTGGAAAGCTATTGCTTCTATGCTTCTCTCTCCTGCTTCGCTTGCCACCTGGCACAATGAATTTCGCCTCGGTATTAACGCTGCTGCTGCAGCCGGACTACCAGCAGGAGTTACTCTTGATCATCTCTTATGCCAAGGTACAGTGCAAAACCCCGCGCAAGAGATCACTATGGGAGCGGGGGGGTACCCAATTATGAGGGAAGCTGCGCTAAACGCCTTCAAGCGGCTCCCTAACACCTCTCAACCTACCCACTCCTTTACTTCTATCCTTCAAGGGCCCTCTGAACCCTATACCTCCTTTATTGATCGTCTCACAGATGCCATTAGCAGGCAGGTGGATAATATTGCCGCTCAGAGCGAACTTCTCATGCGTTTAGCCGTTGCTAATGCTAATGTGGACTGTCAGAAAATTCTTAAGCCCCTTCAAGCCTTGCCAACTCAAAATCTTGCGGATTATATTCGCGCGTGCCAGGAAGTAGGCACGGAATCTCACCGCACTGCGGCTTTAGCTTCAGTTCTTTCTTCTACTCTTGCTTTGTCCACCTCTCGCCTGAAGGGAAATTGTTATAATTGCGGGAAGCCTGGCCATTTTCGTTCACAGTGTCATGCTCCGGGTGGCGGCAGCGCCCCTCGTGGGCGTGGCCAGCCCCCCAGTTCTAAACCAAAAACTGTGTGCCCGCGCTGCCGCAATGGTTTCCATTGGGCCAGCCAGTGCCGCACCAATCCCCGCCCGGCTCAGCAACAGCCGGAAAACTAGTTTCGGGGCCAACAGCTAGCCCCACTCCAAAGGCTGTACCTACTTCCTTGCCAGTCCTTCTATCCGAATCCATTGTCTATGAGGATCCTGGATCTGTCGTCACCCTTCCTCTGACAGTAGCATTTCCTGTCCCTTCACAGCACCCTTTGCTGATTATTCCTAACTCCACCCTGACTATTGAAGGAGTGGTGGCAGCCCCGTTCCTTTATGATGATCAATCTTTAGCTAATCTTTCCCTGGCCTGCATAGGGGACCGCCCCTTCTCAATGGCCAAGGGTTCTATTGTTGCCACCCTTGTCATTCTTCCTCCCCCTTCTGATTTGTTAGCTTTGGATCGCCCAGTGGAAGGAAATAAGCCCATGATGACCGTCCAATTAAATGGTCGTCTCTTTACAGGGTTGGTTGATACAGGCGCAGATGTTTCCGTCATCCGTACCTCTGAGTGGCCCCCTACCTGTCCAACCAAAGAATCCCCCTCTGTCCGGGGAGTCGGCGGTGTTCAAACAGCAAAGGTCAGTTCTAAGTGGCTTTCTGCCACTTCTGCTGGCGTCTCCACTACTGCTTACATTCAACCTGTCATCCTTCCTCTTCACGTTAATCTGTGGGGACGGGACCTTCTCTCTCAATTTCATGCCACGCTGACCATTCCTTAGCCAATGGCAACTCTTACCCCTCTCAAACTTCAACTCAAATCTTCAACTCCAGTCTGGATTGATCAATGGCCACTACCTGTAGAATAACGATCAGCCTTACAGGGTTTAGTCAAGGAACAACTTACTTTAGGTCACCTCGAGCCATCACAAAGTCCTTATAATACTCCTGTCTTTGTCGTAAAAAAGAAATCAGGGAAATGGAGGCTCCTTCAGGATTTGAGGGCCATTAATACCATCCTCCAACCCATGGGGGCGCTACAATGCGGCTTGCCTAATCCTAATATTATTCCTCATAATTATGACCTCATTATAATTGATCTGAAGGACTGTTTTTTCTCCATACCTTTGAATAAAAGTGATCGCCTCTTGTTTGCATTTACGGTGCCAGAATATAACAATGCTAAACCTACTGCTAGATATCAGTGGAAGGTTTTACCTCAGGGCATGCTGAATAGCCCAACTATGTGCCAATATTATGTAGACCAGGTTCTCACCCCCTTTCGAGAGAGCCACCCCTCATTTTTAGTATATCATTACATGGATGACATCTTGATAGCAGCTGAAGGGCCAAAAGGCACCGTACAAAAAACTATTCCTGAACTCACACAGCAACTCACCGCTGCAGGACTTCATGTAGCGCCTGAGAAGATACAAGCCCATTATCCCTTCCAATATTTAGGCCATAAACTCTTACGATCTACTGCTTCACCAGATCTTCCTCTTATTAATCTTCCCCCTAGCCCCACACTGGTGCAACTCCAACAGTGTTTAGGTACTATCAATTGGGCCAGACCTTTCCTGTCTATCTCTACTAATGATCTTTCCCCATTATTTTCAGCTCTTACTGGCTGTCAACAGCCAGCCCAGAAAATTCCACTAACCAAAGAACAGAAAGATTGCCTAACCAAAATTAACCAAGCCTTAAGAGAACAGTGGGTTGACCGCATACACCCAGATGTACCCGTTTCTCTAGCCATCCTTCCAACATGTGCTCTTTTTACAGCCATATTATTACAAATTGTTTCCTCCCGCAAGCGTATTGCGATCATTGAATGGTTGCACTTACCACACACCCCTCGTGCAACAATTACCACAAAACCCATGCAAATGGCCCTATTAATTCAAAAAGGCCGAACACGTCTCAAAGCCCTCATGGGTATAGAACCCAGCACTGTATATGTTCCTCTCAAACTACATACTTGGGAACAGCTCTTTCAAAATTCAGAGGATCTCCAATACGCATTAGCTGATTGGGTTGGATCAGTATCGTATCATTTGCCAGCTGATCCTCGCATTCAAATTATAAAGACTGTACCCATCACTTTTCCTTCACCCCTCTCCACACAACCTCTCTCTGAAGCTTTGACCATCTTTACTGATGGTTCCAAGACCATTGGTGCCTGTACTTGGCTGGAAGATGGCCAATGGCATTCCTGTCGTACAACTCTTCAGACCTCAGCCCAAAAAGCAGAATTAGCGGCCGTCATCTTAGCCTTGGAAAAATTTCCTCACATCCCAATCAATCTTATCTCTGACAGCTTGTATGTCACTCAAGTAGTATTTCACATATATGGCTCTTATCTTTCCCCCTCCGTGGAGACTTCCCTTTTAAAACTGTTTTCTTGCTTACAGCAGCTCATTACCGCTCGTCAACACCCTTCTTTTATTGCTCACATTCGGAGTCACCAGCACCTTCCGGGTTACCTCTCCGAGGGAAATGTCAGAGCCAATACTGCTTGCCAACAGGTTTTTGCTGCTCAAACACAACCTGCCCCCTTAACGGCAGGAGAAAGCCATGCTTATTTTCACCAAAATAAAAAGGCTCTGGTCAAACAATTTGGCATTACCATGGCTGAAGCAATTGCCATTATCCAACAATGCCCCACATGCAGTCTCCAAGCGAAAGCTATCCCTCAAGGGGTTAACCCCAGGGGACTTCAGGCATGTGATACGTGGCAAATGGATGTTACTCAATACCCTCCTTTTGCCCCATGGAAATATCTTCATGTTACCATTGATACTTATTCAGGATTCATATTGGCCACGCCCCAAAGGGGCGAAAATGCAAAACAGGTAATCAACCACTGTATTCGAACCTTTTCAGTGTTGGGATGTCCAAAAATACTAAAAACGGATAATGGACCTGCCTACACAAGCTCTGCCTTTTCGGAGTTTTGCCATCATTGGTCCATTAACCACAAATTTGGAATCCCTTTCAATAGCCAAGGTCAAGCTATTGTAGAAAGGGCAAACCAAACACTTAAACAAGCCCTTGATCGGTACACGGGGTCAAAAGGGATTAGCCCCCCCAACCTCCCGACACTGCAAAATCTGTTAAATGTCTGTTTGTATACTCTTAATTTCCTTAACCTCACTGGAAACCCTCCCTCGTCTGCTGTGTCTCGTCATTTCACTAAACCCTCTTTCCCCACTGCAAGACCACTTGTCTATTACAGGCAACTCCCAGATCCAGCTTGGAAGGGTCCTGCTGAACTTATCACCTGGGGGCGAGGTTACGCTGCAATTCAGTTACCTGAAAAAGTTCTCTGGATTCCTGGTCGCTGTGTGCGCCCTTGCCACACCTCCCCACCTGATCAGCCACAACCCAACGCAGACCCTCTGGATCTCCACTGGTTGAAGCTCCATGATGAATAACTGCCTCCTCTTCTTCACTGCATTATTTTCCTCCTTTTTCCTACAAACGTTGCCTGCAAACCCCCTCAATCTACACCAGCCAGTGAAACAAACTTGGACAATATATGATGCCTACGATCGTGTCTTATTTTCCATCAGCAACATCACTCACCCATACACCTGGTGGCCTACCCTCAAAGCTGATGTCGGACAGATATTGGTAGGCCTCACCGCCTACACCAGCACGACCGAGATACCCACACCTTCTCCGGGATTCGTCCATCGCTATCGATTTTATATTTGCCCCGGACATAAGCAGACTCGCGAGAATATTCGCGTTTGCGGAGGCCCCGCAGACGCCTTCTGTGCCGCTTGGTCGTGTCTCTCCACCGGTTCTATCTCCTGGTCGCCACCGATCAAAGACGATTATATCTTTGCCTTCCAAAATGGTTCTTGGCATCAAGCCATTTGCCCCTCAGGGGGCACATGGACTCCATGTAATCCCATGTATATTTTGTTTTCAGCGGGAGGGAAAAGGCTGACTACACGGTGGGAGGCAGGTCTTACCTGGGGAATCCGGATCTATGCTGATGGGTACGACTATGGCAATACCTTTACCATAAAACTCATCATTGAGCGGCCCGCTATCCAAGTAGGTCCCAATAGAAACATATCCCTGGTAGAATATCGTCCAGGCCATACAGTTCCCCAACCTTTGCTACGGTTAATAAACTCTAGTTACCTCTTCCTCAATGCCAGCAACCCTGCAATTACCAATGATTGTTGGCTGTGTCTTAATGCAGGCCCCCCTTACTATGAGGCCGTCGGTAGCACCACCAATTTCACTGCCCAAAACTCACCTTCATCTTGTCGTTGGTCACAAGGTACTCAAACCA
This sequence comes from Pseudonaja textilis, assembly GCF_900518735.1. The sequence goes on along the minus strand of NW_020769515.1, from coordinate 151,124 downwards.
TTGGTAACATTATAGGGACAGGATACTGCCTGGGAAATGTACCTAACACCACAAGTCATCATTGTAACCAGACTTACTTATGGCTCAATGGTACTTCAAGGGCACTTTGGAGTACCGGTGGGAATTTCACTACTGTTTTTCAGAACTTGTATTTTGTTCTGGACAACAATTCATGGTGGGCCTGTGACACTGGCCTCACCGCTTGTGCTCACGGCCCCACCATCACTCAAAGGAATGGTTACTGTGTTCTCGTTTCGATAGTCCCAAAAATAACTTACCACTCCGGCCAAACCTTTCTGCAGGATAACACCAATTTTGCTCGTCCTAAGAGAGAGGTAGTCACCACCCTTACCCTTGCTGTATTATTAGGACTAGGAGCTACAGGTGCTGCTATGGGAATTGCCAGTCTAGCAGTTAGTAATAATCAATACCAAACTTTGTGTGCTGATATAGACAAAGATCTCGAACTTCTCGAACAGTCTATTTCTCACCTTAAAACATCTCTTACATCCTTATCAGAAGTTGTTTTGCAGAATAGAAGGGGCCTTGATCTGTTGTTTTTAAAAGAAGGAGGGCTATGTGTAGCATTAAAAGAAGAATGTTGTTTCTATGCTGATCATACCGGCTTAGTACAAGATTCATTAGATAAACTAAAAGAGCGGTTGGAAATACGCAAAAGGGAAAGGGAAGCAGGTAACACTTGGTACCATAATATGTTTAATTTCTCCCCATGGCTCACAACACTTCTTTCCTCAATTGCCGGACCATTAATATTGCTCCTATTGCTGTGTGCCATGGGCCCTTGTGTATTTGGGAAAATAATGCAATTCCTCAAAAAACGACTGGCCATTATTGATACTGAGATTACCAACATAAACATGCTTGTAAGAATAAGGTCCGAGATCAACACTCCAGCAGAAAAAAGGTCTCTATTGGCATTCACTTTGGACTCGGAGGAGAACGAAGATGAATACCCAGAAAAAGGAGACGGCCCTCGCATTCTAATATGCCGGCAGGACTTGGACTCGGAGGAGGACTAGATCTTGCAGCATAAAGAATAGAGAGGTATCAAAATAATAAAAACAGAGGAGATGTTGCAATATCATGACACATCAGTAGGAAGTCACGTACACAGAAAACCCAATACACATACAATACACATATAGGGCGACACTATTGGAACAGCAACGTGTAAAACCTGAGTTGGCTATAGCATAATGTGTAGCCATATATGGCAATATTCCCTATTCCTGTCTAACTTCCTCATGTGTAACATAACCCCCCCCCCCGCTTGCTGCACAATAAAAGAGAGGTGCGTAGTACTATCTGGGCTTCCTCTCACCAAAAGAAACCTTTGTGTCGCTGTCATCTTTGCCACTAAGAGGAGCCCGCCCGGACAGTCTGCCTGGGTGCAGGTCGTCAGCTGACTGATTCATCCCGGTACTAGGACCCACAACGCATCAGTCATGGGTTCACCATAATATGGACCGTAATAGATCTGTTCTCAAAACAGGTACATTTCATTCCATGGAAAGGCATACCCTCTGCAAAAAAATTAGTTGGTTTGTTTCTAAAACATATATATCACTTACATGGTGTACCAAGTCGTATTATTTCAGACAGAGGGGTACAATTTACAGCCAGATTCTGGAGAGAGTTTGTGAAAATGATAGGCTCACAGCAGGGGTTAAGTACCGCTTACCATCCGAGTACGAACGGCGCTGCAGAGCGAACCAATGCAGCCATAGTGTCATGCCCCTAATGGAGACTGACTCTGAGGAAGAGGAGGAACAGCCAACAGGGAGTGGGAGCGTGGCTCCAGAGGTGGTGGAGGAGGCTGGGGAAGGGCAGAGGCCGGCTGAGCAATCAGAGGAGGATCCAGGCCCATCCCCTATCCATCCTAGGTCATGCAGGGAGGAGAGGATCAGGGAAAAGCGAGGTCTACTCAGGAGGAGATTACCATGATCCTCCTCGTGGCTTGCAGCTGGGAGCTATGTATATAAGTTTGTAACTGCGCAGTTAGAATTGCTGGAGTCAAAGTTTAATGTTTTCTTTGAAAGAGGCTTATCTTTGCTGGCATTCTTCCCATGAACTCTCTTGGTTATTTTCCTGGAATGTATGATTAATTATCTTGGCTTTCTTCAGAACTCTCATCAATGCGGTTTGTTTTGGTTTTCCTTTTGCCTCATTATTTACTTTTGTGACTTTAAACTGTGCCTAATAAAACAGTGAAGTTAAGTTGAAGGTATTACCGGATTTTAAGGTATGTTTTGGGTTTTGCATTATTTTGAGAGACTACGGGTCATCACACATACAACGATATCTAAGGTGTCATGTATCATATCAACAAAATGATTGGTCTGAATTATTACCATTCGCAGAATTCGCTTATAATAACGCTATTCATAGCAGCACAGGATATACCCCATTTCAAATAGTATATGGAAGTTAGTTACTACCAATTCCAGAATTGCCACATAGTACAGAGACACCAGTAATGCAGAAGCAATGGTATGAACAAATACAACAATCATGGAAATGTGTAAGAGAAGCCTTACGCGATGCCTTCATTGCATGTAAAAAACAATTCAACAAACGGAGGAATAAACAAAAGCCTTTCCACATTGGAAGTCTCGTATATCTGTCCACTAAATACACTGCTCAAAAAAATAAAGAGAATACAAAAATAAGACATCCTAGATCTGAATGAATGAAATATTCTTATTAAATACTTTGTTCATTACATAGTTGAATGTGCTGACAACAAAATCACACAAAAATTATCAATGGAAATCAAATTTAGCAACCCATGGAGGTCTGGATTTGGAGTTACACTCAAAATTAAAGTGGAAAAAAACACTACAGGCTGATCCAACTTTGATTTAATGTCCTTAAATCAAGTCAAAATGAGGCTCAGAAGTGTGTGTGGCCTCCACGTGCCTGTATGACCTCCCTACAATGCCTGGGCATGCTCCTGATGAGGTGGCGGATGGTCTCCTGAGGGATTTCCTCCCACACCTGGACTAAAGCATCCCCCAACTCCTGGACAGTCTGTGGTGCAACATGGCATTGGTGGATGGAGTGAGACATGATGTCACAGATGTGCTCAATTGGATTCAGGTCTGGGGAATGGGCAGGCCAGTCCATAGCATCAATGCCTTTGTCTTGCAGGAACTGCTGACACACTCCAGCCACATGAGGTCTAGCATTGTTGTGCATTAGGAGGAACCCAGGGCCAAGTGCACCAGCATATGGTCTCACAAGGGGTCTGAGGATCTCATCTCGGTACCTAATGGCAGTCAGGCTACCTCTGGCAAGCACATGGAGGGCTGTGCGGCCCCCTAAAGAAATGCCACCCCACACCATTACTGACTCACTGCCAAACCGGTCATGCTGGAGGATGTTGCAGGCAGCAGAACGTTCTCCATGGCGTCTCCAGACCCTGTCATGTCTGTCACATGTGCTCAGTGTGAACCTGCTTTCATCTGTGAAGAGCAAAGGGCGCCAGTGGAGAATTTGCCAATTTTGGTGTTCTCTGGCAAATGCCAAACGTCCTGCACGGTGTTGGGCTGTAAGCACAACCCCCACCTGTGGACGTTGGGCCCTCATACCACCCTCATGGAGTCCGTTGCTGATCGTTTGAGCAGCCACATGCACATTTGTGGCCCGCTGGAGGTCATTTTGCAGGGCTCTGGCAGTGCTCCTCCTGTCCCTCCTTGCACAAAGGCGGAGGTAGCAGTCCTGATGCTGGGTTGTTGCCCTCCTATGGCCTCCTCCATGTCTCCTGATGTACTGGCCTGTCTCCTGGTAGTGCCTCCATGCTCTGGACACTACGCTGACAGACACAACAAACTTTCTTGCCACAGCTTGCATTGATGTGCCATCCTGGATGAGCTGCATTACCTGAGCCACTTGTGTGGACTGTAGACTCCCTCTCATGCTACCACTAGAGTGAAAGCACCGCCAGCATTCAAAAGTGACCAAACCATCAGCCAGAAAGCATAGGAACTGAGAAGTGGTCTGTGGTCACCACCTGCAGAACCACTCCTTTATTGGGGATGTCTTGCTAACTGCCTAGGCTTTCCACTTGTTGTCTATTCTATTTGCACAACAGCATGTGACATTGATTGTCAATCAGTGTTGCTACCTAAGTGGACAGTTTGATTTCACAGAAGTGTGATTGACTTGAAGTTACATTGTGTTGTTTAAGTTTTCCCTTTATTTTTTTGAGCAGTGTATATAAATCTGGGTCTTCCTTGTAAGAAATTAGGGCCAAAATATATTGGACCATTCCTGATTGTAAAGGTAATTAATCCGGTGACTGTACAATTGAAACTATCATCACAATATAAAAGAATACATCCTGTATTTCATTGCAGTTTATTAAAATATATATATAAAGATATAGACACACCACAAACACTTCCTCATCCAATAAAAGACGATCAATATGAGGCAGAGGAAGTATTAGATTCCCGAAAGAATAGGGGAAAGTTACAATATTTGATAAAATCGAAGGGGTATCCCATTGCGGAAGCATCGTGGGTTAATAGTAATGACGTCCATGCTCCACTATTATGTCAATGGTTTCATAGAAAAAATCCACATAAAGAAACAGAAACATAACAACGCTAATGAAATAAGATATTAATTGCCCCTGCTTCATTTCCAGGGAGACCAGAGGTAGAGGGGGCAGCATGTTGGGCTTCATGAAACGACTCGTTTGACAGCATTGGAAGATTAAGGGCTTGAAGGAGATGAAATAAAAACAAATATTGCTACCAGATGACGTCTGCATGCTGACTAGTTTAGATTGATGAGAGGGGAATACAAACACTTCATTACATACCCACAATCAGCAAGGCAGCATTAACGAAGAGGAATATCATACTAATAAATTCATAAAGACAGTTTTTGGCAGGGTGGGTAAATAAATCAAGAGAGAGCAACTGCAGGAATGGGAGGAGTAAGGAGTAGTTGGGAATCGTGGCTTAGTTAGTATGCGAAGTAGACCATAGAATTATAGTGTTAATAGGGTAACTGGGACACGAGTGCAGGGCGGAGATAGACAGCAATTAGGTGGGTGAAGTGATGGGATAAATTACACTGAAAGATGATTGATTTCAGTGCTAACCTTGTTCAGTTTAACTCTGCTTGCCAGTTACTGTACTAGAAACAAGAAAAAGAAAAAGAAAAAAATACAAACCTATCTGTTTGCAATTTCTTACCTAGGATTCATAGAACCATGGCTAAGAGCTGGAATGGAGAGTCAGACGGGGCCATGGAATAGTCGTGGATGAAAACTATACCTGGTGAAGAACAGGGACACGTGGGTGGATGCATATTGAGCGTTGTAAGCGAATTCTGCCACAGGCAGCACCTCCACCCAATTGTCCTGTTGGGTGTTGCTAAAACAGCAGAGGTACTGCACTAAGATAGCATTCACTATCTCTGTACCCCCATCAGTTTCGGGGTGATGGGTGGGCAACAGACACGCCTCTACTGCGTTCCACAAGTAGGGTCTGCCAAAAGCGTGCCATAAATTCCCTGTGTGCCCTTCAATGGGGGCAACTCAGTTATGAAGTCCAATGACACTGCCCCCAAGGTGTTTCTGGTGTGGGTAACGGCTGCAAGAGACCAGGGGGCGCACCCGGAGCATACTTGGCCTGTAGACAGATCCCACATGATGCCACATATCCCGACACGTCATGCCTGAGTAGGGGCCACCAAAATGTCCTAGAGATGAGGTGCAGCATTTTGAAAACCCCAAAGTGTCCCACTGCCGGGGTCTCATGGCATTGTTGTAGAATAAGGCCACAAAGAGGACCTCCAGGCACGTAGATGCAATCATGGAACCACAACAGGTCCCCCGTATATGCCCAAGTAGTCTCCCGTCTCCCATCCCCATCCAGTTCTCAAGCTGCCACGAATGGATCCTGCTGCTGCGCCTCTTGAATCCTAACTTGAAGGTCCACAGGTTCCTCGGTGGCCACAAACCCCTGCAACAAAATCACTGTCCGGGGCACGATTTTGTCCTCCCTTCAGTTATACTCAGGCTTCCAAGACAGTGCGTCAGTGCGCTGATTCCACCCACTCAGAACATAGGTCACTCGGAAATCAAATCGGGCAAAAAACATCCACCATCGCACCTGACGCTGGTTCAATGTCCAGGCTGTACATAAGTGTTCCAAATTGCGATGATCCGTCTGAACCTCGATCTGGTGACAAGCCCCCTCCAGGTATTGCTGCCATTTCTCAAAAGTGACCTTAACTGCCAATAGCTCCTTGTCTCATATTGTATAATTGCACTCTGGAGCAGACAACTTCCGTGAATAATAGGCGCATAGGAACAAGGTGCCTGCAGGGACGTAGGCCTGGAGGAGCACTGCACCAACGGCCACATGGGAAGCATTGGTTTCCACCACAAACTGCTAGAACAGATCAGGGTGTTTGAGGATAGACTCGGAGGCAAAGGCGGCCTTCAGGGCATCGAAGGCTTCCTGCTCCTCAGCACCTCAATGGAACTTCTCCCCTTTCTTGAGCAGATTAGAAAGGGGAGCAGTCAAGGCAGCAAAGTACATGCCTGTAATGACTTTTTCCGGGTCCACACTGGCAGGTGAAATACGATGACCCAAGAAGTTGATCATGGTTTGTACAAACTGGCACTTCTCGCGCTTAGCAAACAGGTGGTTATCTCACAAGCGTTGCAACACCAGCTGCACATTTTGCTAGTGTTCCTGCAGGGATGCCAAGTAGATCAAAATATCATCCAAGTAAATGACCACGAACTGATCTAATAAGCCACAAAAGACGTCGTACATAAAATGCATAAACACAGCTGGAGCAATGGTTAAGCCAAAAGGCATCATGGTATACTTTAAATCAGTGGTCACCAACCAGTGGGCTGGGGACCACTGGTGGTCCGCGAGAAAATTTTGGTGGTCCGCAGAGAAATGTCACCCCCAAAGCACCCCCCAAAGCAATCCAGGCAGGACAGGAACACAAGGCTTGCATCGCTTGCATTGAGAACAACACGAGGTAGTGAGGGGAGGGGGGAAAGGGTGGAGGGGGGAAACTTGCCCCATTCGCCCCACACACCTGGCCTGGCCACTGGGCTGCTTCTTTCTGCTTCTGCTTTTGGCTGCACGCAAGGAAAGCAGCAAAAGTCTTTCTCTCCCTCAAACTCTACCAGAAATGAGCCTTTGGGACCCTGCAGGGCATCCTGTTCCAAGAGTCACAAAGACTCATTTCTGGCGGAGTTTGGGGGAGAGAAAGAAAGACTTCTGCTGCTTTCCTTGCATGAAGCCAAAAGTCTGTCTCTCTGTCTCTCTGTCTCTGTCTCTGTCTCTCTGTCTCTCTCTCTCTCTCCCCCTGAGAACGGAGCTGGAGATGGTATCCTGTGATTGCAAATAAAGAATGATCGATCAGTAGGAAAATGGGGTGGGGGATTTTCCTGCAGACTTTTTTGGGGATTTTCCTAGGGTCTCTGGTCCACGGGATTTTAAATGATGAGTTTGGTGGTCCCTGAGGTCCTAAAGGTTGGTGACCCCTGCTCTAAATGACCATGCTGTGTCCAGAAGGCTGTCCACTCGTCTCTGGCACAAACTCAGACCAGGTTGTAGGCGCCCCACAAGTCCAGCTTCATGAAGATTTTAGCTTGATGAAGCCGCTCAATCAGTTCACGGATGAGGGGAAGTGAGTACCAATTCCGTACTGTGATTTCATTCAACTTGCGGTATCACAGCACAGGCGCAGCTCCCCTGATTTCTTCTTGACCAAGAGCACTGGGGCAGCCAACGGGGAGGTAGAAGGCCGGATAAACCCTTTCCAGCGATTCTTCTCAATAAACTCCCGCAACACGGCCAGCTTCGGTTCCAACAGGGAGTATATCTGACCCACCAGCAATTTAGCATCAGGCAGCAGTCAATTGGACAGTCATATGACCGATGCAGGGGCCTCCTTTTCCCCAAACATGTCAGCAAAGTTCACCAATTCCTCAGGTAGATTCAGGTCCACGGGTGTAGCCACACCCCCTGCACAGGCATGCAGGCAATGAGTGCCACACTTCTTGCCAAGAAACTGCACTGCTCCAGACGACCAGATGATCTGCGGATCATGGGCCCGTAACCACTCCAACTCTAGCACCACCGGAAAGTGAAGTACTGCAGCAATGTAGAACACGGCTTCCTCCACATGCTGCCCAATACGCATGTGAAGGGGTTTGGTTGCAGCAACCACAGGTCGCCAACAAAGGGGTTGACCATCAATCATCTCCACCAATACCGGTGGTGACACCTGTTGCTGGGGAGTGGACCACTGCGCAGCAAAGTGCACATCCATGAAATTGGCCGTGGCCCCTGAGTCCACCAAGGCCTGGATCTTGACCGCTCCCTGACCAGGCACGAACACACTTGCTGTCAGTATGAGATGCTTCACCAAGGACAACTGGGGTGGAGATGGCAGCCCTGATGCCACTGGAGCCTGACCTACAGAAGCCCATATGCCGGGCAATGCCCGTTTCCCACTGCTGCTGACGTTGCTGCTTTAGGTGCCTTGGCAGGACACTTGGCCACCAAATGGCCTTGGCTGCTGCAATAGAGGCATAGGCTGTCACGATGATGCCTATCCTTTTTGGCTTGGGTCAGACGAGGTCAGGCAGCCCCCAACTGCATGGGCTCATCCACAGGCACTTCTGACGGGGGCACCGTCTTGATGGGAGCAGATGTGGCCTCTGTCCATTGTTGTGCCCATCGCTGCTGAAGCCTGACATCGATACGAAGGCACAGATGCATGAGCTCCTGCAGGGTGCAAGGGCATTCAGTGCGTGCCAAGTCGTCCAGGAGCTCCGACAACAGGCCTTCCTGAAGCTGGTCTATCAGTGCTGCCTCATTCCACTGCAGGTCCTGGGCGACCACCCAGAAATCAGCAATATAGTCTGTGAGCGAGCCTCTCCCCTGCCTCAATTCTCTCAATCGCCTGTTTGCCATTTGGCTCCGAACGGGGTCCTCAAACATGGCCCTTAACTGATGGCAAAACTCAGCATAATTATGCGCACTGTAGACCCTGACAACAGGCTAACAACCCCACCTTATCCCGGTCAGTGGGGAAGTCCTCTGGCTGAAGGCTCATATAAAGTTGGCACTGCCCAAAAAATGCTGGAAATTGGTCCAGCAATCCATCAAATTTATCTGGCACCGCTACCGGGCATTTGCGGCATGGCCTAACAGCTTGCATCTGTGCAACCTCCACAGTCAAAAGAGCCACCTGCTGGGCTAGCTGGTCATTGTCTGCTCTGAGCTGATCCATGGTCACCCCACGTAAAACAGAAGCAAGTTGGAGGGTGGTTGGGAGCAAAATGTGATGACCCGGGGCATGGCACAAAGTCAACACAGTCAAATAAGCAATAAGAGTCCCTTTATTATCTGGAGAAAAACTCTTCCAGGAACAGCCTTTATCTGTAGAAAATTCAGTCCAAAACAAGGTACATACAAACTGTAACAAAAAATCCAAACAAACCAAGCTGAGGTAATTAGCTTGACAGGGCAGGAGAAGCAATTTCAGACTTGAAAGCATGGCAAAACTCACACAGTTGGGAAGACACCAGGAACACAGATAAGCCATGATGATACAAGATAAAGTCACGTTTGCTCCCAACAGCTTGCTGCACGCAGTTTGCCTTTTTTATACACTGTGTTCCCAGCTGCAGCTAATGAAGGGAATCAGGGCCCTTTCCTCCCCCATAAGCAACCCACGTTGCTCTGTTCTCCATTCCTCCCTGCATGCCCTAGGATGAAGAGGGACTGGGCCTGGGTCTTCCTCTGAATTCCCTCTCCCTTGTTCTACCTCTCCCTTGTTCTACCTCTCTCTTGCTCTGCCCAGCTGGTCTTTGCCCTTCCCCAGTTTCTTCCACAGCCAACGGAGCCATGCTCCCACTCCCTGTCTGCTGTTCAGCTTCCCCCAAAATTGTTGGGGGCAATATGCTGACTCTGCAAACTGCTTAGAGAGGGCTGTAAAGCACTGTGAAGCCATATATGACTCTAAGTCAGGGGTGTCAAACTCAAGGCCTGCAGGCCAGATCTGGGTTGTGGTGTGCTTAAATCTGACCCACATGGCCAGCCTGGAAATATCCAAGGACCAGCCCGCAGTGCTTCTGCCAGCCAAAAATGACCCTGGCCCTGCCCACCCACCCCGCCACACTCACCCTTCTGGTCATTAGGGCAGAGAACTGGTTGTTAAATTATTTGAATCCCACTACTGAGGCAAGGCACTGTAAACTTTCCTGGATGGTACAAAACTGCTCAAAGCATTGTTGGAAGTTATGATTCCCCTCTCTTCTAGGAAAACATTAGAAGGGGAAGGAAAATTCCCCTAAAAGAAAGAAGAGATGAAAACACAAGCAGGGACAGCTCCATTAGCCCCCACCTTTGCATGGGAAACACATTAGCTAGGATCCTTTCCCATAGAAATCAAATAGATAGCAAGCTACAAAAAACTTGTGAAAAGCAAACAGCATAACAGGAAACTCAGGATATTGCAACCAGGTGCAAACTGATAGCTACACAGGATCAGGGAAAAACAGATTGGACTATAAAACAATTACTCCTACCAAGATCCCAGGAAGAGATCCCAATCTCAAAAAACAGGAACTTGAACACAAATCAAAGTCTTCAAAGATTGACACCTACAAATCAAAGAACCTGAAGTGTATAAGAGAGAGGTTTTCCTACTCACTTATTAGATTAATCCTAGGAACGCTGTGAGATTTCTTCTTATCTGCCTTCCTATTAATAAACTGATTCTGACTTTCAGTGCAGCTGACCAAATCATTTTGCATTAAAACCTCCCAGCCAGGAAATTTGAATCCACAAAAGGAAAGAACTTTGCCTTTTTCCTAAAAGGGCAAGGCTTCTTTTTTCCTTTCCTCAGCATGATGATCATTCACTTCTCAGATCATCTCTTGCTCCCTCCTTCTTAGATATGAACAGTAAGCATGATCTTTTCTAAAAACTGCCTGGTTTAATGAGATCAGAATTCTGTTTGGGACAGAAGAACTATATAATTTGGGCTGCAAAGATGGAATTTTTCCGGAAGGCTAAGGAGCTGTGGGATATTCTTGTAAATCCACCCCAGGCACCATTGGCAGCTGCAGATCAGAATGTTATGTCTCCCCTTTAATTGCAGGAGGGCAAAATGAAACAAGCAGTTCACAAACCAAAAAGCAAACCTTCCCAAAAGGACTGTGGAAGGGTTTCCAGTCCTCAGCAATAAATCCAAACTCTGTCCGGCAAACCTGACGTGGCTATAAATCCCAAAGCCTCAAAGAGTTCTCTCCGTGTGTTCACTCCCATAAATCACTTTGCTTCTGGCAAAGCTCGCCAGCCAAGCCGTTTCCTTTTATCCACTATGAGGGCGTGTTAATCTCCTTAATTAGTCACTGGCTCGACGCCTCCTTCCTAACTGTGATTGACGCCTCAACTTACGTCTGTTACGCACATCTAGCCAGGTTCTTTTCAAAGACTCCTCCCCACTAGAAAAGTCTCAAAAGTGTTCCTGGTTAGCTATTCCCGGCTGTTGCTCAGCCAGAGGAGAAGAATCAGAGGAGGTTGAAGGTCCTGACAGCTCTATTAAATCAGGTTCGTCTCTCCTAGTTACATCCATTTCCTCATCCTGACTGCAATCCAAATCGCTCAACAGAGCCGGCTCATAATTTACTGCCATTTCCTCTTCGCTTGAGCTCCCATCTGCCAACGGAACAGATTCCAACTCCGGAGTCACAACATCAGAGGGAGCATGATAAAGCAATGGCTTATATCATCTTGAGTTTAGAAGATGAACAGTTTATCAATGTAGCTGATTTAAAGACTGCAAAGGAGGTCTGGCTGAAGTTGAGAACTGTGCATGCGAGTGTGTCTGCATGTAATATTGTGCAATTATCAAGAAAATAGGAAACTTCCAGTTTGCAGGGCTTTGGTGGCAGCAGGAATCCACGATCGTGCGCGGTTCCTGCTTGCTCTCGTCGCTGGAGTGCCCCGAGCCAGCCGGCTTCAGGGCTAAGCCACCCCGTAGAGGTGGTCAAAGATAGGGGAGACCCGGCAGGGTTTGAGGGGAGCCGCACCTCCCCTCCTCAGCTGGCTTAACTCCCCTTTCCAAAGGCGGTAGAGCGGCGGTCAGAAATGGCCGCCACAAAGAAGCACTCATCTGGAAAAGAATATGCAGGAGGAAGCTAAGAAGTGAAAGTTTTGGCTGACTGGGATAAGAAGCAACATTCAAGATACCCCGGAATTTAAATTTTAAAAAAGGATACATCGTTCCCAAAGAAGATCCGGAAGCAGCGAATGAAAGTGAAAAGGAAAAAATTGTTTTTTTCTCACTCTCCTTCCTTACGGTGACAGCAGATGAATGAGAAATCAGAAAAACCCACTTTGGCATCAGCAGGTAATTAAACTGGAAAATTAAAGCCAAGGGGACAATAAAGATTTCTGATCACTGAAAAAGCTTTTTTTTGCTGTAAGTGGGAAGGGAGAGGAAAAGAATAAGAGTAAGATTTGGCTGGGGGAGACTGCTTGGAATTTAAAAGAATCTAAAGTTAAATTGTAACAAGACTTCTAAAAGATACATTTTAATTGGAACTTTGTAACTGAATTGTAACCCCAGGAAGAGAAAGTGAAAAAAGAAGAAAGTGTTAAATGAAACAGCTTGTGTGTATTTGGACTGCTTGGTGACTCTGGGACTTTTGGAAATTATATTTCAATGATTAAAAACACTTGGGTGGTTGTTTAAAATTTTTTTTACAATGGCATCACTTGTGGATGAACTGAAAATGGAATTTAAAAAATATAAAGAAGAGGAACAAGAAGGGAAGGGGTCTTTTGGGTCTGTTTTTCATTTTTTAGAAATGGCGATTTCTACTTATGAGAAACTACAAGAACATGAAGATTGGGACAAAGAAGAAGCCATCTTTAATGAACAAGTACCTTTATCTGGGGAAGAAAGGGGAAAGGGGGGAAAGAGAATGGAGAATTTAAGACCTAAAAAAACAACCAAAAAAGGGAAAAATAAGGTGAAAAGTGGATATAATGTCAGAAAGCAACAGAAAAGAGGAATACAGAAGAGGGAAATGGAGATGGAGAGACAAGGGGGTAAAAAGGGCAGAGTGAAGAAGCAAGGGAGGAAGGAAGGGAAGAGAAGCTACAAAGGTTTGAAATAAGATGTAAAGAAACAGGATTTATTTAGAGATAATGGGTAAAAATATAACTGAAAAAGAGATTCTGCAAAGGTACATACGACTGTATTGTTGTATTTGTATTAGAAATAATGTTAGAAAATTGGAATAACATATGATTATAAAATGGGATAAAATATTCAATGTAATTCAATGAAACTTTTTTTTCTTGAACAAAATAAATGAAATGAAATATGAGAGAATTGAATTAAGAAGGAATGGGAACATTTTAATTACATAATATTTTAAAATATAAGTGAAATGGGGGGGAAGTAACTATGCAAAATTTATAACTGTTCCCATAGAAGCATGATACCTATTTGAAAAGGAATGTTTAAATTGTTTAAGATTTAAATGAATATTAATTTTAACGATAGAGTTTAATTGGTATGGATTGTTTTAATTATATTATATATTTATAATTTTTTCTTTTCTTAAAATAGCTTTAGAATGTACTAAGCAGAATCTGAATGAAAGTTATGTATTATATTAAGTGTTAAATTTAGGGGAAAGATATAAAGGCGTCATACTCCAATCAGTGATAACAGGAGAAATTTTGTGTTAATGAGAAAAGATAATAGACAGCTGAAACAGGACAGACAAAGGATATAAGTATAATGATTTAAATTAAGATGAAATAAATAAAATAGAATTAAGAGAGTGAAAAGAGGGGAGAAGCTATATAAAAATGTAGAATGGTAATAAGATATGGAATGGTATATAAAAGTGAGCATGAACTTGAATTTATGTCTGTATGAAGAGATGTAACCCGGGATCAAGCTGCTTTCAAAAAAGGTGTTTTATGTTTTTCATGTTTTGCGTTTTGTTTGTATATGTTTGTTTTTTAAAAATTAATAAATTTTTTTGAAAAAAACAAGAAAATTATACAGAGCCAGTTTGCAACCAGGAGAATCTGTGGAGCAACATTTGATACAAATGCAAACTTTATTTGTTGAGTTAGTGTGGAAAGGGAACTTCATGAGGACAGTGGTGATACCCAAGCAGGAAAAGCCCAAAGGGAACATCAGGCCAGCCATAAAACAAACTTGCATAGGAAAAGAGATTTGATAAAAGGTATTGAAAGAAGCCCCCTAGACAAAAGCCGAGTAATTAAGAAAGCTAGGGAAACAAGAAAAAGAAATCCCTTACAAACAAAAGGTCATGCCAAATCAGCAAAACAAATAGACAAAAGATACGAAATAAATTCCATAGCAGACAGGAGATTGCCACCAAACAAATATAAGAAAACATTAGGATGAAACTGATAATCCAATCAAACCACCCCGCAGAGTTTACCCTCTGGCGGAAATGAAGACAACCCCCTGACAGGATTTAAAACATTAAGAAATACAAACACAAGCACTCACACACAAAAGGAGAAAAGGTATAAAAATCAGGAGTTTATTATACAAAGATGGCTAGCCCCAGGAACGCAGACTTCTTGCTATCTCTTGCCTTCCTGAAGAATAAACCAGCTTACAAGCAGTTGTCTCTGTCTGTGTCCTTGTACTGGAGCACTCCCAGCAGGAAAACCGAATCCTTAGAAGAAAGGCATTTTCCAGCCTTTCAACAATTGGCGACCATGAAGGTTTTCCAGCCAACCCTGCCACCGGACCGGGCCCACAGATCCAAACCCAGCTGGCATGGACCTTCTTTGTCCAGGGAAAACATCCACGGACCCAGCCCGGAAGGCAAAAGGGTAGTAAAGGGAGTCCTTGGGCTTTTCTGCTCAACAGCTGCTTGAAAGCAGGTGAGTACCACTTCAAATTTATAATCTTACTAGGGAGGGGAGTGGAAGCGTGAGTGTACCAGGTGTGTGAGTGTGGGTTTTCTCTGCTGAAACAGTGGGACCTCACCTCCTCTGTGATTGCCAGCCGCACCCCAGCCAGCTGCTAGCTCCAACAAGCCGTGACCGGCTGGATTTGGGAACGCAAGGGGTAATCACAGAGTGTGAGTCCTTCTGAAGGACGTAAGAAAAACCGAGTGGGCTGAGAAAGGAACTGTTGTTGGGAAATAAATAGAAAGCAGAATAAATAGTCCCAGTGCATCCCGCAAGTAAAGCCCTGTGCATTTAGAAGGGGCCCGTACTGGCTGCTGGCAAACAAAATTGGAAATAGTTTGCCTTACAAAGCAGAGCAGGTCCTTCCAGATCCCCACCTTTAAGGGAGATCTGAAAACTGACGGCGGAGTGTAGGAAGGGGCCCGTACCGTGCTACTAGGGGGCAGACGGTCCTCCAAGATCCCGTTTTTTAGGGGGGTCTTAAAACTGACGGCGGAGTTTCCCTACGAGAAAGGGGCCTGTACTCCGTGTGTAGGGAAACCGGAGTCCTTTCCAGACCTTTTTTGTCTGAAAACTGACGGCAGGAGCCCGGCTAAACCAAAGTAATCCCCACATCAGGTAGGGAATATGGGAAGTTGTAGCTCGAGGGCAATGGAAGAGACCCCCTTGGATAAATTACTTGAGGCTTGGGACGAAAGGCAAGTGCCTGTCCTAACTGGAATGAATAGAAAGGAAGTGAAAAGAATTTGCAAAAAGTGGGCTAGCAAAAAGTGGGCTTTATTGCGAGATGACATGGGTAGACAAATTTGGCCTGATAGTGGTACTTTAGATTATAAAACCCTGAAAGCACTTAGAACATGCATTAAGACCAGCCAAATACCCTATTGGTACTGCTGGACTGAAATTGTTAGGACCAAAGACCTGACCGAGAAAAGAAAGAAAGAAAAGCCTGAAACCCATTTCAGGGAAGGGAATACTGAGGCACAGATTATGGCTCCCCTTTTAAGCAAGCCAGTGCCAGGCAGAAATAGGGGACAACTAGAATATGTTTTTACCCACACTCCCTTCTCTGCCTCTGACCTAGTCATCTGGAAAAAGGATACCCCAGCTTTCAGGGCTGATCCTCAAACAGTTATTAAAACCCTGAAATCTATCATAGACAGCTATAATCCATCCTGGGGTGACATGACTCAGCTGTTACAAGTCTTTCTAATGAAAGACGAACTATTAAAACTGTTTGGAAAAAAAACAAAAACAGACCAAATAGCCAAACCACCAACTATCCCTGATCAGGCAGCCCCAGCCCGCATTGCATGGCCAGTACATCGCCCTGACTGGGACTATAATGATACCAATCAATGGGACAAATACACTAGACAAAAGATAATTTACTAGAAGCTCTAGAGGAAATTAAAAAAAAAACTTTTAAACTAGTCTGAATTTCATAAGAAACAACACAAAGGGAAAAGGAAAACCCTGATGCCTTTTGGGTCCGCCTGTCAGAAGCAGCTACTGCATATGCCCACCTATACCTTAGCTGCCTGAAGGACCAAAGGATTTTAGCTTCAGCCTTCGTGGATCAGTCCACCTTAGATATTAAAGAACATTTCCACCGCTTCACCTCTAACTGGCCAACCTTAGACATAGCAGAGTTGCGCAGGATTGCTAACTTTGTCTATGATCAAAGAGACAAGCTGAAAGAGGAAGAGAAAAGATAGAAAGAGATGAATAGAAAGACAGGAAGACTTAAAAATGTTTGCTGTAATGAAACATGATGCCAGACAAACGCCAGGTAAAACCCCCTATAATTCAAAGAAATGCTAGCATTGCGATAAAGCAGGATGGTCGCAAGGCAAATGTCAGCATTGTTATAGGTGCAGACAGGAAGGTCATTTCAACAAGCAATGTAGGCAACACCCCCACCCCCCCGGCAACCGGTATCACCCACCACCTAGGAACATGAGGCCAGCCAATAATCCAGCCCATTACACTGAGCAACAAAGTTTCAGTCACCAGGCACCACCCAGCGCTCCCTTTCCTCCAATAAATAATAACAATAGACATCAATGGGAGCAAAGGAGAGAACAAGACTTACCCCCTTCTTGACTAGAACATGACAATGAAAGCACTGAATTCATGGCTACCTTTAACGGGCTGGCTATCCCCCTAAAAAAAAACGGCCCAGAAGGGGAACCCATTGTAACCATTCTTATAGGAGGAAAGAAATACAATTGCTTAGTTGATACTGGAGCCACCTCCTCATTACTGAACCACCATATAAAGCTTCAGTGGCTGAAGGGGCTCAGGATAGCATAATGGGTGGGGGGAGGAATAATCCCTGTAGAATTTACCCACAACGTACCAGTAGAACTAGGACCTTTCACAGTAGACCATGCATTTACTATTTGCCCCCAGTCCCCACTGTCTCTACTAGGAAGGGATCTCCTATGTAAAATAGGAGTTACCATAACATGTGGAAAACAGGGGCTGCAATTGGAAATCCCAGGAAAAGGCACACACAAGACAATCATGCTGATAACCAGCAAGACAGGGCTTCATGAAGATTTAAAAAGCCTACCACCCTCCTTATGAGGCTGGGATACATCAGAAGTGGGACTACTTAAAGGAGACACACCTCTCCTGGCCACAAGTGCTCCCAATTGCCCTCTTTTATTTCAGAACCAGACCAAGACAAGATATAGGTATTTCCCCCCTTTGAGATCCTTTTTGGTCACACCCCGCCCCCCATACCCTACTAGGATCCTGATTCTCAGCCTAGATCCTCATTCCCTTTGCTTAGATAGGGGGGATAGGGTTTTCTCTTCTTATCTTACAGCCCTGCAAAAGAGACTACAAACCCTCTGGATCCAGAGTGCACTGACACAGACCTTACCCCTGGAAGAAGCCCTGCATCCATATGAGCCAGGAGATTGGGTGTGGATCAAGTTCTTCACCAGAACCTCCCCTCTACAACCCAGGTGGAAAGGACCCTACCAAGTTTTACTGACTACACACACCGCCATAAAGGTTTGCAGAATGAGACTTTTGGCTACATTGGACACATGCAAAGCCAGCAGTCATAGACCATAGCCAAACTCCACAACAATCAATCCCACCCATCAAACTCAAGAAAGATCGGGACACAGATCAATGGATGCTTGCAGCATTCTTCAACACTGTTGAACCACACCACTGTGAGGAACCAAGTGCAAAGGTTGCATTACACAAAACTGGACTCTCAGGTGCTGAGTTATAAACTATTTTTTTAAAAAAAATTGTCTCACCTTCTCCATTTTTTCCTTTTTTTAAACCCTTTTTCATCGTATTTTTTTTTAACAAAAAGAACTTTAACCATACCTTACTCATAATTTTTTGATACTTGACCTTTTACATTTTTTTACATTGCTATTAAAAAAAAAAAAGAGGAGGGGGAGGAAGGGAAGAAAAGAAATCTAGCAATGGGGAACATGAAATGCAATATATTCTATGTATTATTATCTGTAATAATTGTAACATTTGTAACACAAGAAACTGCACTCCTGGAACCAAAGCTTATCCCAGAGAAAGGAAAACATATGGGAATGTTTAGCAAGAGAACTTTTGCTTAGCAGGAGGGAAATCATAATGTCACTGGGTGCAGCACACCTAGGGTCACAGAATGCACCAGTCTTAGCAACACAGAACTGTCGCGTTGAGCGACCGGTCTGTTGTTTCGGCTTTCTGGTTGATTGCTGAATTCCTCTCAGAAAATAACCCTCGCAAGGGTGAGTTAGTCCTCGCAAGGACGAAGTTTAAAGTAACCCTTGCAAGGGTGAGAAAATAGCCCTCGCAAGGGCGAGATAGAGTGGGACCCTCGCAAGGGTGAGGCTAGGCAAGACTCTCACAAGAGTGATTGCCAAGCAAGCACAAGAAATAAAACACACAAAACACAAGAGATCTTAAAATGAGGCAACACTTTGAGCCTGGGGGAGATGGGATTCCCTGGCTGCCCTGGAACAGATGGAAAATCTCCGGGCTTCTCTGCTTCTTCTGCTCCTTTCTCTTCCCCCAGGCTTTTTGCTGTCCTCTTTTATTGTGCTAATTCAAGGGAGGAGGTGAGAGAGGAAATTTACAGGAAGGTAAAGAGATACAATGTTAATCTTTTTAGACCAGTCTACGTGACATGAGCCACATACTCTGTAGCTGCTATTTTGTAACTGCTATAGACAGGCATATCTTCTTGGAATACACATCCTTTGTCTGAGGTTAATCTTTTTATTAACTCCCTTCCTGTCAGTGCTTTTTCCTTCTATAATGTTCTGAACTGAATACGTGCCTTTTAGCAAGATTTCTTCCTGTGGAAAAATACAAGACAGAACCAAGATAAAATAGTCACAATTCCTCCTTTTCTTTATTTTTTTTGCGCTCATGACTCTAGGTAGAGTTCTTTCTCTTCCAGAGTAGTCTCACAAGGTGGCAACAAGCCCTTCGGTTTGTTGATGCCTTGCTGAACCAGCTCATACGAGGAGAAGTCCTCATCCCCCGAGTCGTGGCTGGACCGAGTTAAGAAATTTTCTTTGGGAGAAAAGAAGTTATTAATGTCTATTTCCTCCTCTGACTCTTGGTCAGAGTACCATTCCAACAGCGGTTTTTTGACCAGATCTTTTGATTCAATGCTGGATGTAAGAAAGCTAACTGTTTTTTGAGTATTGTTAATTTCATTGTCAAGTGTTTTCAAACGATCCCTCAATAATTTTAGTAAATGTCCTATTACACATGGACCAATAGTACATGCAAGAAGCAATAACACAAGAGGACCTATTAAGGCTGATAAGAGTGTTGTTAACCAGGGAGAAAAATTAAACATGCTTTGATACCATGACTGTCCTTGTTGTCTTTCATTCTCTCTATCCTTCAACCGTTTACGTAATTCAGCCATGGAATCTTTAACAATTCCTGAATGATCAGCATAAAAACAACATTCTTCTTTTATTGCTACACATAATCCCCCTTTGTTTAAAAATAATAAATCCAGACCTCTTCTGTTCTGAAGAGTCATTTCAGCCAGAGATGAGAGAGAATTTTGAAGAGCAGTAATTGAAGTCTCTATTCGTTTGAGATCTTCATCTATTTGTAAACTAAGAGTAGCTAACTGTTGATGACCAACAGCTAAAGCTGCTACACCTGTGACTGCACCTGCTGCCCCAAGGCCTAACAATACAGATAGTGTTATAGCTGTTATTACTTCTCTTTTTTGATGAAGGGGAAATTGTGGAGGTTCAAGTTTATTAATAAGTTCTGACCCTGGATAAATTGTGATCTTTGGAATCAGTGTTACCTGAATGCAAAAGGATTTCTGAGCAATAAGAACATCACCATGAACACAAGCAGTTGCTCCTGTGGAGCATGCCCATATAGAATTATTACCTGGGATAAAGAATTGTCCTTTGAGACGAGCTGTGATATTGCCATTGGAGGTGGTGTATAGAGGACCATAGCCTCCAATGTTAAGGCCTAATCTTTCTTTTGGTAAATATACATCACAGTGATATCCAGATGAAACCTCCTGACAATATTGAGAGTGACTGGCAGGTATGTTTCCTAGGCAACATCCCTTACCTACTATGTCAGTGATAGTGATGGTGGAAGTATTCCATCTGCATTGTGTGTCACTGGTGGAGTTACTAATAGGTTCATTGGAAGCTACTGCTTCATAGAATGGTGGCAATTCAGATAAGCAAAGCCAACATTGATCAGTTTTGGATGAATCATTAAGTGTAGTT
This sequence comes from Pseudonaja textilis, assembly GCF_900518735.1. The sequence continues at coordinate 130,360 of NW_020769515.1, read as the reverse complement.
GCTAGCAATTTGTAAGAAGAATTAACCAATTGTACTAATGGATTCACCTGATTATTGGGTTTTTGTAGAAAGTTTGATTTCAAATTGTGATTGGGACCAATATCATAATTAGACATAGATATAGAAAGACGAATTGTAAAAATATTCCCTTCATCTCCTAGACCATCCCACTGACGTCCTCCCCAAGTAAACCCAACCATCCATTGTTTTTTTGTAAGTGTCTTTCCTTTTGCAGTAAATGTGATTCTGAGTGGATTTAGTCTCTGTCCACAACAAGGCCTTGAAGAGCAGGGAAGATGTTCTTGAGCACGGGTAATATGAATATAGTCATTTTTGGTAGGCGCTTCCCACCAGATATGACCTGTGGATACACAACTCCATTTTTTACAATATCTGTCAACTACCCCACCGCAGGCAGCACGAGAAGCACCAGTACTGTGAGCAGGACAAAAATATAGTCTAAAGTTGTGAATAGGTGCTGGAGAACAGGAGCCTTGCTTGTCCCATATATCAGCTTGTAGTTCTTTATCTGCAAATTTTTCTACTCCTGTCCCCATTTCAGCAAAATCCATGAAAAGCTGAGGAAACCATGGCCATCTAGTATAATTAGTGGTGGTGTTTAAAATATTTCCTTGAAAATCAAGGATAGTCCAGGTATAATCTTGAGGTTGATGTTCATTTGTAGAAGGTTGTATGTTTCGAGGAAGGCGATGATAGCCAAATCTTGGAACAGCACGAGATGCAGACCGCTTAGAGATGGAGTTGTCAGCGATGAAGACAGGATACCCAAGATGGCGAGCTCGAATGGGAGCTGTAGTCTTACGATGAGTGTCATCAGGGATGAGGTGGCGTCTTCGCACGACAGGTGTTTTGTAGTGAACAGGAACCCAGGAAGATGAATGATGCAATATGCATTTGGTGACATCACAGGGTGGAAAGCAGCAACGAAGATGCCATTGTAGTTTGTTTCCAGGAAAAGTTGTCTCAGAATTAGCTTGAGATGGCAATGTAGGAAAAGCAGAGGATAGTGGAGGAGATGCCA